>JAGTXR010000335.1:0-580301 GCA_022606575.1 Glossosoma conforme
ACAGACTTAAGATTAAGATGTTTTCTTAGAGAAAATTGGACAAATAACCGGCAAACGATTTAAAATCATTTATCTTCACCCCTTTATAATTATGCTACATATATGGATGTTAGCTTTACATTCAAAATTACAAATCTATTGTCTTAATTTCAGGTGAAGAAACTAACAAGAATCTAAGCTCGATGAATTATAACGCATATCGTTTGACGATTCGTCGAAATGCTGACAACTACTTGCTGAAGTTTCGTCGATTACTGCAATAGAATTCAACCAGATCAAATATATGATATCATATGTACCGAAAAATTCAACTTAATAAAATCCAAAATCTGCTCATTTATTGCATTTCGGGTGAAACAAAGTTCACCGGGTCGGCTAGTATATACATATATTTAATAATATACATATTTTTAAAACAGCTACGAATTAAAATATTAATAAATATTAGCTATCCTTAGTTTTTTGTGTTTTAAATATAAACACGTATATTGTTTATAACTGTGTGTAGAATTGCATTGGTATAAAAATTCAATAATTAATCAAAAAAGTTTTTCCTCAAAAGCCATAAATAAAAAACGCCGAAATACGCAAATAATTAAAAAGAAAGAAAAAAAAGATACGTTTTTTGATTTTGATATAGGCTGGCTGAAACTTTAAAACTGCATAAGTACATAAAGTTTAGCTGCCTTTTCTTAAAGTCAACGGCCTCTCCCCGTTTTGGAAGGCAGTCGGAAGTATAACACATAATTTAATTGGCAGAGCTCTGAGAGGCAGAACTAAAATGGAATAAGGTGAGAACCTTGGAGGCTGGCAGGACTTTAGTACAGAAGTGATGATTATATGCACCAGTTAATAAATCTGATATGAAATATATATAAAATCGTGTCGGAAACAACAGGGTCAGATCACGTCTGCCCAGAAGCGGGCGACGTCGATGGCGTTACTCTCGGCCATCATCAGGTTTTACTGGGTGCAGCTACTCGGAAACAGTGCTTACTCCAGAAGGTGTGACAGGGTCTGCTCCGCGCCGCAGTCACATTCAGTCGATCCGCTGTAAAACTGCCAGTTTTTTATCTGTGTCCTCGTCTTGCATACTTCAGTCAGAAGTCAGTTAAGAGACCTCCATATATTCCACCCCTGGTCGTGTCGAGGGGCTAGGTTCTATTTTGGGGCAATCCAAGTTTTTGAATTTGAACAAAGGATATAAACACGTTTTAATTTCAGACTGTGTAAAATAGCATTGGCATTAAAATATAATAGATAATCAGCAAAAATTTTTCACAAAAAACATAAAATGTAAAGTGGTGCGCTAAAATATATTTTTTAGAGTATATTTAAATGTCTGCCTCTGTGATTTAATGTCTGTCAACGTGCTCGGAACGTACAATGTAGTCAGAAATGCAAATGCAAGAGATTTGATGAAAAAATTAAAAGTTCGACATGCAACCATTAAAACTGTATTTCAGGCTGAGGCAGTCAAGTTGTCAATTCGGGCCGCTTTTGTGTCAAGTCAGGGAAATGTGCCCGGGCGGAGAAAAAATTAAAATGATTTCGGAAAATTGGTTGCGAAAAGTGGAAAAATGTAAAAATCAATAGTCGCTGTCGAATGCACGGGGGATTACAAATTGTGACGGGGAGCAGGTAAAAGTTGAAATTAAAAATATGGTCGGGGTATTTGCCGGAAGAGATGATTAATTGGAAAAGTGTCCTATTCAATTAAAGGCAATTTTTAATCGAATGGAATTAAATACCTACAATTCTGAAGCAATGGTTGATTTCGTTTAGTTTAGCTATACTATTAGGTATATATATGCTACGTATAATAGCATAAATGTTCAAAACTGTACGAGTATGGTGTGTTTAAAAATAATGAGCCTTTCTTTTTTAATAATATAAATTAATCATTTTATTTTTCTGCTGCCGTTTTGTTCAACATGATAGCTTATATTTTTTTGAAAGAATATGAAATAAATATTTTTTACTATATATACTCTGTAGACACATAACTCTTTGTAATTAAAATGACAAAACAATTATTGTTTTTATGAAACGATTTACTTTTAATTAATAATCACGTGTGACACGTCACTATAACCCGTAGAATGATTATTAATTACAACTCAGTGGTTTTATACAAAGTTTTACACGTGTTATTCTTTAAATTTAACAAACTCAAAGTTACTGCGTTCTACGAGTTAGTTTTTCTATGATATTAACTAAAATATATTATCAAAAAAAAAAAAAAAATTATGACGTTAAAGAAGATTATCTATTGAATTTCAGTCGTCGGTCAAAAAGAAATTCCTTTTATAACATTTTAATTAAAATATTATTTGACAATGTTTTTTTTTAATTGTGTTTTTTTTTGAGAAATTATTTTGCTTTTAATTAACTAAATGGAATGTTTTATCATGATTAAATATGTATTTTAATATTGTAATTGAACCAAAGAAGTAATCCGTTTCTGCATTTGAAAATGTTATTCATTTCAATAAAATTATTTATGCGAACGTCAGAGCTCGAACTCGGGCAAATCTCGTAATGAATTATACCACTTTGAGATTGGCTGTGCTGAATTTTGCATAAACAGAGTGTCGCCCGACAAGACCGATGCATTACTTGTGAATGAGCAGCAGATTATGATATGGAATAAGCTCTTCCAACCAGGGGCGTTAGACATAGAACAAAATTCCATCAACGCTATCAAAGCAAACAGTCAAACGAACTTATTTTCATAAAGCATGCCAAACTTGTAAATAAAAAGTTGTTTCATTTCACTTACTTGTATATTCGGCAGTTCAATATTTCTTCCTTCTTCATTTTTTGTAATAATTTCAAGCATACTACAAACTAGATTGAATATAGATTTCAAATCCATTTTTTTAGTGAAAACACTTCTCCGAAGAGCACATACGCTTTTGAAGAAGTCGGTTGTCCTTCTTTGACATGTATTTTAGTAAAAACTTATTTGAAATGTATGGTCTAACAAACTATTTTTTTTTCTCACAAAAAGTATCTAAGAAAACATTTTTATTTTAGAGAATATAAAAGAAAGTTTGAGTATTCAGTAAACTGGAACATGTTGTTATTTATATTTCCAAGAAAAAATTTGTTAGTTAAGAGCAAGAATGATATTTAATGATAATATATCTTTGTTTCCATAAGAAAAAAAAATGCACAATCATGTTTTCAATTTAAATATTAATATTACTATTAATTTCATTGATTAATGCACATAATCCATTTAGAGTACTTTCATAATATGGAAAATGGAAAACCGTTATATTTTTCTTTTATAACTGTTATACACTTTTACCAACAGTTTAATTAAATAAATAAAAAAATACATGAATCCAATAAAAGTAATATAAAGAATTAATTTCTTATACTCGTAATTATTAATTTATCAAGATTAAATAAAGTATTCATAAGTTTAACGAAAAATATTAATAAGTTAAATAAATACTCGTAGAATGCAGTAACTTTGTGGTTATTTTAAAATACAAAATCATGTAAAACTTTGTGTTCAACCAATGAGTTTTATTTAATAATCATTCTACTAGTTTCGTTGAAAAGACAACACCACCGATATATTTTTATCAAAAAATAAGTTTTTTTAAGTACATCTGCCAAATAAGCTACGGATATTTATTAAATGTATAACTTTAAGCAAAATAACTTATTCAGCTTGTAACTATATCTAGTCATGTAACTGCAATATGTTTTATATAACTTGACATATGTGCCTTTGAGAACGGACATTAGCTAGTAAAGGTTCCAATGATTCTCTTTGAGCTATTATCCTTATTGTGTCGACTCCTCGCAACTTGATGATATCCTGGACATGGTAATATATTTCCCAAACGAGAGAGATTTTGGATGCAATATTTCATCCTCACTCCACGAACAGTTCAGTGAATATATAAGACTTTTGTAGCGTCATATATCCCATTGAAATTAATTTAGTTTTAAAACTACTCTCATATTTAAATGTGTACTCGCATCTTCTCTTTTTACGATTCGCTTTATTAAATATATCTCTGTCATACAAAATATATGGAATTTTACAGGAAAATAAGTTTGGATTCAGTGAGTATTATTTTCATTGAGACGATATATCCTCTCGTTGAACAATTTAAATAAATATTGTTTCTTAAACGTTTTATAAATGTTACTTTTCAATATGCCCGTCGAAACTCATAGCAGCTTTTATTAATTTAAATTCAATAAAAACAATTTTTCAACATTCGTGCCTTAAATATACCAATGATAATACAAAACTTTCTAAGATATTATTAACCTTTTGAGAAATAGAGATTTTTATTTTTAACATTCAGTAGATATTTCCTTAAAATATAATGTGAAAAATGGTATTTTACCGAGTTAGTAATTTTAAAGTGACTGATAAATTTACGAGTATGATCCACGTCAAAGTAAGATCTAATTTATAATTTGCATTAAAATATATCATATATTTGACTTTAATTGATATTGTGGCTTTTAGGTTTAGCAGGGGTCTTCTTCAGGGTTGATGACTTAGTTGTACCCTGAAGAAGACCCCTGCATTGGCGGTCGAAATATTAGAAAGAAGAAATTCGCCACACACAGCTAAACCCATAAGCCACAATATTAAATCTGGCCGTGAAAATCTAAGAAGTTATTTTAAATTAATTGTTTATTTAAGAAAAAAATATATTGAAACGATTATTCAAACCAATGAATCAAAAATCTACAACATGATATAACATGGCCCGATACACTCTTATATAGCCACTCCCAATATGACATGTACCAAATGTAGGCAAACAGTAAAATTCCACTTTGAATCAATTATTGCGGATGTTTTGCCCTTTGTGCATTAACCGAAATTACGTCAAAGTACCCTCCCTTATTTTATTTCAATTCTATGGTCACCCAAGGTCTATCCTTACCTCCGGAGTGGTGAAGTACCCACGTAAATTTCAAAGGCTTTAAGCTTATGGGGGCAAGCGGCCTGTTGGCGGACTTTGCACTCTGTCCTTTCATGGTGCACAACTTTAATTTATAATGGGTATTTTAACATCACCTTTCTTTGACCCGCTCTCTAGACAATAAGCAACTTGTGTTTTGTCTAGCGACTCGACAATATCAAATAAACATTTTAAAGGGAAACTTTATATATTATTTCCTGGATGATAAATATTTCAATAGATACTTAAATAAGCATAAACGATATTGTTCTTCAATGCTAGAGATACAAATATATGTATTATATGAAACAATATTATTGATAGAATTTAGCAAACCTTGCTTAAAATTTTATACAATGTATTAAATATAAAATGTGTTCAATACAAACGCAATTGTTTTCTTGTTTTATAAATTAAATTAATGTATGAGTATTTTTTTAATCCCGACTTTTAAAATAAGTTATGATTTTAATTAAATTCATAAATACAGAAAATTTAATAATATATTATCTTTGCTGTAATAGTTTATTGAGATATACGACTGTACAGCTATATACACATTCACCGAACCATAATTGAAATTATTTTTCTTAAAAAACCATATCAATTACAACCACTTTACTTATAACTTATTTGAATACCAATTTATTTTAAAGTTTAATGAATATTATTAACGATTAACTATTTTAATTTTTTTATTGTCTAATTGAATTGCCTATGAGTTCAAAGCTCGCAGTGATTTTTATTACAATAAAATTTAAGCATTTCAAATGTTAAAAATAAATATCAAAATGGTGATTATTGTGTTTAATCAGAGTCAAAAGGTAATTGAAAAAAACCTATGCTTATTAAAAAAAAACTAATTGAATAATCTGACAATAATTCTTAGAAATATTTCACTTATAAAATAAGATTCTTTTTAGAGAAAATGTAATTCGGTTACTAAGCATAAATTAAGTGAAAAATAAAGTAAGTCTGCAATTATACAAATTATTTATTTGGTTAATTTAATAAGATCCAAGTAAAAAAGATAATTATGAAATTAAACACTATTTAGTTTGACTTTATGAAGGAGGTTTCAGAGCTTGTACGATTTCATTGGAAACATATATAGACTAATAAAAACTATTTTAATTAATAAATATATTATAAAAAATAATATTAATAATAGTGGGTTACGTATTTTTTTTTTACAAAAACATGTAAATAAAAAATACATATTAATTTGGCTTATATTAAAGTTATATATAGAGTAATGTTTCTTTTGTGTGCTAGGTTTATAGAAATCAGACAAAACGAGGCGGCGGTTGCGGTGCGGTGATTATAACTGTAAGCAAACATAAGTTCTAAAAAGGGGTCTTAACGTGTTGGGGGGCGCGGTGAGTAATGAGGTATTTGGGACTCATTTAGAGGGCGTTATGCACCGGGCCCGTCCTCTGTCTTAATGAGTTAAGCATTTATAGAGCAAGTCGAGCGGCATCACGCGAATCATCGGAGTGCGTGAACAGCGCCGGGTCTTACAGGGATGAGAACACGCCATACTGCGAGACTTATGATTCCTTAGTCGATAATCAAAACTAATGAGTTACCTTTATCAAAAGACGTCAGATGTTTGTATCAGGACGCTAAAGTGAAGCAAAACATTTGAGAGACTTATGTCTACGTATACTACAATATTTAACGTTGCTTCAAGATATTTTAATGATTCAAAAACTGTTGCTTATATAGAAGAAATACGCGCATAATCATATTTTATTTTCAATGTTTTGAGCATTCATTTTGAGATCCATAATAAATTATAAATATTTATTATGGAGTTATCTCTTAACTAGAGAAGGATTGAGAAAGACTACGAGTTAGTCGAAACTGCAGTCTCCTAATAGAGAACTTTTGTTACGTGATCCATGTGAAAACAAGGTAAAAAAATAAATAAATATTTATAACATATTTTATTTTATGAATGAGTATATTATGTAGTATTAAATATACATAACTTCACCTGACTACAAGATGTACTGTTGAATATTGATTCAAGATGTTTGTAGGATGCAAAAGTCGTTGCATTGAAATAATTTGTAAGATTAGGCACTCGTTTATTACGAATGAATTTTTAAATGAGATAATTTTCCGACGAGAACATTGCTTTCATATAAACTTTTTTTATGAATTTAAATAGTTGATTAAACGGTTCTTAAACAGTATGCAGAACGAATAAGATACAGAAGACGATTAAAAGTATTTTTAAAATTTATATAGTAATAAGGATTATGGCACAATAGTTCATGATCTGTAATTAATATATTGTAATATAAACATTTGATACTATTCAAGCATTTTTTTATTGAAAAGTTTTTAAAAATATGTTACAAAAAAGCTGCTGAGAGTAAATGTGGAGATTTCATTATTTTTACCGTACTATTTGTGTTTTTTATTGACTGAAAATATATGAGCTTTTGAATGGTTTGCTCCAAGGTTCTGTATTGCTGTATTACTTAGACCCTCCGTTCATATTCTTGATCCTTCGTATCTCATCTGGTCGGACGTATCATCCCTTGGTGTTTGGTGCTAATAATCTGATGTTATGATTCTCTTCATCGAACACACATAATGCCTTCTATGAATGTTTCAACGGATCTGACTAATCCTGCTGCGTACGGGGCATGTACATAATAATACTGAATATAACAAAAGCCCAACAAAAACTACACGATCGTATTAACAGCACATCAAGAAATATGTTGAAATAACTAAAACATATATTTTTAAATTATTTAATATATTTTTTAGGATGTGTTGTGAGAACGAAAATTATTAATTTTCTCAAGAATCGCCTAATTTAATAAATAAATTGATGTATGAGTATTTTTAGTAAAAAATCCCATTTTATAAAAATTTACTTTTAAATTCTAACAAATAATGTTTTGTCATGTAACTAGCACCATCGCAGTTATCTTCCATATAAAACTGTCAAAGATGTTTATCTGAGAAATGATTTTAGGTATGTTTTAAAAATATATTTTGTTAAACACTAGCTAAGCCGGTAAACATTGTTTTGCTCGAAAAGAATTTTTAATATCATAAAAAATTTCTTATCAAATTAATTGTGTTTGATATACTGCAATTAAAGCCTTCTTAACGCTACTTTACTAATACAAAAATCAATATGAACAGAAAAATTTAACTTGTGGTGTTATTACGGCTTCGATTATTATGTGGTATATGAAATTAGCGAGTACTAACTAAGCAATATCCTTTTTATTTAGGTCTTATAAAAATGCTACAGTGAATTATTGTATAAATATACTTATACTTTGACTTAAGCGCGTCGTTCCACATTAGATGGTGCTCATAAGCTTGGTGTGAGCTTCGGTAGTCTAGTGACAAAGATATTTATCAAACACCAAGATCTCTGGTAACTCTCGGTGTCCTATTGTCCATCCACCGTTATATGAAGGTCTACTCCAGATTCGTCTATTGTTCTCCGTCTTTTGTACCTCGATACCACGAATTTACGTCAAACTTCTTTATCTCGTCGATCCAGCCAGCTTCCAGCTAGCTTCCTGACACACTTCCTCTTGGATGCCGATGAATGAATAATTAATACCGCTATTTCGATCAGCTTTATGTCATGTAAATGATTAAACATAAAAAATCCCCGGTCGGGGTTTATTCGTGGTAACGTGTATTTTTATTGTTCCGTCGTTTTTGTATAAGTGCATATAGATATAACCGGCAAAGGATTAAAGAAGAATCTCTTATAGAGATTTTATGAATCGAATCATTGTCATTGCTTGTTATTTTAAGTATTCATTGTATAATGAGTGTTGATAACATTTTTTTCTCAAATTCCTCAACATCGCAAGCAGGTTATTTTTTGATATGAACTGAATGGGACGTATCACTGGACGATTTTAACTTACACACAATTTAAATTAATACGCTACGACGTACATGTTTTCAAGTGAGCGTTAAATTTCACGATATCCGATGAAGTTTGTTGATATTTGTGAACAATTTAGAGATTATAGTTTGATTTATTTTAATTTTATGCTTCACATGTGATTGAATTCATGTAAATAATCATGTATTAAAAACTCATTTATAGCCTATTTAGAAATGATACTCCTATATCCTATAAACTAAAATGAAAAAATCTATTGATTGATTAATTAGTGGTGTCTATTGAAATATTTTCAAAACAGTTAATTTTCAATTTAATTTTACATTTTATCAACTGTGTAACATAATTGTATGTGTGTAAATATGAGTGTCGGGTCAGTGAGATTGCTTTATTAAGTGCTTACACTCGTTACACTCGACCTCAATTAGATGTTGTTCTGGCACAACTCCATCCACGAAAACAAATTTACACCAAGTAAAAATATTATTTGTCGTTGAAAACTCTCAGTATATCATTACTTGCAAATTGAGATAATATGACAATCGAGAGATGAAAAAGCCACCAATTTATTGTATCCCATCAGATTTTTCAATTTAAATATCTGAGCATATATTTAGACGTCTAAAACTAAGTTACGATGCTGAAGTTTACACTAAGACTGAAGTAAAATTCTTTAAAGCAAAATACTAGGGAAAAAAAAGGTATCGAGTACTAGTATATTAAGCATTAATTATTCATACATTTAATAATCAATCTCGCCGTTCACAAAGAAAAAATGTACTGTTAAATATTGGTTATCGTTTCCATAGCAAAAACATTACTGGATAAATTGATATTGAAATAGACAAATCCACAGAAATGATATACAATGCAGACATATTGTGAATACAGCGCATTTGAATAAAACGATTGTTACACCATTTTCATTGTAGTTAATTTGAATAATTTTTTACATAGTTATGTATGAAATCAGATTATTATTATTATTTTTAATTAAAATAAATTTATTATTTTCAGGATAAATTTAAATTGTTAACATTTTGTTAAATATACAATTATAATGCAAATCATTGATTGTATAGAATAAAACAATTCATACATCAAATCGAATGAAAGACGGCAAATGAATATAAAATAACAAATTAATAAAACAATTATTGTATTAAAAGGAAATATAAAAAAACAATCAATATAAATATATACTAATACTGTAATAGTATAAGTCAATTATTTTTAAACTTACTTATCATATGAAAGAAAAAGATTATTGGAATTGAATTAGTGAAATTGAACACAAGTTATATTTTTCCTACAGCGTAAAGGATATGCAATAAAATATTTACAAAATGCAATTTTCTTACGAAAAAGTACATCTAATTCCCGAATTTACGACGCATGCGAGTAAAAAGATAAATGTATGACATGCGTGAACGGCGAAGAAGGGCTAGATGAGAAGAAGATAAACCGTGGTCACATTATGCGCAACTTGTAACCATTTCAGTACCACATCAAAACTAACAATACAGATTTTAACCATTCAGGTTATAAAAACCATATATTTCAATTTATTTTTAACTATGCTTCTATTTTTTAATATACGACTGTATTTTCAGAAACAAGTGTGTTGCTTTGCGAGTTTCGTTGCCAATATAGTATTATAAAGTCTATAACTATTTACCAATATTTTAAAACTCTCCACTCTATATTCTCTATATCTTGAAACAAAATCCAGGTAAGCCATATTTTTTCCATTTATTTTTATATAATTACATCATCTCAACAGCAAAAACTACTACAATACATAAAACTAAAAGTATTTTGGTGAATTAGAAATAATTTTTTTATTACATTAATAAAATTTTATTTTTAAACAACAGAATAAATATTAAATGCTTTTAGTAAAGTTTTAGTATTTTATTCCGTATTGGCAATGGAAGTATCAATATGACAAACTATAAAAATATTTTTTCAAGACAAAATCCTTTGATTTAACATTCTTATTTTTTACACATGTCCTAGATATTATTATTCATTATAAGTCTACGTAGCCTGCAATGCAACCTATGGTAATCATTTAAATAAATTGAAATATTTCACACCAGAAGCTTTTTTTTTTTGATATTTCGTTCCCGTATTAAATCGTAATATTTCATTCCCTGTGAGGGAGACTGGGACTAAAAGGGTTATTTTAAGAAGAACGGCGGGGCGTATTTTGTCTTGCTTATAGTTTTTTTTTTCGAAATGGAGGCAAAAGAAATAGCTTACAACATAAATGGCGAAATATCTACATACAAACACGATTTCTCAATTACACGGGCAGTGAACCGAGCGCGCTGACATTCGCACGCCAGTGAACCAACGTTACTTAGCCAAGTTTTTTCTAAGAATCGCTTTAACCTACGCGAATATCCGCCCACTACTTGTAGAAAGTAAACAATACCGACAAGGTTGTTAAAGGATACGCGGCGTATCGTATTACTCAAATGTCAAGAAGAACTGAAAGAAAAATAATCTTATTTAAATCTATCACCATGTCTTATTTATAATGTGTTCCTTATATATATTTAAAATTACTTTGAATTATATAAATAAAGAATCTTATAAAAATATTTTCAAATCATGCTTCTATTATTATTATTAACGATGAGAAATCGATTTCGGAAGGAATGATTTTTATATAAGTTCCATATCTTAAAATATGCTCATCACAAATTTCCGCCATTCAAGCATTTATGCAGCCGGTAGTCACCTATGAACATATACAGGGAGAGTCAAAAAAAGGTTGAAAATCAAAATAACGACAAAAACGTCAGATTTTTTTGCCGCTCTCTGTATTTCTCCCGGCAACCTCTAGGGCAGGAGCCCGGGAGCTTAAAGAAGTCGAAAAGTCGGCAGCAGTTTTATCCGAGGCATATTTTTGGGTGATTTGTTAGAATGAATTTTTATTTCATAAAAAATAAAGTATACTTCGTTTAATCAATCATAACATTCACAAATATATTTTTACATACTATAACATATAAGATCGCTGTATGTACAAAATATTGTTACTTTAGATTTAATTAAATAGCGTTGCTTCTTTATTAATATATATATTTTAAAAATATATTACAATGATGTAATGTTTAATAAATTTTACGTAGTTTTACCATGGGTCATATTTCAGTACTGTTTAAATCACAGAAATAAAGTTTAAAAATTGCACCAAAAATTCGCACTTAACAAAGAGCTTCTCAGTCCTTAGTTTGTTAACATATACTCGTACGTCGTTGCTTCATATCATATAAGCTTACATACTGTACTTTGGATCGCACCCAAGATCTAAATGAAGGTCAGAGATCGCGTGGTTTTCTGTCGTATTTTTCTAGTTTGTCACTATTTCACTGGCTGAAGATTCAGTCGGTGTGTGTTCGGCTTGGCAGTGTACCGCGTTGCGTGAGCCAGAGCCCGGAAAATGAATATTTTGCGCTGCGAAGGAGAATTATTACTAAGAACGGCGTTACAGCTAGCAAATTGAAATAAACAATGCCGGGCGGGCAATTATTTAACACCATATGGGTGTGTTACATTTAAAAAAAGAGAGTATTTTTTTGTGTCCACCCCGCGTCATTATAAAATTTAATTTGCCTCCATGGAAATTTGGAACACTAGTGTAAATGTAAATGACCTGAATATGTCACGCCAAACTTTAAAGATTAATTAATCATAACTGCTTCATTTGTCGTTCAGAACAAGTGGTTTTCAAAAATGACTAACGTCATTTATTATTTTGGTTCACCGTCTGTATTAAAAACGTTTTATAATAACGCTATTTAATCAAGGAGGATAGGCACCTAGTAAGAACCATCTCAGAGAGGCGAGTTCGATGGATCGGTCACATCATGCGCCACGATGGTCTTCTTCACGGCATTGTGGAAGGAATGGTTTAGGGTAGAAACTGTAGAGGGCACCTTAGACAGGAGTATTTGCAGCAAGTGTTTGAGGATATGAGTGGTAGTTCTTATGCCGATCATAAGAGGACTGCAGAGGATCAAGGGGAGTGGAGATCGAGATGCAAGATTTTGTTGCTGCAAGCCAATCCACCGGATTGATACTACTACGAAGAAGAAAAAGGATTTTTTATATATAAATGTACACCAATATACACTCACGATTATTACAATCCTTCCATGAATATCTTGAATTTATCCTCTTTTGAGATGGGACGTTTTCTGTTTTATACAATCTGAAGCATTACAAGAAACAGATACACTTGGAATCTACCAAACCTTACAGATACGAATACATCAAACTTTCTTTCCGCATAAGCGTCCAGCCACTCTGGTTAAATATCATAGATCCCACTAAAAGCGTCTAACCTGCAGGTATTTACTTAATTAGTATTAATATGAAAAATGAATTATTATTTTTATCAATTTTATTAAAATATATACATTTATGATTACGTACGAAGTTTTAAATACACCAGAAACCATCTTTTGTCATACTAGAAGGTTCTTATTTTATATTTTTTAACGTTTTTTGTAACCTAAGAATTTAAAACATAATTTATATCGATTATTTAGACTACGGTAGGTACCTTACTATTAGAACATACTTACGATACTCCAGAATGAAACATGAGTTGCCATGTAGATGTAAATCAATAACGCTCATAAAAAATATATAATCTGAATAAACCCAACTGAAAACTAAAATAAATTATCAATCTCGAAAAAGACCCCTGCAATGACGGTCGAAATATTGGTTGAAGTAAGTTCGCCACACACGACTAAACCCAAAAGCCACAATATCAAATCTGGCCGTGAAAACCTGAGAAGTTATTTAAATGCGTTTAAGTTTTTTTTGCTGTAAGCCAATCCTCAGCATTGATACTAAGAATTGATTAATTAAAATCACTTAACTAATTGCATGATATCAGTATCGAGTAAATAGTATTTTATCAAAATGGCGTTCAGGCATTATTCTCAAAGTTTAGTTATCTAATCTAGAGTCATGGAGTCATGATCGCTGACCTCGCGCTGTTATCTCATTGACCGATGCTCCACACAGCACCGCTCTGGGGCGCATCGATCATCGGATTACAAATGGTTTTGTGGCGTTTGACTTGCTTTGTGCGGAGAGGCGCCGGCGTCGGCGCGCACCGCACTTTGAGAGCCGCAGATGGCTTAGCGAGGGACTTATCGACCGCCGATGCCAGAAACCAATGCTTATTCATAAATCAGTAAACTATCACACATATGAAAATGTAATTCGTGAATGAATCCAGTGACGAGTTTCGTGGATTCAGAGAAAAAGCCAGTCTTCATTGTGTTCTCCCAGAAACCTTGTTTCTTATTTCTTACTAATTTAATTTCTAACGTCTACTTTTTACAATTTGTTTTTACATCTACGTTAAGTATTGATCACCAAAGTACGTTTCTCAGATAACGAGGAAGATATGATGTAAATATTATAATACTTACAAAACTCTACTTATTTTTGGTGTATTCAAACGAGCATTCGAACATTCTATTCACTCTCTTCTTAGTTTGCTTGGTTTCAGCGGTAAATCCTGTAACGTTCCATGTTTGCAAATTTCTTATAAATTTGGTGTAAACGCAGGAGGATTTACAAATCAAAACAAATCTATTTTCACAATCGATCACGTGTTATAGTTATATATGTGTTTGATAAAAATTAATCATAAGGAGCACACATACAAGGCGACTGGCCAGTTTTATCTCTAAAAGTCATAAAAAATAATAAAACCATTTTATACTGATAGAGAATCAGATTTTTGAACAATTTTAATATATTCATAAATATTTATTTATTTACCTTGTTTTTAAATGGATAACGTCGGGTATGGCATCTGCTTAGGAGACTGTAGTTTCGACTTACTCGTGAGAGATTAAAGAAGGTTAAGAGGAAGTCGAAACTGCAGTCTCCTGAACAGAGATCAATCTTGACGTGATCCATGTAAAAACATAGTAAATAAATAAATATTTATTATTTATAATGGATCTCAAAGTGAATGCTGAAAACATTGAAAAAAATTATCTCTTAACTTCATAAATTCAACATATCATTCTTACACACAGTTTTCAGCTGATTCGGTTATAAATAATGAATCATCAAACACTGTATCTTTAAGTTGCGGAATAAACATTTTTAAGTAACTTCTGTTTGACTCATTCAAACAACTTCCACGTTTTACAAAGTTTCAAGTTATAATGTTACTTTATATTATAAGCCTGGATAAATTAAGCTCACGTGAGGAGAGAAAACGCCCTGTAATGGACTATCTTTATAGCTGAAAATAAATACATATTACAGTTCTTTTAATAAATAATAATGCACGTACAAAGAACGCAAGCACGTTAAGTTGATGCACTCAGTACTTTCTTCCGCTAATACCACAGCCGCTGCTTTTCTGAACTCAAAGAACGGATAAATTTTGCACCCAACCACAACCGACTAGTTTCAAAATGAATACACGGTTAATGCATATAGATAGAGAAAAAACTATTTTCAATATTACTTCCTCAAGTGTATCGGCAAGTTTTCGAATATTCTTTAAGCATATATGTTTCATACATCATGTTCTCTTTCAGAAACAGTTGCATGTTTCGCAAGTAGCGTTCAGCCGCTTAAAAGAGCATCTTATATACACTAGTTTTGAATGATTATCTTTTCCTGCTTGCGATTAATTAAAAAATATTTAAGAAATTTGATGCAGAATTGCACGTATGCATCAAATTATTTAATATTGTTAAAGATCTATCTATGATGGATAAGAGTATTGAAATGAATAATCTAATCAAATAAAACTAATCGGAATAATAATTTCATTGTGAATAACTTCTTAGATTTTCACGGCCAGATTTGATATTGTGGCTTTTGGGCTTTTACGAGTGATGAGTTGATGTCTGACGGTACCTCCATGACCGTCATGTCAGAGAATCGTGTACGGTGGGTATGTTCTAAGAAGCGTACCTCCACGAGCGTCGTAATGAGTATGTTCTAAGGAGCATACATCCTCGAACGTCATGTCGGACTGTGGTTGCCCTTGCTTGTCTGTGGAGGTTTTTGAGTATGTGCTAGAGGTGGACGCCATGCTATTAAGAGAATCAAACCGTCATCCCTGTTGATGTTGATGGAATGTCTTATGATTTCAATGGCTTCCCTTACTAGGCGTGCGTGTTTCTCTTGCGTTCGAGCCACGATTTCTTTCAAAAATGAAAACTTATGTCCCTTGTCAGCCAGATGCTCTGCCAGTGTTGACGCCATTGAGTGGCCTAGTCTGCACGATCTCTCATGTTTGCTTATTCCTTCTGAATTCTTTATTTGGAATTCTTATCAAAAAAAAAAAAAAACAGTAATACATGTAAATGACTGCTTGATTAATATCCGTGAACGATTAACAAAGACTTGTTTCCATTCAGTTTATAGTTTAGTCGACACCTGGTTGGATACACTAGATAAATAGATTATCGTTAATAAAAAATAATGCTTGTGAATAAATGATAATTGATTGAATCTTTATAAAATAAAATACACAAGCCTTTAATTTACAAAAAAGCGACATTGCTTAATACAAATGTATCAATAATATCAATACGTCAAATTTGGTCGACTGCACCGGTTGAAGAATTGGTCCCGGTGGACCGCGCTGTGCATATAATAGAACTGAGGTGCACAGTTCGTGGTTCGAATAACAGCGTCTACCGTTTATTTTTCTCCATAAATAAATGCGAGAAATTCGATGCAGAATTGTATTAAATGATTTTATATTTCAGTATTTAAGTAAAACTATTTCATTTAAATTGCTTTATGGTCACTCAAACCAACCACTTAATAGTTACTACTCACCTCCCTCGTAAGCCGATTGCAACGTCTTAAAAAAAGGAATGGTCACCTCAAGGTGAAGATGGTTTATATAATACATGTAGCGGGAACGGTGGTGTGTAGAAGCGTGAGCCTATACTGATGTGGACGTAGTTGGGTATGGATGTGATGTAGATGTACTTGTCCATAAGTTTGCCCCACGCCTGGCCCACGCGCCTCCATAATCCCAGCATCCACATATCTCACACCACTCTATAACCGCCGGGGGCTCACATCCCCAGATGCCAGTGTTCAGGAGTCCCCAACTCGCCAGTAACAGGTGCCCTATAAAGCCCTATTTCTCTCGCTCAGACCTTATCTCGCTCAGGGCCTTTGCATATTGAACTGTGACAGTCATATTGTCAAACTCGGCAAACATAAAGGCAAGTAACTATTTCTTAGTAGAAGTATTTAATTCAATTAATGGCCAGTAAATATTTAAGAAAAGATTGGTAATAAATGAAAAAATGGCAGCATAAAAAAAAAAATTGCCGTAAATAATTAATGAATGGATATTGATAATAGGTTAGGTTAGGTAAGGTTTCCATTTAACGTGCTAATTATCATTCATTTTACATTAATTACAGGTAGTATTGTATATTTTATATTTGACCATATTCGTGTTGACATAGTGGATACTGCCAATTTATTTAATCTACTGCCAGTTCATTTTATTAACTTCTGAACAAATAAAAAAAGCCAAATAATTATTTTGAGTTGCCTCTTTGTAACTTTTCGAATCGCATTTTGAATGTCATTTTTTGAAAATCATTTTTGCTTACCAGCTTAACTTTTTTTTTTTCAATAATGTTTTTTACTTAAAATGGTAATAATTTAGTTAATTGCACAATCACCAGTCATTTGAGCTGTTTTATTATTTTTAAAATACATAAAAATAACAGCGATTTGCAATAATACTGGAACACGTTTAATAACACAAAATTCAGAGATTATTTATGTTCGTTGGTCATGTTATATTATATTCTGATTTTAATAGTTATACAACTCACATTACACGCTCAGTTTAGTGCGGCAAAATTGAGTTTATAAAATAAATATCATTCAGACTTGCTATTAAAACCAAATGAATCGGCTCATCAAATAATAATGAAAAAAAATTGAAAACAGTTTGTATGATATTTATACTGCTTGTTATACAAAATAATATATAAAAAATTTAACACAACAATTATTGAAATAATGATTAAATAATCAAAAAGCATAATCAAGGAAGATATGCACCTAGTAAGAACCATCTCAAAGAGGCGAGCCTGATGGATCGGTCACATTATGCGCCACGATGGTCATCTTCACGACATTGTGGAAGGGATGGTTGAGGGTAGAAACCGTATAGGTAGCCTGAATTAATTATGTGTAAAAATATTACGCATATAATAACGTTTCAATGGACCATTGTAGGCTATTCTTCTTTGAGGATGCGAATCTGTTGTGATAATGAAAAAAAAACTTAATTTTCACCAAAATTTCTCCGATTTATCAGATCCCTTCTGGCGATAATTCTATGTGGCAATAAATAATTATAATGTCGTAATGGCATATTTTCTCCCTCACTTTAAGTGCTTATACATTTAATGACCCCGATATTCCATTACAGATGCACATTAAATTTTACAATCATAATTTTGAATACCCCTGTTATAATACTGTTACCCCCAATAGTAGCCCGTATTTTTGAAGAGGGAGGCTTACATCAAAAACTTGAGTGGAAAGTGTGGTACTATATGAGTAAAGCAGCGATGTACTCTTGGAAGTACCCAAGAGGAAATATTCCCGACATAATCACCGCACTTATCAGCTGGCAAAGGTCTACATTTAAATTGTGCCTACATTTGTTTCCAATTATATATTAATACATGTCTTTATTTAGAACAAGCGGTTTGTACCAGACGTTGTACGTAGATTTTTTAAATATTTGAATAGGATTAGATTGATTTGCAAAAATGTTTTATGATACAGAAATCTTCACGGAGGTGCTATTAACGTATTTACAACATCACTTCGTGATAGGTTAAGCAGTAAATAAGTAATATACAAACAAACTTACTCGTTCATATATACATACATTATTTTTTATTTATTTAGATAATGAGTAGACGTTAATTTATATTAAAAAATATATATAACGTTAACTCATAATACGTTATTATACGTATATAGCATTTGCGTTGTAATTTATGTTACGTGTCTTTAGTGAACGGTTATACTGGTAGAGGATTATATACCATCTCTATCCATGTGTTCAATCAAGCTCGGGCAGCTCATTCAGTGTGCAGAGTTATTACTATGCAAGATTAATGTATATTAGATCAATCTCCTATGAATTAATAAGATCAACTAGATAACATATTCCATTAAAAGAACAAATATTTGAAAACGTTGAACTGAAAATTTTGAAAAATAATCTATGCTTTGAGGTGATTTGTAATTATCTTAACTTTCATAGAGATATTCAAATTAGGTACAAAATCGTTTTAGTTCAAATCAAACATGATCAGCTATTTTTGTACTACTTTATAATAACATGCAAGCTTTCGTGAATTAATTAATACGCTTTTTATGTTTGGCAACATTATATTCGCCACTCAGATTTTACAACGTATGCATGCAAATCAGGCTAATTAATCTGAAGCTAGTCGAATAATCTCTCCACTCGAGACGAGTGTTTACCTCTAGACAGCGGTGCGCTCAAAAAAAAATACTTTCAGAGTTCATAATGCCTATGCATGGAAATCGTCCACCTCTCGTGGAATTAACAGGCATTCGCCTTGAGCCAAGAAACCCTTCCGGCGCACGAGGCTCGAGTGCGCGACACTCACGGTCCACGGCCTCGGATGTCTGAATGCGGATAAATGACGCGAGAGGGTCGAAGTGAGTCGTTCGGAGGGCACAGTCTAGTGCCAAAGTGTTCGACTGTCATGCATCATCTTGAGTCCAAATCCAAAAAAACGCTACATGTTATGTATGTATGCTCTACTGAATCATTTATAGAATTTGTTGTCTTGTGACGAACAGTATAATATGTTTATATGCAAACACACAGAGGAGATTACAGATAGACTGTGATGGAAAAACGCCGATTCAATGAAGCTTGCCATTATAATACAGGTCAAGCACTGAATGTGGAGTATTGATCCACTAACGTCATTCGACTACAGCCCGGAGTTCATGCTTCGTACATTTTTCTGGGGATTATGACGTGCCATTTTACGTATAAGGGATCAAATACACATCAACCTGTGGTATTTATAGAGCTTATATACATTTATGTTTTCAATTTTATATTGACCTTTGGTATGTTAAGCAAACGCTGTATATCCAAGTCACCAAGATAGGATAATAGAACAAGGTATTTTAAATTTTCTCGTTGTACTTTCAATAGTCAAATCATTTTACTCCTAATTATCGAGTATTTTTTATTTAATTGAATGTTAACTTAGTTTATCTTGGATGTGTTATTATACAGACCGAGTGTTGTCGATAATAAGCTGTCTCTCAACCTGTCTTATCAGCCAAAGTTGGTTAGAGCATTCTATTGTCCTGGATATAATAAATGCTCTGTAAGGGTGGAAGAAACTTTATGATCAACGGTATATGCTATGGAAAGCATTGGAAAATACCATATTAAAGGTCTGAGACATATCTATATAGAAGCAACAAAAAAAAATGTGTTAAAAATCAAGTATCGTAAGATGCATTATTTTTGTTTTGAATAGGAGCAAGAATCGAGTTATATTTATTATCAGTTATTTTTTATAGATCTTATTTCTTATTTCTCTTGAAAACTTATTTTTAATGTTATAAACTAATCAAGCTAATTTAAAGAAAAGATAAATTCAAATGAGTGTTATCTTATTTCTGATACTTTTTTAAGAACTGGTAGATCATTTTGTTATCAGCATTGTGTTCAATACAAAATTCTTTTTATGAAAGCTTTTTGTAAATTGCAGATAATGCGTGAATGTTATCTAATAATATTAAATAATCTTAACACTATATGCATATCTTGTCATGTATAATATAACATGATACATAGAATTCGCAGAGGTGATTTACGAGTAGCTTCCCTTAGAACAGTGTTCTCCTGTAGGTGTTTACATAAAAAATAGTTGTTTTGCATTCCAGTCCATTTCAGTCTGGGGTGGATAGTATTCCTTTCCTACGTGACTGAGGTAGATGGTACAGTAGTGGGACAGTTTAGAGGTGACGATTCAACGCTCAAACCGATTTTCGCAACTTTGTCTCTTAACATTGAAGCTATTTTAAGCATCCCAGCATTGAGTGACAATAGGTTAACGGGAAAACTTTCAATATACAATTCATAAAAAATATCAAATGCCATAAAAATTATTTTACGCGTAAGACACTCAAATAAACTGAGATATTTTTGTTATAATATTTTAAATGCAACGATGATATTACCCTACTTTTGCTAAAAATTAATGATGATACTATCATACTGTCATGAAGAATGAATTTGATATTTAGTGTTTTAAAAAAAAAATAAGAAATAATTTTAAAACAATATCAATAATACTTTATGTTTTTAATTATAATATCATGTTAATTTATTATGACTAAAATAATTTATTTTATATGAAATATTTTATCTTGAGGATCAAATTCATGACATCTTACATGTAAATCGAACAACTAAACGGATCTAACATTACATTAGGCAAACTAATTATTGTGCATTACTTGTATGTATATACATTTACCAGTACTATAAACTTTTTTGGTGTGTGAAACAATAAATAAAAATATTTCTTGTAAGCCTATTTTTTGTTAATATATTTTGCCTGCACGCAAATCTGTAGAGATCCATACTTCTTGAATTTAAAAACATTTTTTTTTTTATCAAATTACTATTATTTTGATTTTCAGTATAAAGGAAAGCGAGTTTATAGAAATCATCTATGGCTTAAGCTTTCAGTGCATGGTATAATTATGTTAATACATAAACTTGATCGGCTTTCACCGTAAGCAAGGTGCTTAATACTTACTACTAGACAAGTAGTGGGTTGCGGCGAGCAGGTGAAGAGGAGGTGCAGATTATGGCAACTCACAAGTTGGTGCATAACGTCCTGGGGATGTCTGAAGCGGATGTTTACTAACACCTGGTATGTGCTCCAGTGTAACCCAGTCACAAGTCAAATGTACCATTTTAGTTCACTTAAGAGCATGGACAGAATAAAAAAAAACAACGAATGTTTCGCTCAACTACTTGTGTTTTTAGTATATTAAAGAAATCTAATTAATTGTAGGTGCAAATATTTAAGTCTATAAATGCTTTCGTGTAGACTGCAAATACGAGTAGCTTATTTAATAAGAATTTACATTGATTTGATACAGATTTAATGAAGAAGGAGATAAATATATGAGTACCCATAAAAAAGTTATTTATTATGTATAGTAGTATTTTAATTTATTTCTGTGTGAAGTACTCTTGAATAAAATATATTACGAGGGGCTTCAAAATATGAAAATATTACAAACATACTATTTTTAAACCGCCAATGTCACCGTTATTTGTATCTATCTTTTCATTGGCGATAAATATCCCATTTAAATCTTCATCACTCTCAATCCTCTGCTTTCTACATTTATAGTAGTCTTTCATGTTATTATTTTAAGTTCAGGAATACTTATAATATTTACTACACAAATGTTTAATACTTTGACCTTTATTGTCTTGCCATGCATATTACCGATTGTTTGTTCCTATCATTTTGGCAAAATCTACTACAAAGCGGCATTAAAAAAAAAAAAAAAAAATGAAATAAATAGCGTAGATATCTCTCTATGCAAACCTTATTTTACCCGTAAGTATGATGCAAAGCTTACAGGTCTTTGAAGCATATTTAAATACTGCCATAACTAATTTAATATCAAAATTATATTTCTCAAATGGATCCTATGCAGATTCAAAAAGGAGTTTCGTTGTTATTTGTATTATTAATATAATAATAGTTTTAGTATGCTACAAAAATATATGTTTACCTTAAAGGCCGAAACGGCGAGAATAATCCTAAACATATGAAATGATCTAACCCCCGTGAACTCAACCATGCAACTCCTCTTTGGCCGACGATTTCAGTTTATTCTATTGGGGTGCGTTACAGTCATTATTATTATAGCACAGTACGAAGGGTGCCAAATACCCAGCGGTGATATTAAAAATGCATATTTATTACTTTTGTAACGCAAATATGTAATTATATCAATAATAATAGTGAGTCGTAAAATTCCAGCAATAAATCACGAGAGAAATGCTTTTAATTATTTACGACGTCAACGCCTGACATTAATTTGTAAAACCTACCGGTAAACATTTTTACACGTAGTGATTTATATAGACTTTTAATTCAAATGTGCCGCTTGCATTGCATCTTTAAAATATCCATTCTCTTGTTTGATAGTGAATTCCAGCGATTGCTCAAATGCAGTCTTATAATTTATTGGAAGAACAATACGTTTTTACTATAATAAGAAGTGTACTTTAATTTTATGCGGAATGACGAGGAATGCGACATGGCAGTCTTCTTTTAAATACTTGTTCAAGAGACAAATATGTTTTCAGAAAACTTTTACTATATTCATATAAACTACAGCTATTTTTGTGTTCAAGCCTTCAGAATCTTGCTATTTTTCTCACTGTTCTGGTACGTAAAACGTACTCGAAACAGCTTCGGATGCATTATTTCTTCTTTGTGGTTCACATTGCTGTGATTAATGAAATACCTTAAAATTAATGTTAATGATAGATATGTTTTTGCTAAATAACTAAAACTGCCTATTCTTTAAGCTCCTGGTCTCTTGCTTTCCTGGTAAGCCGTTATTCCCTTTTTACATAATGTAATCAGCGGAGTCACGGGAAGTAGAGCTGACATGAGATGAGGCGATGACTTAGGAGGCTGACAGAGATTTATGCCGGCGGCTCGTGATGTCCATATGCTCAAATTGAGGGAAAAATAAAACATCCCCGATAACTGTAATCCATTATTCTCTGTTTCAGTTGGTTTCTTATTAGTTATTTGTTTTACTATATGGATTTTTAAATATTTATTAGAATATTATTTTATTATTTCAATATTCTAATCGACCATCCTCTGCCCGAACTGTTGCCGAAAATAAATAGGCTGTCGGAAAGTAATAATATTACACTTGTGAATAAATGTAGACTGAGTGAATAATAAAAAATAATAATATACACACTCTGAATATATACTAAAGACATCTATCGTTATACGATAAGCAATGGAATAAATGCAACATATTCCATACAGCAGTTTGGGCAGATGATGGTCGAGTGGTCAAGGGTTATGAACTTGAACAAATGGTTGGTTCCAAGGTTCGCTGGTTCAAATCCCGCCTCTGCCGATATTCTTTCTGAACGAATTGATGCGTATAAGGAATCCGTTGCATTATAGTATGTGTATATTTAATCTATATATATAAAAGAAAGTTGGGTTATATTTGTTTTTATAACTCAAGAACGGCCTAACCGACTTGGCTGAAAATTGATGGAAAGGTAGCTTAGAACCCTAAAAAAAATTATAAGATACTTAAAATTGATTTGATTAAGAAAAAATATTGAACATTTACGTAAACATGTTTTCAAACAAGACTATTGTCATTTGACAGATGTCAGTTGAAGAAAGTGTTGCTATAGCCAACGCCATAACTAAAAATGACGCAAAAGTAGGTATTGTAAGTAGGTACCTACGTAAGGTACGGAATATTTTGAAACAAAAAAAAACAAAAGACAGGAAAAAAAAATAAAAAACAAAATAAATATGAGTTAAAATATCAGTTTAATCTTTTATTTGTAAAAAATGTTATAACAAAAGGCAAGGAATCTGACAACTGATATTATTATTGTCTATGGTTACATAGATATTTTGAATGTATGGCAGCGATTTGGCGGTTTTTGGCATCCTAACCTCGAATACCAACGATGAAATTGCGCGCTTTCAAGTTTGGTACAAAGCGATTTGACGTATATTCGCAATCGCTTATCACGAACGTCATACTGCTGTTGTGCATTTGGCGGTGCATCTGGAGAATGGTCATTGGGTATATTTCACGGCTTCAAATGTTGTTCAACGTGCTGAGACACATCCAGCGACAACATTGACAAGTCTCTTTACGATATGCCAAAGCGATCCGTTTGCACGAACTCTAGAATGGACGAGGATTTAATCCGACATTCAAGGTATTTATTTATTTATTTTTGTACTTACACACAATCTAATTAACAGAATAACATACTACACTTAGTGCTTTGAATTATATATGCTAATTCTTAAAAAAAAGTGTTTATAAATCAGTAATATTGTCTTTGCTTTTGATTCTGTAGATACAAGGACAGATTCACCATCGAATCGGATCATTCCAACCTCTCGAAGATGCACAGCATAAATTTGTACAAATATACTTTAATGACAATATGGAGGAAGAACTTGATCGAGGTCTACAAAGTCGTGATCAGAGCGGATAAACGACTATCTGGTATACACGTCGTGATACTGGGCAACTACAACAGATATCTGAAACACGTCGTTCATATGACACGTTGCAATACCCACTGATGTTTTGGCAAGGAGAAGATGGATATTATTTCAATATCAAAATGAAAAATCCATTGAATGGTGAGTAATCAATATATATATAATCAATATCATAGTTTTGATTCCGTCATGACATACATTTTTCAGTGCTTGGTTTTTGCTTTAGGTTTCCAATAAATGACCAATTACACTGCTTATTACCAGGAAAATAACAGACTTAAAGATTAAGATGTTTTTTTAGAGAAAATTGGACAAATAACCGGCAAACGATTTAAAATCATTTATTTTCACCCCTTTATAATTATGCTACAAATATGGATGTTAGCTTTACATACAAAATTAAAAATCTATTGTCTTAATTTCAGGTGAAGAAACTACCAAGAATCTAAGCTCGATGAATTATAACGCATATCGTTTGACGATTCGTCGAAATACTGACAACTACTTGCTGAAGTTTCGTCGATTACTGCAATAGAATTCAACCAGACCAAATATATGATATCATATGTACCGAAAAATTCAACTTAATAAAATCCAAAATCTGCTCATTTATTGCCTTTCGGGTGAAACAAAGTTCACCGGGTCAGCTAGTTACTTATAATATTTGTTTAACTCACTGGTAGCGAGGTACGAGCGAAAAAAGTAGTATCCAAATAGGAGATTGTGAGGATTATAAAATAAAACCAATGTGTATAATTTTATAAAATAATTTAAATTTGTATAATATACGAGTTTTGTCAGAAATTTAATCTTCAAAATTGTGCGAAAGTAATATTAAAATAGTCCAATAACGGGTAATCACAAAACATCGTATCTAAGAATAGTAACATAAGAAAAATAGGACCATTTAGAAAAACACATTCCAGTTTAGCGAATCTGTAAAAGTCGAAGATAAATTCCGTTAGTTATTAATCAAAAAATTAACAAAGTCCCGGTTTTAACGGGGAGGTAAATAAACGAGTGAAAGCATTTTCCGTTCGAATCGCCGCTTTCACTTAATGATGTTCCATTATTGATGGACCCTTTAAGTCAGCTCCCATTAAACATTCATCTGTCAGAGAAAGGTCAGTGCTTCTTCGAGCTGAGCTCTATTGAGACAGTTGAAATTGCAAATTAACTGACAGATTCGAGATAATTGTGATTTTTTGCTTTTTGTGTTACCATAGAAAGTATTTATCTTTAATTCCTTAAAGTCATACGTAATCATATGATTTCGTTCAAAAATAAATGTTTTTTTGTGAAAAAAATATGTGCATTCTTATTAAAACACTTTTTTTATTGGATTTTGAATTTTCAAGTTATATTGAACATTATCTTATAATTGACCACTAAATTTCAAATATCATTATATAAACGTGCCACACAGCCGAAGCTACACTGCTTTTTTTTAGAGCATTTTCAAAAAAAAAAAGTTATTTGGCGGACCCGTTACCATGTTCCTCTCCTCTTATTGGAGAATCAGATCGTTATAAACAGCCGCTAGTAACTTTTTTCAGCAACCATAATCCTCAACTCACTTACGTCAGTTCTGCATGCTAGAGCTTCACCGAGTACATTATGTATAAACTCGTAATTCCTAAAGGTTGTTTCACATGGCACGATTACGAATTTGTTAGAAAAAAAAATGTTTATGCTCTTCTGTGGCATCTGAGGTACATATCCCAGCCAGGTCCTTGTTTTTCTCTTGACTAACACACTTTGTAAGGCTGCCTTACCCGCTCCTCGTCATTCTTCGCTAAGTCAAACTATCATACCCCTATTCTACGAAGCCATCTGATTTATATACCCACGACCGAATCAATAATTCGAACCAACACCGATGACATTGAGACATCACAAGATTTATAGCCATACAAACATTAATATATAATTATTTTTCATACATTTACTTCTTCTTCGTAGAATCAATCCGGTGAATTGGTTTGCAGCAATAAAATTTTGCATCTCGATCTCTACTCCTCTCAATCCTCCGCAATCCTCTTCAGCTCAGCATAAGAGCTACAACTCATGTCCTCGAACACTTGCGGCAAATACTAGGGCGCCCTCTACAGTTTCTACCCTCAACTATTACTTCCACAATGTCGTGAAGCAGACCATCGTGACGCATGATGTGACCGATCCATCGGGCTTGCCTCTCTGAGATGGTTCTTACTAGGTGCCTATCCTCCTTGATTATGCTGAGAACCTCATTCGTGACGTGGTCTCTCCAGGAAATTCCGAGAATTCTTCTGTATGACCACATCTCAAGGTCCTTTACTATACAGCCAATAACATATCAATATAAGCAATAAATTAAGCTATTTCAATTAGTAAAAATAGCTAATAGTATTAAATATATCAACTTTAAAATATTATTATGTCTTTTTGAAGTAGTGATTGCGTTTATTAAGTGGCGTATTTTTTTTCAAAGAATCAGCTTTCTTATAAGAGATTTATGCAAAATTATACGACGCTCAATTAAAATATTTACTATCACCAAATTAGTACACGGACACATTTCATATGTTAAAAGAATCGCAAACAATTAAAATAATCTTACAACACTTCACGGCTCAAATCGATAATCGTTTAACTTTTAAAGCTCGCTCACTTTGTAAGGAAGGGGTGAAATGAAAAAAAAAAACTGATTCAATTCCTGTTTCTTGTAAATTGTAATTCAAAAATTTATCGCGCGAACAAGTGGCGAAAGTAAAGATTCTTAATCAAAAGTCAAATTACTCCCTCTCTCTGCGTAAAATGCAGGTAGAGGTGGCGAGGCGGACATACCTTTAATTGAAATAAACACCTTCCAACAGTTATAAATAAAAGGAATATATTTTTGTCGTAAAACTTTAATTCCGAATGCGGCTTGTTACGGAACTCTTTACCCGCCAAACTTTATTATTTTACTTATTTTACGGTGAGTTATTATTTTTCAAATTTTTAATGCAACCGGAAGAACATTGAAGAGAGTACATTTTTAAAGCTATGAAAATTCCCACTATACAACTTCAACAAGGTTTGATAAATATGAAATGTATTGAAATACTAATGGTTGTGTAAAGAATAAGATACAGTTGTTTTATTTCATTAAATAATATTATATATTTTTAAATAAAATTTACTGGCGAGTATAGCTTAATGGTGAAAGCGTTTGCTTTGCAAGCCAAAGGTTGTGGATTCATTCTCCGACGGAGATATAAAAAAAAAAACGATTTTTGAGCTCTAAAATATGGTAGGTATGAATTTGATCCTTCACCCGTAAAATACCTGTCATAGCCTATTAATTTAAATTGGTGGTAGACGAAAGTCGTCCCGTGAAGACCACCCAATCGTAGTAAATTCCTGCAATAAATATGGATGATGCATGAATCTCGGGCTGTAGTCTATGACGTTGGCGGAAGACACTCCATATACAGCGCTTAGCCTTATGATAAGAGTAATAGAATTCCATAGATTAGACTTCAGAATAACTTACACCATCTGTCGGTATTCTCCTGTATGTGGTTACATAAATAATAAATGTCTCATGATATTTTAAGGTTTATAATAACTGCAAATATTTTTAAGTAATCGTAGTAGATTTCGTTATACTATGAAATCAAAGATAAATGTACTCTTTTGGGGGTTTCCTGGGATTCATTATTATACTATCGTTAAGTGCCTTAACGATGAAATCTCAGTACAACGAACCTATTTATGAATAAGAAATATTGGCTTCACGACCATATTGCATGCACTTACACTACATTGTATAGTTAACCATACAAACTGTTTTTTTTTTTTCATTTAATTATAAAGATACCAAAACGTAGCGCCTAACTTACGTCAAAAAAGTATTTCATCAAATTGATGGCGTCTGCCAACACATCTTCTCCTTACACACTGAAAAATTTATTTATTTCTTGTGACTGTATTTTTATCTTTTATAGTATAGATTCAATTATGCTGAAAATGCTGCATTTCACATTCTACGAGGATAAATAAACGTATTAACAAAAAACTAGTGTGTACAATCAATTGATCTTTTTAATTTCTAGCTTTTGTACTCAAATAATAACGTATAAAAAATATAATCGTCTGCTTTGTGTCAGCAACGTCAAATTATTTTTGTGCAGTATCTGGCAACACCAATAGCCCGTGTGTTGCCTAGCATTACTTCTTTAGATGTGCAGATTGTTGGGCACATGGAATCTTAGGTGTGAGGCGGTCTTCTGGTCTCCACAGTCACACAATTATGACTGTCCCTTCCGAAGCATTCCCTACCGCTCGAGGTTGTCCTTTGTTCCATCAACTCCGGTTCTTAACCTGTTCAGGGATTTCCAGGTCCGCCAGTCAAGGTTCTTGCCAGTTGGGAGGCCTTCCTTTGGGATAATGAAATCCTCTGATCCGACATGTTGCCTGATTTGGAGTCTCTCATTTTCAGGGCCGGATGTGAGAGGTTGTGTGGATCTCAGAAAGCTGCTTCGCGACTTCAGTCTGGGTGTTAGGAGTATCCGATTATACAAGCAGTGGGACGTTTGGTTGATTGCCTTACGTATTTCTTCGGCGCATATGACTTTGCGTCTTGTGTTTGGTGTCTGCGATACCAGCCAAGGGGTATAGTTTTAAAAAATGTACTACTACTATTTATCTCGCAGAAAGCGTTTTTCAATTAAATTACATTTTCATGTAAAAATCAAACAATCTCAGTCAAATACTATTTAAGTTTTTCTTCAATATATTAAATTTGGCACCGCTCACTTTGGTGTTAAATGGGCGATGATCATTCCTTTACGGCGTAGGCAAGCCTTTATATTTATATATTATATTTATGTGGATGGCCCACTTTTGTTTCTTTTATATCGCCACCGGGAGGCGCGTCAAAGGATCACCTAGAACGAATACAAAACTATTATCGTGCAGAATACAGTCCAATATCCTTTCTGCTCGATTTTCCTTTTTTCTAAATAAAAATGAAACGGCCGCATTCAAACGAAAGGGAAAGTGAGTCAGTCGGTTCTTGTATTTTTTATGTTTCCGCATCGGGCCGGAGCCGTTTTGTAAATTTGCGAAATAAACACTTACGAAATGATCACTTACTGGAGCTGCTTCAAAGAGAAATATAAAATACTATTATTTGTATTAACACATAACAGACTTAAATTTCATGCCGTTTCATTTCTTTTACATTCACACATTATATATTTGAAATATTGTATTATTTTTATCTGATTTACATATTGTGGGATTTGAATTTAGAGATATGAAATTACTTTTCTTTTAGTAATTAAATATACACATATTATTCATCAAATTCTTTATACGTCTTCTTGTAAATTAATGTTGACTGATTGAACAATAAAAAATAATAATATACATATTCTGAATATAAACCATAGAGACATCAATCGTCATACGATGATAACAATGGTATAAATACAAGTTCTAACGCGTGTCAGCTCAGGCGGAAAAATAGCCGAGTGGGTTAAGCGGTATATAAAGACCTGGGCAAAGATTGGTTCCAAGGCCCGCGGTTCGCATCCCGCTTCTGCTGATATTTTTCTGAATGAATTGAATATTTAATTACTAATTATATTGTCTATAAAAGAAGATTAGAATATTGAAAAAATAAAATATTATTCTTATAAATATTTAATCCATATGCTTTTCTTTTGTTGATTTATTATATCTAAATGGTTTCAAAAGCATTGAGTAAACAACATTCAATTCTTTTATCATCTACGTCCCATATCTGGAACGTGCATTGTAAACAAATTGGAGCCGCTAATCAACTGCCATTTTCTGAAATACCCTATAACATATCTCTGCACCTACAGATCAACCTTAGAATATATAATTCCCGTTGGCCTTAAAAGCAAAATTTAAAAATATGAAAACTGTAGTATTTAAGATATAGTTAGGTGTTTATTAATCGGCATTTAAAAACATATTGCATTATAACTCAACGCTGTTAGTCCTAAGAGACGGCTCAACCGAAACAATCAGAATTTATTTAATATTCACTTGCAATTTGGACGTTAAATATGCATACAAAAGTCGAATATAATTAATTTTTATCGTGAAATTTCGTAATATAATATAATGATTTCCAAGTGAGCCATAAAGTGGCTGAATGAGACAATACACAAAGAAAGACACTTTTCACATTTCCGCCAAAGTTTTCCTTCCCTCGTGAAACTTAAATACATTAATGTCATAATTGAACAAGCGCTTATGAATTTAATAAATGTCCCTATACCATTAGCTGTAATGTATGGGAGAACAGCGCGCAAGGAAGGAAAGTATTAGTGTTTTGAATTAAAATTCATAACACATAGTCGGTACATCTTCCGAAATGTGCACAAAATGTGGTTTTATTCGAAAACCATGCGGTGCAAAACTTGAATTGTGCCATTATTCGCGATGTTTGTGCGCTACATTACTTACTAACTACAATGTGACTGATATAAATTCATATTTTCCTCTAAAAAAAATGAAGATATAAAACATACAAAGTTACTAAATACTAACTTATTGAAAAGTGACTTTTTTTCATTGTAATAAATATATTTTTTAAATCTAAATAAATTAACTCTTTCTTATCGGTTGTCGGCATATGCCGTCATAAGTCAGTTGACGTAATATATCGTTTTGTTACTTTCTTAGAATAGTTTTTTATGCATAATCTGATAGCTAAAGGATACAAGAACCACTGTGATATATGAAAATAGACCAGATAAATACATTTATGCTTCAAATACTAGTTTTATTATTGACAGTGTAATTTGTATTCAAACCGAGCCGTAATGAAATTACTGGTATTTACTGCAAATTACAAAGTTGGACAAAAAATTGTAATACACTAAATACTTACTAAACTAAAAATAATGTGTTAAACGAGGACTTACTCGTTAATATTAATACAGCATAATATAAATATTCTCTTTTATATTTTTTATCTTTTATGTTAAATATGTTGATTTATTCTAATTGATTTTAACTGCCTATTTTTTTTTGTTTATACATATAGTTTATGCGAAATACGTATTAATTTTAAACTGAATAAAACTTGCAATTTCAATATTAAAAAACTTGAAATGCACACCTTTGAAGTAAAATAAGAATAAACATAGTTTAAATGTACTTTAAATAGTATTGTGGTTGAATACAAAACAAAATTAAGCAACAGTTTGCGGAACTGATCTTCTGATGGTAAAATATTGTTTAATATTTAAGTTAATACAATCAGTGATGATATATAAAAATGTGATGATCATACAAACAAGTTTTTTTTGATAAAATCAGATAACATATGTAAATGAAATGCTTCATTATTTTAATTGTATTTTTTATACTTAATCCGCTCCATATTTGGATCATATGGATACGGCAAATTGCTCTTTTACTGGCAAGAGCCCGCGAACTTGCGAAATGTGTTATAAAATAAATTTCAAAAATAGCATTAAATTCTAGTTAATTCTTTTTATTTATTGTCGCAATTGTATTTCATCAGAATACTGAATAATTAATTCTCGTGTCGAAAATTAAATACACACAGATGAATTTTATATGAAATTGTTTATCATGATTTGAAAATATATTCAAGATGATTATTTGTTAAGCATATGTATTTTATTTTATGTGAAATATATATATATATATGTGTTTTGTAAAGCGTTATAACCGTTTCAAAGAGAAATAATACACGAGGCTAGCCATTAAAGATCTTGACAAAATACAACATAAATTTGTCTTTGAGCCGATTTCACAGAAATATCGGATTTCAACAAGTACAAGAAATTACCACCCACGGAACGACTCAATTCAACAATATTCCACACGAATATCATATTACCGGTCTTTCTTTTAATGTACTTTATATTGAAAATCACAACAATTTCAGAATACAAAAAAAAGTTTTTTTTTTGTCTTAAATGGATGCTGGATATGATATTTAGCATCATTTAAATTTATTAGTTTATCGATGTTATTTTGTTTTTTACTCGTGGTAATAGGCAAGACGTATATGTAGAAGAGACGACGATTGACAGGGAAAAAAAGTGTTGGAGTGGCATCCAACAACTGGCAACCAAAGCATTAGCCGACCCTCTGCAAGATGGACTGACGACATAAGAACAAATAGCGGAAGTGACCTGAATTCGGAAGGCAGGAGATCAAAGAGCGGGAGGCTTACTTTCAGCAGTGGCTGAAAGTAAGCCTCAGGCTGATGATGATGATAATGATGAGATTTTGATGTCGATAGTTGTGAGAATTTTACATGTAAATATTAAGCAATTTTATTTTAAGCTGTATTATATGTCATTGCAAAACGAGATTGTAAAAACTGGAGTATAAAGGCCAAAAAATTGTAAAATTTTGCTTGCATAAAGAATCAAATTGAATTGTACATTAATATTGAACAAAATAATTAAGAGTGTACAGTTTTTTATAATTCCATTTTTATAATTTTGAATCAATGATACGTGCTCTTAAACTATACTTAACTATACTCTACGCCACAGATACAGATGATTCAGGTATTCAATATCCTTTAAAGTTACGTTATCAATACGTTATGTCGTTCATTCATGGTCATCCATCATCATTTTGTCGCCGACGAATATAAAAGCAAAACAATAAAAGTAAGGAAACTACTATTGCGGTACTGTCTTTTTCTCTCTTTGATTATTCAGTACTGGACACATAAAAATGAAGCTTTTTCCAATTTTACTAACGAAAATCGAAATGAAAATGTATGGCCAACATACTTTGACATATTTTGTAAACTTTTAAAATTGATTATGCGCTTTTTTGAAACACGTAGTAACCCAAAAACGCATATGATAATTTTTTCTTCTTTTATTTAATATTGCTTAAATTTTTTATCATTAAATTTTATATATTCGACCAAGTTATGAAATAGGAAACTGCTTGATATTGTGGCTTTTGAGTTTAGCCGTGTGTTGCGAACTTCTTTAAACAAATATTTCGACCGCCATTGCAGGGGTCTTCTTCAGGATTGATATTTTATTTAGTTTTCAGTTGGTTTATTCAGATTATATATTTTTACACGGCTAAGCCCAAAAGCCACAATATAAAATCTGGCCGTGAAAACCTAAGAAGTTATTTAAGGAAACTGTATGATTAGAAAATCATAAAAAAACGTGTTCTCAATTTAGAATTTTCAGATTTTAAGCTATTTATAATTGTGGAGAAGTTTAATAATTTCGATGAATTTCAAAATTAAATTTGTACCGGTTTTTTAAATATTAAGACGATATGTTTTTTAACTTGAAAACATTTGTTCGGACTCACAAAACGTTTGCGTTTTTTTTGTGTAATGCTTGAAAATTTCCCTGGGGTTCCTCGCCAAGACGCATTGGGCGATTTTTTCAGCTCAAAAGGACGCCCCCGCGCTGAAAAGAAAGCTTAATTAAAGCTCGGTGATAAATAGCACCTGATGTTTTATGGGTGGGAGAACGGGTCGCGGGGTTGTCGCGCCCACTCCGACCGGCCCGAAGTTACTACGCTAAACGAAACGGCGAGTATGAATTCACTTAAACTGTTATCAGCGGAGAGGGGTAGTAGTAAGCGAATTGGAAATTTATATTTGGAAGTTTGTTCTTCGGCGACGAATCGCTTAGTTGCGGAACGCTTTTTGAGACGCTACTTTATGATGGTTATAACGTGTAATTACGACGCTAATAGCCACTTTTTAATCTCCTGCCTCTCTGCAGACGTCGATTTTCTAACTCGTTGTAAAAAATATGTGTATCTTAAATACGTTCAAAGTTCTGAATTTGATTGAAGTAATTAATTGAAAATACACAATTAATGAAATTTTTTAATTGTAGAAAAGAAAGCGTGATTTCATGATATAGTATTACGCGATGCATACTAGTAAACTGTGTACAGTATTAGACTAACCATTAAACTCAAATTCATTCAGCTTACTGATTGTTAAGCCATTATTTAGCACTTTTTTTGGTGACATTGACCACGTCACGAACAATGTGGTTCTCAGCATAATCAAGGAGGATAGGCACCTATTAAGAACCATCTCACATCGTCACATCATGCGCTACGATGGTCTTCTTCACGATATTGTGGAAGGGATGGTTGAGGGTAGAAACTGTAGAGGGCGCCATAGACGGGAGTATTTGCAGCAAGTGTTCGAGGACATGAGTTGTAGCTCTTATGCTGACCTGAAGATGACTGCAGAGCAGTGGAGATCGCGATGCAAGATTTTGTTGCTGCAAACCAATCCACCGGATTGATACTACGAAGAAGAAAGAAGTGGTGACATTCAAGATTCATAATATTAAATTATTATTTTGCATTAAGGCATAAAATACTCGTCTAAATATTTATAATTGTTTTTTATCAAAAGAAAGTTAACTTTAAATTATTCCCGAACCGAATAGGGGTATTTAATATCGAAATTATTGACCTAAGTATCACGCCTTGTTTGGTAGGAAACTATTGCTTTAGTTTCTGTTCAAGTTATTTTGATTGCAATCAAAACTTTGAGTACAACAATAATTATTGCGTCCCATTAGCTACCCGCCTCATTGGCAGTCAAGCAGTCACCCAGAATCAATATCGTGGTGAAGTAAAACTTGCAGACTAGGCATTTCTTGGACTAGCAGTAGATACTATAAGCAAACTCGACTTGTGCATTCCTCAGAAATTATGCAAATTGTAAACTTGTGCGATGCAATTATCCATTATTGTGAAATAAATTTAAGAATACGATTCAAAAAACCTTCTTCAAATATTGCACAGTTTATTTATAGGCATGTTGTATCCCTTTATTTACTGGCGGAACTTTTAAGTCCCATACCACAAAATCTAATATTTATCGTGCATTTTGCCACAGTTGTGCCCTGACGGGACTTATAAATTGGATTTATAAAACTATGAAATAATTGCTTATTTAACAAAACAAATGTTTTTTAATTTTTCTCTTTATCCTTTCAATACTTATTCGTATAAAAAGAATCAGTAAAGTAAATACATTGTTTCATTATTCAGTAAATAAAGGTTATAAATAAATCAAAATTATCTTTGAATAAAAAAACCGAAGTTTTTTTTTTAATAAATAGAAGTTATTATTTCAATGTTTTCAGCATTCACATTGAGATACATTATCAATTATTAATATTTATTTATTTCCCTTTTTTTACATGGATCACGTAAGATCCTCTTATCATTCTCTGATACACACCCCCTACCTCCCCTTCTACATTAAATGAGTTTGACCACTTACGAAGTATGTACGCAGCTCAGTTGTCTCTTGACAGTGATGAATTGAGGAATTCTACTAGTTAGTCGAAACTGCATTCTACTAAATCATACTTTAGGTGATGCATGTAAAAGCTAGGTAAATAAACATTTATTATTTCTTTTTGTGTAACAACCTTTTCGCAAATATTTTTGCTGAGTTGCTTTATAATAATACATTAAATACTGTTAAACTGAATATTTTCTCATAGTCAGTGAACAATTTCAACCGTATAGTAGTTGAAACAAATTTTTGAGTTTCAAAAATAAATATTATGTTCCACATTCTTTCGCAAAAATAAGTTTGATAGTTTGTTCGACTCGCCGACTCGGCTATCGAAATTTTAAAAGTTCACGATCAATTTTGTTGGCAAAAGTAAAAGTTGTCTTATTCACGATAGTTGCAGTTGATGATGTTGAAAGTTGAACTGAACATGGATTATTGCAATTTACGAACGATCAACTGTTGATTCATGTATTATTGTATATACTTGGAGTTTCAGGTGAGAATTTTTATCGAATTATTATAAACGCCTACTTGCTGAAATCCGTTATTAGAAGTATATGTTTATATTTATTATTCATTTTTTTTTTCACTTAAAAAAAATAAGAAAAATATATATAGTTGCGTGTTGTACCCTGCAAGTTACACACAAGGTTAGAATATACGTCTGAGAAATAGTTGAAGAACGTAAGAGCCTATTCCATGTCAGCCTCGTTCATTCTCGTGTAGCCCCGACGATTTCCCTGATGAAGTTTAACTGCGAGGGACCGTCAGAACTAAGTAGCAATTCATGAAAATCCTCCCAAGAAATGGTAGAGACTCTCATGCGACAACACAGAATACGTCTTCTTTTCCCATGGATGATGCACTCCTCGAGAGTATATCTCACAACTTGTTGCATGTCTGGATCACATGGACATGCTTCGCAAGAAGAGAGGCCAAATCGTTTTAGGAATTCTCTGAAAATTCCGTGTCCGGTAATCACTTGCGTGAAGAAGTTCAAATTCACCATGTAACATATGTGATGGACCTTTAGCTGTCCATGACTTGGGACAAGCCATAGAAATTGGCAACCGACAGAACTGAATGGTGGCATTTGTGGTAACTATGTGTCAGGTATATGTGTGAAATATGTATCAGATATGGAAAAAAAGTTGTTTTTGGTAATTTCACTGGCAATAATCTGACAATTAAGTGGTCAATTTATTATGTTTCTCTCAGCAATAAAATATTCTATTGAAATGCATGATATAAATCATAGTAACACATCATAAAACACACTGTTTCATTCAGTATTCGCATTGAGTAATTGTATTTTGATTTATATTGTTATAGCGTTTTAATTGTATTGCTATATCAATGGTCGAGTTAACAGAAGCGCATGAAATCATATCCAATGCACAGTAACTGTAGAAGTAAGATATGAATTGAGATTCAATCCGTATCGTTGTTATGAAAATACTCGTATTGTTATTTACTATTATCAGTATTTGTTGTTGTATTATAAATTAAAACAAACAACTATCGTCAGCGAACTTAACTGCTGAGTAATTGAGGTTTGTTTTTTAATATCTATTCATATGGGATACTTCTTAAAGGCAATAAAACATTAACGTAATAATAAATATATATTTGCACAACGAGTCTAGACGTAATTTATTTATGAATAGTCTTTAAGAACGAGATAAATATAACACTCTATTATATAAAAATAAAGGGACGTTTATTTATCGTGTAATAAGATAGTTATATTAAAATGTAGAAGTAAAATTTAGTAAGAAATTTCTAAAAAAATAACAAACGTTCTTAACGTGGGCGTGTCAAATAATCAATAATTTCAAATTCTTGTCATCGATCTTAAGACTTTTAATTCGCTTTAATTGATTAATAATTTTATTGTGTCTTCATCAACTTCCACTTGGTCTTCCAGAACTTGGTGCATCTTCAACATATAAAATGTCGAATTGAAATTCGTGTACCATTTTTAGCACTGGCATTGTGTCAATACATTAACTGCATATACTCGTACATACGATATATTTATAAGTTGCATGGACAACATTTTTACTTGTAATACGGGTTTTTTAAAAGTTATGAAAAGTTTAGAATGATGGTTTTGGCTTTTCGTATTTAAAATAATACAAACACAAAACTACTGAAGAGAATAAAACAATAAAACTTTTTCATTAGCATATGTTGCTATATCAGCTATCAAAATTAATATTTATAATGCATCTTATGTGTAAAGTTGGCCAAAAAGGAATACATTTTATACAATCCTGTCTTAAAAAGAAAAAAAAAACGAATTGCTTAATATTTTCCGTCAATTCACTAATCTTTTAAAGTGAAATTAATATATTTATATAAAATTATTTTATTAATATTTAATGTGTGATTCCCACTTGAAAATTATTAAATGTGTTAAAAATCATCTTCAGTATTAAATTATTTTTTATACCCAATGAAAAAACTTATGACAGCATCAGAAACGTATAAAGGATAAAGTTTTTCTGGAAAGGCTTGAGGGGAATAAGAAAGCGCCATGTAATAAATTAAGAGCTTAATAAAAGTATGATTTTATTTTAAAGAATGTCCCAAAGAGTTCCATCTACATCGTTATTTAAATCTGAGAAAATATTCTTACCACACAATTATTTTCCATTTTTATACGATGTTTCTTCAATGTATTTTCCATATTTTCTACAATATTCACTTATTTTCATTATCTATTCTCTTCATTAATTAATTAATTCAATAAATTCGCTTCTGGCTTCTAATAATTTTTGCTGTCAAGTGCATGGAATCTGCATCTTTACATAAAACAATTTGATAAACGCTTACAATTTTCTCATTAATGAAAAATTACTTTAGATTCTTTTCAAATGCAAAGTGAAGCATGAGAATACCTTCATGTCTTTAATACTCGCTTACGTTCTTACTTTAAGCATATTGTAAAGTTGTTAAATGAATTTGTAAACTACCTTTGGTATGGTCAATGACATTTCTCAAATTATATCCATAACCGTAGCTTATACTGAGTACAATTCTCGGCCCACTAGGCAGCAGAAGTATTCAATGGTTGTTCAGATGTTTTAAATGATTATTACAGAGAAATTTCTCTAACTTAGATCGTTCGGTTTGAAGGGTGTGTCCGCTACCCCAAATGAAGAATATTTTCATCATAAACTTCCGCTATAACATTCTATATACTGCCATAGAACTCGCCTAATTTCATGTGAGCTATACCTTCCGGAGTACATTCCATATTAAGTTATCGATTTTCTTCCAGGGCAGTGATAGCATGAAAGATTGAAGAAAGCACAGCTTTACAACTTTACGTTCTCTTGCAGCATTAGAAGAACATGTCCCGGCGAAATTCGCTTTTATAAGTCAATCGACTGTAGTATGGAAGGCTGCGCTGTTCGCTCTCTGATCTCGTCATTCTTCAAAAAGTAAAACAATCGTGCTCTAAGTATTCTAGGCAAACATCTGTTTTACAAAAAACATTATACTGTTGCATTGTATTTTGAGTGAAATGGGAAGCAGCCGTATAGAAGAATTGCGATAATACAGGCGCTGTATAGGCGGAACATTATACGAATATCGCACGATGCGATCACCTATCCAAATACGCTCCCGACAAATGGTGCTCAACTTCGATGATTCAACACTCTTCTGCTTAATAAGACTAAGAGTATAATTTTGTAAAATTCCTTCGTACTAAGCGAGAATTGTGGATTAAAGACTTCAAATTGTTGTACAGCGTTTTTAAGCTACTATAGATGGATTTAACCACTCAACTTCTATTAAAGCTTTTCCGAGAATTCTAGTTGCAAGTTTCATTTCGGTACCTTGATTTTTTTGGCAGACTCCCACGTTATAATAAAAATAAGCGCTATATTAAACATCATTATGCAAACCGTGCTGAATTAAGTAATTATTTTTTGATTTCATTGATAAAAGTATACTTTTCCACTCATTGATGAAAGTATACTTTTACACTCATTGATATTCAACGCTGTTGACAGGATAAAAAAATGTTACTATTCGACGAAAAATAAACCAAATAGTCCAAAAAAGGGGAATTTGAAAGGGATCCCAATTAATGATGCCACCTACACGCATAACAAACCTTTTGAATAATTTAATATTCCTGTATGATTTTTCGCAGTTGTGAACACTGAATACGTTTAATGAAATTCCTACGGATAAACAGTTTTATAGGCAAAAAAAATCTTCTTAAAAATATATATTAATTTTATACAAAATGCACATTATTTTTATAAACTATTTAAATTAAATTCCATTATTAATAGAATTTGTGTATTTACCACGTCCAAAATATTTGAATACGATTATGCATTTTTATTTTATTGAAGTTAACTTTCATCGAATTTTTCGAATTGTGTTGTATGTCTAAATAAAATTTATATTTAAAATTAGCAGATTTAAATTGTAAATTATTTGAATTATTATCATTAATAATGGCCAGCGAGTAAAGCTATTGGATTCGTCATATTTTTTACATAGTTAAGGAAAAATAATTAATCTGATATTTTTTTAAAGTAAAGTCATCTTTAGTTCACAAAAAATGTATAATGATTTGTAACTCAGTTCATCCCGAAACATTATATAATATGTTATACAAATAAATTTGTTTATCAATAAATATCTCAAAGTATTAAATAATAAATTCTTATTTTACATTAAGGTTATCAACTGACAATACTTGGTGAAACTGCATAATTATAATTTCGAAATTAATGTAAAATTTATTAATTTTTTAATTAAAATTATAATTCTTACTTAACCAATCAATAATAAAATCATTTAATCAAAATAATACTACAGTAATCTTAACACGTGTTTAAATATTCTGTATTATAATTTTTTCCGACTTTCCTCTCTTACTTTGCTCTTAAGTCTTAATATATTGTAATATTTAATAAAATTCTACGTATGTATTTTTTCCAAAATATTTCTTTCTATGAATTATTGTTTCTAAACTTATTCCACGTTTCAACAACAACAAAAAACCTATTTAATACTTAAAACAGATCTCACAGTAAATGTAGAGAATATTAATAACAGGTATATGAATATATTTTTTAATGTATTTTATGAAATAATTTGTATTGTAAATAAAATATAAGCAGGTATTTCGGTATTTGAGATACATTATAAGTAATTTATGTAAATATATTTCGGATGAGATATGCGAATTCAGCACATTAAATCAGAATAAGGCCATAAAACATAGGGTCTCCGTCCTCTCTAAGTTGCAAGGAGCTGCATAATATAATGTGTAATGGTAATCCGCCCCCGTTATAAATGTGATGCAGGATCCAAGGAAATGGAACTGAAAGGGAAAGCAGTTCAGAGGCCACGAAACTTTCTCTTTGCGTACATAAAGCCTATGCGAAGAGTGGTCCGGTACTTATAGGTACATGTCTATTGTATTTTGATACTTATTCAAAGAAATCAAACGGATGAAAAAGGGTAGAGACTCATGTAGTCTAGTCCAACTGTGAATTGTCTTTAATGAAAATTAAATTAAAGCATGAAACTTTCAGTCATTGAAATATAATAACATTAAGAAAGCACACGAGACAATTAGATTAGAGTTTTTACTTGAAAGTTTTTTCAAAGTATCCAGTAAGTACAAGATAGCCATTACATGTGTAATAATTATTAAAACTTAGTGGTTAACGATTTATGGAAAGCCTTATTACTAAAATAACAAACAACTTTATTACAATGTATTATAATTAGAGTTTACATATTTCAATGTTATTTGATACATTGTTTCAAAATATTGGTTTTAATATAAAACTGTTATCATTTGAGTATGTTCCATGCTTGTACTCTTGACGAACAGTACTCTTTTACGGTTTTTAAATGATTTATGTAAGCTGATATTAAATAATCAATTCACAAGCACGCGTGAATATACCTCTGCAAAATTACACATTCTTTAAATGGTTATAGCTGCAAAGTATTCTAAACGACGTTGTAGGTTACAAGCGAGTCTCTATCAGTACAAAGGTTTTAATTAAATGGTCATGGACTCTTTATTGGACTCCCATAAATGAACACTTCTAAACTAATTTGAAGGGCAAGAAGTCAAACTCTAGTTTCTGGGAAGACAATTCATAGTTTAATATAAAAAAAGGCTTCTTAAGGAGTGCAGTATCATACATTATTGAGTTTGTATATTACATAAGATTTTATCAAATAAAATATAAATTTCAAGTTTTTTCAGATAATATAAAATTTCTCATACAAAAATGCTACTCTTAGTTTTGTCTCATTTGTAAAAATGTATATTTAACAAAAAAATATATTAACTCTTTTACTATTGAAATAAACTACTTATATTACGTCATTTTAGCCAAGGACACTCAGGCGCTATTTAAGAACAATTTTACATTTTCCGTCAATCATTTTCTGAGATAACCAAGCAGATATATAAAATTAAAAAAAAACTGTAAAATTAAATCGTTATTTTTAATGTAAAACACGGAATTTATTTCATAAAAATGGTAGAATTTAAGGTCTCAGCATTCTGAAGTACGGTAACAAAAAAACAAGTGGAAAGTGCGATAAAGTCACCTTATTGGTAAAAGTCTGTTCTATAATTATTTGAAGTAAAATCAATCTGCCCGGCAGGAGTCCTACTACCTGGAATACTTCGCTGCATAGATCTGATTGCTTTCAAACTCCGGGGCGTGACCGCATCAAATAAATGAAAAATCAAGCAATAAATTCCATAGCGGATCAGAATTACGGAGCGCTTGGTGAATCTCAAACGTTCCACGGATTTTTTATAAATACTTCCATGAATTTCCTTTACTTCACATTTCTGAGCGTATTTTGGGATATAATATTCCACAGCTGCCTCTTTTTCACATATAAAAATAACATTTTATTGTTGGAAATATATAACCATAATTTTAAATTGTGAAAAATCTGACAAAAATTTATATTTTGATTGAAATTTTCAGAATGTAAAAGTGATTCACACGTCAAAACATAAGCCATATAAAAAATTATTTCTCTGCAATCAAAACTATGTTAATTATTTATTTCGTATCATAAAAATATATTTAATTATATTTACATTACGTGTTACTTATTATTCACTTCCTAAATGAAGTATATGGTCGTCAAATTTATCGCCGCATAGCTCTGTCGTTGACTTTTATCCTATCCTCGTACCTAGTCATCTCTGCACCCGATCTCCACTGAACACATACTATACACATTTCTCGACCGTTTAAAAGTCTTCAGGCTTAAAGAAATACTATTTGAGCCAAACAAACGGTCGTTCATCAGAAATATTTAAGGGTACGGATAGGATAGGATGTACTCTGCCTGCAAGACCTATACTATTTGATCCCCAGTTGCGTCCTCACGTATCGTCTACAAACACTGAAAACGCTGAATTACAGCAACTATGTATACAAACAATGATTTTTTGTATTTTTTAGGAAACATAAACCTACTTGAGTATTAGTAATGCCCGTTTTGCTATTAAAATTGTGTAGAGTTTCTTATACTAGCATAAATAATATTTTTCTAAATCACAGTACTCGGTGCAAGTTTTATCGATTGAGTGGCAAAAAGTAGGAGGTTGAAGATTTGTTAAGTTTCGTTTTTCTTATAAACACATTCGTTTGCACTGTATGCGATTTTATGTACAGAGGAAGCATTTCCCGGTGCATTATAGTGCAAGTAGCTGGCACTTAGGCAAATCCCAGAGGACAAAAGAGCTCTTCTCGACGTCCAATGGAGTGCCTCGAGCGACAGCGCAGCGGCTCAGAGGACCTGTTGAAAAAACAGTTAAAATCCACTCGAGGTTTTAGAGACGGTTGAAGAGTTCTTAAAGACTTTGTAGCTTTTCACGTTGCAAGAACGGTACAAGTTTTTTGGTTACTTCGGTTGTGGCTACTAGTCTTTTTGCCAACCAACTATTAGTTGAAGGGACTTTGAATGACGAACATTTTACCGAATGAATTATTTACATGTAAAAAAATAATTTTAATACGAATTGTTATATTTTGAATGTAAGAGGTAATGTTTTGTTTTACTTTTATATTTATTTAATTGAATTGTATTATGATTAGTTTATTGTAAATGCGTTATTTTTTTATTGAATTTTTAATGTTTTTATAACAAACAAGCAAGAAACTTTATTAAAGTTGCCAGTTTTAAATTAACAGATGTTTTTAGTAGCAATTTCAAGAGCCGGACATATTAAAGCTACTTTCAGCTTAATTACTTCAATATAAAAATTCTCTTAAAAAAATTAAGACAGGTTTTCAATGCGTAAAGGTTTTTATCGCGTCTGGAAAGGAGCTTTCCAAATAAAATATCAAATGCGTTGAATGATATTATTCCGCGTATTAAAATCGAAAAGATATTTTTGTATTGACTGAAGAGGAAAGTTACAAAAATCGCGAGAAGTAAATTTATATCGTAGAACCATAAAATATTTTGCAAATCACTTTTTGTATCGTTTTTGGCGTTAAGTAAACTATTGTTAATGATAAAATGAGCTGGTCTAGGTCAAAGAGCGTGTAAGAATCTTGGTAAAAGAAAATATTACTAAAAACTTGTATCAAGTGCAAAAGATCCACTTGTCCTACAGGACTAAGACTCTCTGTAATGTTTCCTTTTATGGTTTGTGTCGGTATCGCAGTTTGAGAGTCTGTCCGGGAAAAGTCTCGGGCATTATTGTGCCGCCTGAGACTCCTCGTCTGCGCAGGACGTGCCCCGCATGCTCACGGCGCATCCAGCTTCGCTCCATTCAAAACTATTATACTCCACCACCACACCAGCCAAGTCAACCTGTTGGGAGATACACTAGATCATTATAGTTCAGAACTTCTTGTGATAAGGCAAGATTTCCCACAAAAACTCACTCAAAAAGCTTCAGACTCACATCGCACCCAAAGACATGATCATCTTTTACCCACATTAAGATCATTGTCGGTTAGCAAGTCTAGCAAGATTCTTTGCTAAATAATTATAGCAACTTCGCACTTTTTCACTCTAAAAAATAATTTGTTAATGACAAAGGCTTAAAATACGGCAACAATGATTTTCTGTATTTTAGATTAATATTCTTACAATATGAAGAGTTCATCGGATTCGTTTCCAAGACTATGCGATTTTGGGGTAAAAGAAAATATATATTAATTTTTTGAATTTCGGCGTATGTAGATCATTTTATAACCCGATCTTCTTATGATTCGTTTTACTTTAAAAGATGAAAATACTTTGAACATCGTATGAAAAACAAAGTCTTCTTCTTAAAATTAGGTTATAATGACACTGTTTATGAAATAAATGATAGTAAAAATAATAATTTTACATTATTTAATTTAATAATCTAAAAAAAATAACATTTTATTATTTAAGAAAAAACTTATTTAAAAACACTAAAAAACTAACAGCTTTTCATATGAAAATCATTTTAGTTTGTTCTTTAACAAACGTAAGCACATATGCGGTCTATTTACAATAATATTTAAAAACATTTTCATCTATGTTTATTTCACAAAAGTTTTCTGAATTTACTGAAATGTAAATATTATTATTATTTTAAGTAAATAGAATACATGAGAGCGCAATATGCATTTTAAAATATGTCTACAACAAACTTTTATGCGAGTGAAAATTTAAAAATATTTCATGTATACTATGTCGATTTATGGTTACACAAAAAAAAAATTTAGAGAAATGCTTTTACATGTTTGAATTCCTTTTGCTTGTGCAAATAAATGCAAAGGAATGTATCTAGAAATCATCATATTTCTTACTGCATCATACATTTCACGTTGAAAGATCTGGAAGTCTTACGTAAAATGGTCAGCGGATCGTACTTGGATGGATGATTGGCTGAAGCACCACATTTCTTGTTTAGATTAAGCTTTTATTTAGAACCACTTCGATCACTTTTCTAGAGCGAGATTTAGAAAATATGAAATACATATTTGACACAAATCTGTTTCATTACATACATTTTGCTTCCACTAAATGTTTTATCTTCATAATCAAATAATCGGTTCAATAGATTAACAAACAAATGATATTTTCACAATATTCGTACAAAATAATAAAAGGTTTTTTTTGTTAATTCCGGGACCGTTAGACTGATCACCCGTTCTCTTTAAAAACCAAAATTCTGATTAATAAACAGAAAAATATGTCTCTGCTACTAAAGTCACAGTCTTTGCAAATTCGTGGGCTCTTGCCTTGGAGGCTCCCGGGAATCATCTACTAGTATTATACCATTTAGACTTCCGGGTATGCAGGTGTTCTAAGACAAGTCATAGAAAATCTGAGCTTATAGAACTGTGAAACGAAAATTCGTGATGTCTATATTCTCTAAATATGCAGCGAATATGGTAGAAAAAATAATAATTAAAAAATACATATATTTATAAAAGAGATAAAAAAAACATATGCACGTTAACAATACTCGTACAATTCAAAATATACATATATAAAATATATATATAATACAACTATGCAATACTCTAGAGTTTTACTGGACGTTTATTTTGTTTTTTTTTTTTAATAAAAGATTAATCCCTATATAATGCATACCAAGTCAAGAGCGTAATGTGTTTGGATGTACTCTGCCGTTATTTGGATACAGTACAAGCCGGCAGTTGCAGTCAGAGGTGAGGAGGGATCAATAAACCGCCCATTAGAGAACCTGCACAAGAGCAGTGGCTCACCTGGAAGCTGCAATTCTTCTTTAAGCCGATCCTGAAATTGCAAGGGAATTTCTTTTATCCGGTTTCGAGAGCAATCGCTATTAAAAATCTCTTAGACGTTAAGTAATACCATTCGTGCAGTCCGCGCTTATAAATATACGTTTATTTGTATTTAATATGTTTAATAAATGCTTCTATTTAAGAATACGTAAGTAAAGATAAGCGTATTATTAAAAGGTTATTTTATTAAATACCGTTCATTGTTGCTCAATTAAATTATAAAGTATTATTCAGTTCTTAACTAACGAAATAGGAAAATATTTTCTGTTTTCTTTCATTATATTTTTAGTTATTTAACTCGTCGGGTTTCGATGTACTTCACTGCATTTATGTACCAATCAATGCAATTCTTACAAGTTATTGAAATATTTAAAATATAAAAAACTTATGGATGAAGAATAATTAAAAGATGATTTTTCTAATCGCCTATTAATAGCTATTTTACACCTTGTTATGTGAATTTAGCCCATTATCCGTCAAATGACAGTCATAGCATATTAATTACAATCGGTTTTAGACTAAAGTTATCTCATAAATATCACCCAATCACAATGAAATCTTGTCAAAAATGGATGACGCAAGGATGCCGGGCTGTAGAATATAACTTGGCTGATTAACATTCCAAATGCAGCATTAAGCCTGCAATATGGTATGTCTTATAGAATCTTTTCCGTGCCAGTCTGTTGATATTCTTCTGAATTTACGTAAAAAAACATTTCTGATAAATTAATAATTTCGATAATAATGTTTCAGTCTAAAATAACATAGAAATTTAATGGTGACATTTAAAAATTCGATAGTGAAATTTTAACATAATATTGATTTCTTTACCTTCTTCATTACCCGACGTTACATGACCTATCGAAGGAAGGTTCGACTTTGTTGATTTCCTGAATTCCTTCACGTTGACAAATACTTGAGGATACCTTTCAGCTTGCTTACATCTGGCGGCTGGTGTTTGAATACAGCGGCCCGGCAATTGCGGCCCGAGGAGTTCTGGGATCAATATGCGGCCCATTAGCGAGGCCGCTGCTACTATACCCGGATACACCTGGACCTATTTACTCGTACTTTTATTTCAATACGTTCTACAGTGAAAAAGTGTCCCCGCGATAAGCTTAAAAAGTTTTTGTTAGCTTTCTTTATTATGTATATTTTTGCTGAACTTCTTCCACTCACATCGATTTTCTCTATTTATAAATAAGTGCTTCTTGCTTAATGGAATGAAAAAAAAGGGTTTTTATTTTAAAATTACGAGTAGTAACATATTTTTTATATTTATATTCAAATGCATTACAGTTTCAGCATTTTTAATGTAACAATATTTTTACGAAAATGTTTAAGAATATTTCATTCACAACAAAAATTCGACTCCTTCATACATGTTAAAAAATACATTTCTTCATAATAGTCTCTAAGAGAGACACTCAGATTGGCTAGAGCAAATAGAAGCACCCTGCAGCTGACGGGAGGTAGTCCTAGCACGGTCTTTGGCAATCGGGCTTTCAGCTACGCTGCACCAATGGCCTGGAACTCACTACCGGAAAGCATAAGAGCTTAAAGCGGAGGCATCCTTCAGAAGCAGACTCAAGACCCACCTTTTTACTCAGAGAGGCAAAGAAGCGCTTTTGGAATGATCATTCGGTCATAAAAGAGCGCTGTACAAATACTAATATAATAATAAATAATAGTCTATAAAAAAGTAATTTTCATCTTCAAGTAATAAGCCAATACACTTACCACTTTCTCGATCAAACTGTTAACGTATATTCTGTATACTAAGATGAACATTTGAAAAAAAATAAAGATGCAAAAAAAATATTAATGAGGGAAGATTTGTTTAAGATTATTTTGTGAGATTACTTCTTTCAGCTAAAATGAAAATTCCAAAATCTCCGTGTACTGTTAAAGAAGGATATGGAGAAACTGTTTATCTAATATCAATACATGTTTACCGTAAAAGGATGTTTGGAAAAGGTTCCATAGGTCTGATAGTTATGAATGCATATGTCAGCTCCAAATGTTTGGTAGAGTAAAATCCGTGGTTGAAGCAATAAAGTCTAAGTGAATCTATCAAACATTTTCACTCTATAGATTAAAATCAGAAGCTAGATTCTTTTGATTACAATTTGATGGTCACTAGATTTGATTGTGATTATTTGCAAGTTGCTTGTTTAAATTATTCTGATATTGATGCAAATACTTATATTTAACAGTATGCTTAACGAATAATTAAATTTTTTAAGCAATAGAATTGCACATACTTTAGTGCATACACTTAATGACAGTAAAAGCGTAATAACTTATTTAAAAATACATTTTAATGTACAACCGAAAGCGGTTTCGAAATCATTTATTCTCTTGATGCAGCGTAACTATCCATAAAGGTAATGAATAAAATTAAAAATTCAGTTTTGGATTAAGTCGTGTGCATCATTTGCCCCCAGGAGAGTCGCCGGTAATTACTTTTCGTCATTAGGATAATAATAAGTTATGAAGTCGAGTAACAATGAATTACACTGGCCGAAATAAAAACAATTCCGCACGAAAGGGGTCGAGAGAAACATCAAAGAAACGAAGAGAGCAAACGCACCCCACTTCAAGAATCATCTAAAATTAAAACATACTAAATTATTCTTATACTTAAGTATTATTTTAATCTATTAATTCGTTGATTATTTTAAGCACACATAGCCACCACGGAACTCTGACGTACAATTACTAACACTGTCTACAAATTTGCACAGTTCACTGTGAATATACTGCGGGTAACTTTCGATCTTGAGTCTCAAATTACCTGTTCGGGGTTCAAATTAATTAATTTCAGTGGATGTGATAAGCAATTTCATCCTAACGTCTGATCTTCAATGCACGGAATATAGGCGTTTGGTCGATTCAAAAAGTCTTTTCGTAGCTAATATTATGAACACTGCTCTTGCAAGTGAGCCTGCTTGATTTCGTGAACTTATTATTTTTCAACCATGGTCTTTAACCGTTTTTGGCATCATTATTTACCATCCTGACTGATATATTACACTGGTTTCAATCCACTGGCTTACAAAAACATCTTGTTAAAAAGTACCATACATGTACAATATTAGTCATCAAAAGACAATATTTGACACTTAATCATCTTAAAAAATGCATTAAGTTCAAATCACTTTAAATGAAATATTAAATTTAGAAAAATGAAATTACTGAGCTCTCAGATCAACTCAGCTTATAGGATTACAAAAATGAGCTTTTCTTAACTATCTTGGCGTGTTTTTTGTTGCGGCAGCTGATTTCCCCTTGCCTAAGTTACGCTAAACGAACGACCCTGCAGTAAGGGCAATATAAGATTACAGCCACAGGTCAAATATCCAAGATGCTGCGTCCCCTTGTTGGGGGACGCTGAAATGCGACGGAGAAAGTACACGAAGAGGTAAACTTTCAAATCCAGTCAGTTTCATCCGGATACAGAGTGACAGTAGGCTCTTACCCCGGAGAACAACATCTAGGGATTGCAATTTTACGTTTTTTTTTTCAATTACCGCTAAATTTAATCCTGTATTACGAAAAAACAAAAACGTTTTCTCATTGTAATATATATATTTCTTATACATTATTTCATGGATCACATTGAGCAATGTCACTCACATACATTAAGCCATGCTTTTAAAACATGCTTGTAAACGAGTTTTTTTCAAATTATTTGACGACGCTGTTATTTAGTGAGAAAAACTTATAATTTGAATGATTAGCAGTGCTCAATGTAGTTCATGTTAAAACGAGGCAAATTATTATTTTCTTTTAACTATTAAGATTAATTTTTAAAAGTCATTTAACTCGATGTGCAACATTTTTATCTCGTAAAGACTTAAAAATCCATCAAAATAATGTGCTGTCTAGCGCCTATCTAATTATTATGGCAGCAAATAAAAGTATTTCACCCAAAGATTAAGTACCAGTGATTGCGTATAATACTGGGTGTACGGTGGTCGGACTTTGTGCGGAATGGCAAGTATAAAAAGCTGGTAAGGCAGCCTTCTATTTTACTCTTGACTCCAATAATAAAGTCATCTTTGGAGTATAGACAGCCTCATAAACTATTCTACTGTATACATTCCCTAACTCTTAGTTAACTCTTAGCAAGTGTTGGATTGAGAAACGCTACGAATTAGTCGAAACTGCAGTCTTCTAATAGAGAACTTATCTTACTTGATGTAAGAACAAGGTACATAAATAAATATTTATAATGATAATATACATTAAAATGATTATCAATTTGATAACAATCTTAACGTAACGTATGATATATTCCGTTATTATAACATTTTACTTGAGAATTAACGTTCCGTTTCCAATTCACAAATACACTGATACAAATTACATTTTTTTCTGGTTCATAAAGAAATTCTAATTATATCACATTATGTATTTAAAACAAGGAAGAAAGATAAAATAATATTAATTGACGGTAATAATTTTGTAGATGCTTTATGCGCTGCAATATTTTTTAAGAGAAGTCGTAAATTATCAATTTTATACTTCTTTTCTTTGTACCTGGAAGGATGCAGCGCCAAAAGTTCATTTGAATTACGTCATAACTTTGTTATCCGATTATACCATTTTATTAAATTTGTATTATAGTATTTTTTTTCTATAATTTGATTTACTATATAAAAACTGCATTATTTCTGAAATTAGTTTTTTGGGAGAGCTTCGGTCTAAATATTATAAATATACTCGTATGAAAATTATAAGAAAAAAATATTTTTAGTAGAGCCGTCGGAACCTAGATGAAGATATTTTAAATATATATCTATTGCAATACTTTTAAAAACTATGTCACCCAGACGTTACATCTACAATCTTTGTAATAGAGTCGTTCATTCTTATATCACGAGCATTACATTTTCGAACATACTCAAATTATTTCGTCCGCATCATAATTTCCATGTCTAGTTGCCGTGGTCACAAACTGCCAACATAAAGTTTTACCATTGTCCTAGCCTCATCTCATGTCAGTTAGCATCAGGTATCACCAGTTCCGTTGTCGACTGTAGGAAACTTCTTCTTGATTTGAGCAGTGTGGTTATCTTATGCGGCTGAACAAGTGGAGAAGAGCAACTGAGGGGAATACTTGGATTGCCCCGAAAGAGGACCTAGCCCCTGGACACGACCAGGGGTAGAATATATGGAGGTCGCTTAACAGACTTCGGACTGGAGTACGCAAGACGGGGACACAAATAAAAGCCTGGCAAGCTTACAGCGGATCGATTGAATGTCACTTCGGCGTGGAGTAGACCTTGTCACACTTTCTGGAGTGTGCGCTGTGTCCGAGTAGCTGCACTCGGGAAGACCTGATGATGGCCGGAGTAACGCCATCAAAATCACCCACTTCTGAGTAGACAGGATCTGACCTTGTTGTTTCCGACACGATTATTTATTATATATTTCCCATGTCATATAACATTCATATCCGTAAAACCATATGCATGCATCCATTCATCTTGACACATATTTACTTAGAACGAGTTTTTTTGGTTCCTTCTTAAACATTACAAACATGCTTCACAGTGCTCCGCTAACATATTTTATATCGCCTTCAAGAAGCAGTTAAATATGACTTCGGCAAGGTAATATACGAGTATAAACACTGTTAATCGCGTAAATCCCATCACACACACAACTACCGCATATATTGCTCTCACATAGTGTTGAACTGACCCCATTGGGTAATGTTTATGTTTGTGTGAAATATAAAATAACAAATAGCGAGTGTTTCAAAACTTTTTTAAATTCTACAAAAATATTTGATATTTTCACCTGCCATTAGCATCCTGCCATTCTCTCTTAAAACGTATAATATTTTGTTGGTTTTATCGCATGTATGCCGCAAACCTTTTTACGCAAACGTAGTGTTGTGTTTTTTTAATAGCCCAACAATAAATCTACCTATTATATAACCACTTATTCAGAGTGTGGAACTATTGTATGTATTCAAATAGCCGTTGTTTGTTCGCCCTAATCCCCCAGGAGGTAGGAATTTTGCAAATACCGAGTACGGTGTTTAATGTTGTCCGAGCATGTAACGGCAAATATAGTATCATTTTTACTCAAAGCTATTTATAATGTTACATTGTAGTCATTAATCTACCGAGATTTTCAGTTGATTCACACCCGAATCAGCATTGGAATCAACATATCACAATTGATACGTAGAAAAAATAATGTACATAATCTCTGTGATACAGAAGTAAATAATTATAAACTAATGATGAATACAAAATAATAAATATAACACATATCACCTTATGTCATTCCATACCAGCTACATACAACTGGATCATATATAAGTCTCAGATTGATGACCTATTTTTATTATTATTATTATATCAGTTTTTATATAGCGCTTTTGTATGACCGAATGATCATTCCAAAAGCGCTTCTTTGCCTCTCTGAGTAAAAAGGTAAGTCTTGAGTCTACTTTTGAAGGATGCCTCCACTTTGAGTTCTCTAATGCTTTACGGCAGCGAGTTCCAGGCCATTGGTGCCGCGAAGCTGAAACCACGATTGCAAAAAACCGTGCTTGGACTTCCTCCCGCCAGCTGCAGGTTGCTTCTTTTTGCTATGGCTGATCTGAGTGTCTCTCCACGTACGCTTATTTCCGAAGGCTTGATCAGTTCTGTCAAATAACCCGGTGCAATTCCGTTGACTGCTTTATAAGCTAAGAGGCATTGCTTGTACTGGATTCTAGCCTGAACTCTCAAACAACCAATTGTTCTGTCGGCCACTATAGTCGTCGCTTGATCACATGTTTGATCTCGTATTTCCGAGTGGTACCAAGTATATTCTAAGTATACGCGGCATCCTTCAGAAGCTTTTTTGGAATGACCATTCCGCCATAAAAAAGCGCTATACAAATACTAATATAATAATAATAATACGACTATTTTGTGATGGTTGTTATTCATGAACGTAAGCCTTTTCTTGAAACCCATTATATGGCTGAATCGGGATTCGCTAAGCTACCAAGTTCGGCGGCTGTATTAAAGGATTACGTATAGAAAAGAGATTTTGCATTATTTTGACGTAGAAACAACAAATAAGGTGATGTTGTTATTAAAACTATATTATAACTGACAGCACAGTCATCAGTTTCTGCTTTTCTGCCAAAAAAAGTATTTACCTAATTTTTTTTAACTGTGCGTATTTGTACTGTTTATAAAAGTATAATAAATGTACGGAAACGTACTCTGTGCGAATGCGGTAGTAATGTTACGGTAAAAAGCTCAAATGTGCTTTAAAGTAAATACGTAATTTGCTTGCGGATCACGTGTTGCTTTGGGCTCTCGCGCCGCGATATAAAAAATGTTTGTACATAGCTTTAGTAATCCTAAGCAATGATCCTGGGAGCTTCCATCCTATCAATATCGAGGGGGTGGTTAGTATTGCCGATGCACGCAGGTGGTATCTAATAAATAAGAGTGGATCTCAGCAGGGGCAGGTGCAAGAAGGGAATGATTTTTCACTGCGAAAGTGTAAATACAATCACCGTGAAACTGGGGGAGTGAAGCTCTTTTCACGGTGTTTTGAGTAAAGTGGTCATTTTCAATGTAAATTAAATCAATATTATATTTTTAGCAGCTTATATCTCCACAAAAGATACTAGTATACTGCCTTTGTCATAGTTAACAATATAAAACGAAAATAACAAAAATATACATTTATTTCTGTATTTTTATAGTAATTTGATAAAATATTTATTTGTAAATAAATTTATAGATTACATACGCTCCACTAAATTTAATATGTGAAATACAAACATTATTTTTTAAATAAATTAAATTATTTCTATACAATTTTATAAAAACTACGTTTATATAAGTACTTCATACACTCACTTGCTCAATACATCCCAAATCCTTCAAATTTGTAGGTTTTAAGCGTTAAATCCGTAATTAAACTGCAAATTTCTTTTTAAATTTCGCATAAATGCCACAGGTTTGACATGTTAAAGTAAGTTCGTTTATTCTAAATTAACATTGTTTCTTAAATTCTTTCAATGATCCATTGGATATAATGCAGCTAACTGCAAATTTTTAAAATCATTTCGAGAAATATGAATAAAGTTTCCACAATGAACCCTCTAATACACTAAAGTATGAGTACGTTCATATTGTATAATTATGTAATTGAATATTGAAGACTTCAGTTATACTCACATCAAGTCTATTAGTTACACACTATTAAAGGGCTAGCTGTAAGTAGGTACTTACTTAGAGGTTGTAATACAAGAAGTCCTTGAGCAAGATTATTATTTTGTTATAATTAATTGTAAGTCATATAAAAGTGTTATTCATTTATTATTACGATGATATATAAATTTTAAAATCAAAAATGTTTTTAATTGTTATTATTTATTTTCAAATTATACTGATGCTTATTCAATAGTCGAGTGTATTTGCTACGTTGGTAAAATTATTTGCTTAATCAAATAATATGTTTGTCTTTGATAGTGCTCAAAATTAGAAATGAACAATAATTTAATTTATTTCAGCACATAAAATCTGATTGCATGGAAAGTGGAATGGATAATATTTAAATAATAGTTCAGTCAAAATAATTCAATTTCAACATTTCAAACAAGTGTATTAATAATTTAAATTTTGTTTGAACTTAAAGCATGGATCATAGAGTTAATAACAAAAACTTTAACGCAACAGAATTTTGCGCTTAATAAACAATATTCATTTTGATCTGTCTAGCATAGCAACTTTGTTTTGGATATAATTCGTGTGCGGTTAAATTAACTTTACTTATTATAAGCTTTCTCAAAGTAGGATTCATGAATGCACTCTGACCACGTAATGTTTTGAAGCATTCTAATATAAAACTTAAGTAAACTATTCTAGATTTATAACCTTTCCATCAAATTGAGCAAAGAATATTGAGAATAATAACTACGGTAAATTAAAAGTTTTATTTTTTACGACAAACTAATCCTTTTTTTATTTACGTCAAGTATTTCACATACTCGTTTTGTCATTCAGCTCTCAATATTATGCTGTGAACTTAAAGTAATTTATGTAATGATGTACATATTATAGTTTACAAATTAAAAGATTCTTATATAATATATTCGACGACTGCCGTCACTTTTTTTATTTATTGAATATCTATTGCTTGCATCTACGAGTAAAGTCTAAATTTATTTCCGTCTCTTTAACTAATGATAAGATCAAAACTGTTTAAGTGTTTCAAATACCAGTAAGGTAAAAATATATATCACTCTGACAATACCATATTATTAAATGCTCATCAGTAATGGACACTTATTTTCAAATTAACATTTGACGTAATATCCTTATACAAATATTAATTTGAGCACAAAAATATAAGCGCCAATTTTTCGATCGAATAAAGTGTTTGTTTGATGTTTATGTAAGTTACACGAAAAATATAACAGTAAGCTACTATCGAATTAAAATGTATTGAGATCATCCTGAAGTTAAAAAAATCGTATTAATAGATATTTTGTACAAAGTGGGAACCACATCATACTACTTTTTCGAAAAAACACCAATGAAAAATATGTAAGAGATTCTTGTGAATCTCGCGCAAGATTTTTGGACAACTTTTAGTGCTACCTGGAATTGTTAATCTGAGATTCTAAATAACGATTATATATAGAGTCTGTTTTAAGAACTATTAAGTGGAATATTACCAATTTATATGTAGTAGATAGATTAAAAATACTGGAAGCTTGATAGGATGTAAACGAGCGCGTTTCTCTTGCTACCGCTGAGTCGGCAAATCAAATATTAAATTAATTGCATGGGGATTTAATTTTTCATTATGTTTAATCGCGCAGCGCGAATGGCTTAAAAGCATTGTCTGTAGAGGAGGTACATTATGCAAATCTTTCTGAATGGGTAATTTGCACACATTTTGACTAAGTCATTACAGCGAAACGGTTTCAGCAAATAAGAATATCTAATAAAGAACGCCGATGCTCGGTAGCTAGCAGCTAGTAGCTAATCACAGTCAGGAACGAATGGGGAATTATTATTTAACCCCCTCAGTACGGAGCCCGTGCACTGTGCATAATATTTAAATTAAATAACTTTTTGGTTCGTTTACAAAGGAAGAGTGACGGGGAGCCTCCCCTTACTTTGCTACCTGAGCCTCTTCTGCTCAGGGCTGCATCAAAAATTCATTCCCGATTATCACCCTTAATGGTAGAATTACCGGTTAAAATTTTTGCTACGGTTTCTGGATGTAATTTTCAATTAAACCAATAATTTAAATTTTATTTATATATTTTTTTAATAATTAAACTGTTTCGTTTGTAAATTATTTTTAACAGTTATTTGACTTTTACAATATTTATGACGATAATTCAAAAATTAAAGCTTAAAAAAGTTTTAAAACCATTTTCATTTTTTTTTTTATATTGTATTACAACTCTACTAAAGTAAACATTTTTTTATTTTAATATTAGCTTATACATAATAGTAAAATCAATAATTTCAATAAAAACCTATAATTTACAGTTTTTAAACCTTTACGTGCGAGGTGCGGATATATCTGCACTAACTTGCACTGCTCGTAAGTGCGAGGTGCGGATTTATCTCACGCCCTGAAAAAAACACGTCGCTTCAGTGCGAGATGCGGATTTATCCGAATACTATATTGAATATAATTTGGTTTCGTATTACGACATTCCTTCGTCAATTTTTTTTTACGATATGTATTAAGTTGTCGATGGTCTTCTTCACGATATTGTGGAGGGGATGGTTGAGGGTAGAAACTGTAGAGGGCGGCCTAGACGGGAGTACTTGCAGCAAGTATTCGAGGACATGAATTGTAGTGCTTATGCTGAGCTGAAAAGGGTTGCGGAGGACCGAGAGGAATGGAGATCGAGATGCAAGATTCTGTTGCTGCAAACCAATCCACCGGATTGATACTACGAAGAAGATGTGGGTCATTCTACACATGTTTGAATTTCCTTTTTTTTTAAATAATAATGGATTTATTTAATTTAGTTCTGAAGATGAATATAAATGCAGCACAAACCAATCAAAACACATAAAAAAATCGTCCTTAAATATTCAACTTTATCTTTCATTGACTAATTGACTCATTTCGTGACTTTTATGAAATCTTATTTCGCACGTAAAGGGTTAATATGATTTATAAAAAGATTCCATTTTTAAGCAAATGCACTTATTACAAAAAAAAACAATTATAATATAAAAGAAAAATGATTGAAATAGAATAAAAAACTCGCGTTATAACAGTCATTCGTAAATATATAAATAAACTTAAATTAGAACTCCAGCAAAGACTTTTAAACATTAAACTATATGTTCATAGGTAAACTTTTGGACAAGGCATGGAAAGTGACAGAACTGAGTGACAGTAATTTGTTGTGATTTTTTAACTTATGTTCGAAATATGGGTTAAATATGATTAGTATTTTATAAATCGGTTTCGCCGCATCCCTGGTTTTGCAATGCACGGTGGCTGCTATCAGACATCCCGCACACAGAGCAAACACGCCGCAGCTGTGTGCTGCACGTGCGCACTGTTAACTGTGCACGCGAACGAGCGCGACAAGTGTCCGGAAAATCATATTAGCGCTACTTTTCACCTTTTTAAGTTCCTCCCTCTCCGGAGCGACTTTTGCGCCGCTTGCGTGCAGCTCATGTAAGTCAGGAGGCCGCCTAATTTAATCATGGCAAGTTACTTTTGTGCGCGGAGGCACTTCATCATGAAAAACACTTCTATGTCTTTGCAAAGAGAATGAGAATGGAATGCATTTGATTGAACACTATTAAACCAAAATTAAACGTAGTTTTAATGCTTGTGAAAGACCATTTATAAAGGCATTGTTCAAAAACACGTTCTACACAAGGATACCCCTTAAAGGTATTAGGCGAGATCCTTTCCATTTCAATAACACTCTTTTTATAAAGGTTAAATTAGAAAATGTCAAGGCATTCAGACATCGTGTAGACTGTATCAAGTATTTTCGATTCACATTACGATATACTCACGAAATTTTTGCATGGTCCTATAGTAATGAAATTTATAAAAAAATACTAGTCATTAATAATCATTTAAAATCACTGAAAGAAATAACTGTATGTGACTTTAATCAAGAAAATGTATTTACAGAAATACTCGAAATAAAGAGGTTTTTCAATGATTCACATGTTTGCCGCAAATAATTTATATCTTGTAATTACTTTCAGTGATTTTAAATGATTTTAATTTTATACAAACTAGTATTTTTTTATATATTTCATTACAATGGAATCATGCAAAAATTTCGTGAGTATATCGTAATGTGAATCAAAAATGCTTGATACAGTCTACGCGATGTCTGAATGCCTTGACATTTTCTAATTTAACCTTTAAAAAAATAGTGTAATTGAAATGGAAAGGCTCTCGCCTGATACCTTTAATTATTTACTTTCTCGCCCGTACGCTCAGCAATCATTGAAAGAAAATAAATAAATCTTCATTGCTAGAAAGGAGTGCAAGTCACGTTTCTGCATGCAATAAATTGTGTCACCGGACAACCGCTATTTCTTCTCTGCACATAGAAAAATACAACACCGTGATACTTTACACGTTTCAGTGAGGCACTAGAAAGAATACACGCGGTGTGCTACCCAGACATTACTTATTCTACTAGTTCACGATGATAAGTAATTGTAATTTAACATTCACCTAGTCATTAATTTAACAATTTCATGACAACATTTATCGAAATATTAATTTATTAATCATATGTTTATGAATAATTTTCCCACTATATAGGATATTATCGCCATACATTTTAGACACATCATCCAACACTGTGTTATTATAACATTTCTTCTGATTTCACTATTAATGATCTATCCTTTTAATATTCAGAGCATGTTCCTGCGACACGCATATCTAGCCTTTGCAACATATTCATGTAGTGTTCTTAGAGGTTGGATGCCCAGTGCTATCACGCCAGCTTCTATGATCAACACATTTTCAGGTCAATTTTTTCCAACGTAATCTATCCAGTACCGTTGTCTTGATCTTTGTCATCGCACATCTTCGACGCCTCAAGCTTTTCATATTTCAACAATTTTTTTCAAATTGTCAGTCCTGAATGGGTCAGAAAGTCATCATTTCTGTCTTTTTAATGAGTATTTTTTATTTTGTATTATCAGATCAGCCCTTGTCTCAATGCCGTGGGTCATAATCGGGTGTCAACAGGTTTTGTTTCTCTAAAGATCATTCTAAAAGCATCCAGCTCTAAAAGCAACCATTGTATAAGTCATTGTTACTTAAATACAAGGAGTCCTCTTATATATTCAATATGAAAAAATATTCTCTAAAATAACTTCATTGTTGAATCATTACTAAAATGTATTTTATGAAACATTTTGTTTATAAGTCCTGCATTGTAACTAACTAAACGCTCAAAACAGATCAGACACGTTAAGTCTGAAATGTATTTTGATTCAATCTTATAAAATGACACATAATTATCACTGCGAAAGGTTATTTCAATTGTGCGCCATCTTGCGCCGTTAGGAGTACAGTTAACCCTAATAACACTGCGACCACAGCCGTCATCGATCCCGCGATACTTTTATTTGAACAGTGCGACCCCACAAGTCTACAGTGGCCCGGGATTTAGTGCTTCATAGTATTTGACAACCCCTGCCACTGCTCTGGGGACACCCAAAATAAGCGAGATTAAAAGATGTTTCTTTCTATTCGGAATAAATTAGGGGGCCAAAGCACATATGTGTAATGATACATCCTAAGCCATGTTGTGTGCCATACTGTTAAAGATATAAACCACAATATGTATACTAAAAAAATCAGTCAGCCACCTTATGGAATATAAATAATCATTTTTAATTTCGTCTACGTTAAGAAAAATTAAAAATATTGTGGTAAACTGTACTATCATATTAACATGTATTTTTCAACGCATCTTTAAGGAGATTATTATTTATATTATATGTATATTACTATAACTAAAATATTGATTTCTATATTATCAGATTATGAAGTACCCATATATTAGGTTTTGATAATATACGCTAGCGTAGAACATTGGAAATGTGATCATTTGCCTTTGTGAGGAATGATAAGATAAGGAAACAGACACTGCAGCATACCATTTTACAGTCGATTAAATGACACGAGCTAAGAAATGTTATTCTAGTATCGTAAAAGAGAAGACACTATTTGAGTGAAACTTTTTCTTGATATCATACGTTCTGACCATCATTTAGATGGCTATTCAAAACTATACATCTATGTACTCAGCGATGTTTCAAGAAGAAAGAACAAACATGACACAAGGCTGACAGAATCGTATAGTGGCAATTTGTGACGAATGGTAAGCATATATAATAACGTTGATTAAAAATTTAACGCATTTTTTTTTAAATTTGTCATAATAGAGATAATATTTAAATAAACAGTAACTTACGCTTATTTCTTTAACCCGTTTTTAAAAATGAACAACGATTAAAAGTCACAGAAATGACATGGTAGATTTCTTTACCCTCTGGATTTACTTTTGAAATAATCCGATGGCTTTATAAAATTGTTTGTTGAAGTAATCACTTTCACTCTGCCTACTTTACGCTCGCTCCTCCGCGGCCGTTACTTTTATTCGGGCATCATCCGAGGGGCGAGCGGGGCCGGTGGGGCAACAGCCCCTATCCCCCCGCGGCTTTGTCCGCACGGTTGTTTCGTATTTTTGTATGATTAACTAATTTATTATTGACAACCAAGTGCGCTGCCCGCCTTTCCTCGTGACTACTGCTGCGAGTACATCGACGATCCATGCGCATGTATGGGCGAACCAGACCATTGAAATATATAATTTTTTACATTATTTTATAGCCACGAAAATATGCGCTACTGTTATATTTTAAATAAAAATGTGTTACATTTAAATTGTTTTATTTTTATTTTATAATAAAATATATACACCATTATAATTGCCTAGACATAAACATAAGGAAACAATTGAATATTGTGGCTTTTGGATTTAGCCGTGTAAGGCGAACTTCCTTCCAACCAATATTTCGACAGGTATTGCAGGGGTCTTCTTCAGGATTTATGCATTATTTAGTTTTGAGTTGGTTTATTCAGATTATATATTTTTTATGTTATGTATAATCTGAATAAACTCAAAACAAATAAATCATAAATCCTGATGAAGACCCCTGCAATAGCAGTCGAAATATTGGTTGAAGGAAGTTCGCCACACATGGGTAAATCCAATAGCCACAACAACAAATCTGGCCGTGAAAACACAAAAAGAAGTTATTTAAACAATTGAATATTTGCGAAAGGAAGATTTTGTTTGACGTGTTTTGATAATAATTTCACGATTATGAATCCTTCAATGAAGCACACGGTCGTCATAAAAATCCGTCACTCTGTTCAGTCTACAGTCAGATCTACCGCCAGGAACTCCGCTGAATACTGAAAAGTGGGCATTCCAGGACAGCGAGAATCAGGAGGGCTGACTGTAAGACTGCTGTAGTTTATGTATTCTCGTGACATGTAAATAACATGTTTCAGTTAAGGACAGTTTCGTTTTTCTCCTCATTCACCTCACTCATATTGTCATTCTTCACAAAATTACACCGTCGTTTTATACGCAACCACCTATAATCGAATTCTATTTTACAGCTGCATTAGCTTTTGTAATGAATATGATTTAGTTAATTGTCTTCCCATATTCCTTAAATATCTAGAGGATACCAGAAATAACTACGAATCAGTTATTTTAATTTTTATTGTCCATGCCTTATTCCAAGCCATCCGTGCATATGCAAGTCCGCTTGAGTTTATGTATGTAATTCGACGACCTCCAGACTTGAAGCCCTGGAAATAGATGGCAGGTTGATTTTTTAATCAGAAAACTACTAAAGAAATCAGATGATTCCTGACGCTATAGAGAACATTTGGTCGTAAGGGGTGCTTCAACATTATTCAGTAATATATAATCAAGTATAAATAAGTATATTCAGATTTGCTATTAAATATATGCATATAAATATCTCAATTTTGCATTTTCGCAGAATTTAACTTATCCCGATTATTACTATAATTTCGCTCTACATCATTTGCTAGGTGCAGTGTCTAAAACTTAATGCTGAACAATGAATTAACTAAAGCTTTGTTCAAATACTGTGTGGAATTAATTATAAGTTGCTTATACACAGAATATGGAATTATGATGAACTAATGAAGGAATTAATTAACAACAGATATTTTATCCTACAAACATATAGATAAACTAATTTAGAACAATAGGTGAAAATAAGTACTATTATCAAATAACTTCTTAGGTTTTCACGGCCAGATTTGATATTGTAGCTTTTGGGTTTAGCCGTGTGTGGCGAATTTATTGTAACCAATATTTCGACCGCCATTACAGGGGTCTTCTTCAGGATTGATGATTTAGTTGTGAGTTGGTGTCAGATTATCTTTTTTTTTTATTTACGAGCGTTATTGACATACTCTAAAACCTGTACAGACAAGCAAGGACAACCACAGTCCGACATGACTTTCGTGAAGGTACAATTCTTAGAACATACCTACCGTACATGATTCTCCGGATTAACGCAATTTGAATATGTAGATGCCATGGAGATATCAATAACGTTCGTAAAAAAAAAAAAAAAGATTATCTGACACCAAGTCACAACTAAATCATCAATCCTGAAGAAGACCCCTGCAATGGCGGGTGAAATATTGGATAAAAGAAATTCGCCACACAGGCTAAACCCAAAAGCCACAATATCAAGTACTATAATCGTAACCTTAATTAAGACATTTTCAAAATAACTATAATATGTTAAATGAGAACTGTCGAAACAAATGAAATAGAAAGTTTAAGCAATATGATTATGTAATTCAAAATCACCTACACGTGCTCATGTTATTATTCACAAAAAAGATTTCCCAGAATAAATTTGGCAAAAACATCTAAAATAATACAAGAACACAGTGCACGCTCCTTAATTGTGTTTCTGCAAAAACAAAAACGATCGCGAAATATGAATACAAAGAAAAACATACGAGGCACACGAAAACAACACGAAAAAAGTAGTCAAGTTGAATTCGCTTTTGAAAAATATTTTGCGTCAAATTTTTGGAGGAAATAATGATCCTTATTCTGCCGGCGGAAAAAGGAATTTTCCTTTATGCTCGTGTGATGTATTTATAGCCTTATCATTTTATGACTGTGTATAATAAACTATAGTAATCATGTACAGGGTGACTGTCAATCATGTGCGATGAACTCACAAAAGAGACGTTGAGTATGTGATTCGAGTACCAAATATTAACAAAATTCTTCGAATAAAAAATCTTTAGTGAAGCACGAGTATGCTATCAATGTTTCTTTGCAATAACCGCACTTTATTTATAGTATAAGAGTAAAAAATCCACATACATTAAGAACATTTAACTATTTTAAAGTTACTTCATCTCGACCGTATTAACTCTATTTAACATAGTTCTTCCGATTAAACATCATGTCATCAAGTAACCGCGACATGTTTTGAACAATTGACATTAAAATGTCAATAAATCGTTTGTTGTAGAGTGAAAAATTCTCCTTATTTTAAGCATATGGCAATTAAACACATGCTTTAAATAATTCATTAACTCTTCCTGGTACCTCAATTTTCAGGCGCTTCATACAATATTGAATTTGTTCAAAAAGTATACATCATTTCCGAATGTTTTCCACGAATCTCACAACGCGAAATTTTTTTCTACGACCTACTTAATACATTATTCATCAGTTATTTGTGAATATTTCGATATATTTACCTCTTTTTTTGTGGTGTGTTTGGAGAATCATCCTTTACGTTTTGTCGCACGGAGGCGAGAGCCACCCTGTGTAATCAAAAGCTTAGCGGGCCCTGTTCAGGTGGTGGAGCTTGCCTTGCAAACTGAGCATCATAAAACAATGCGGTACAAAGGAACATAAACCTGGAAACGGCCCGTCACGGCCAAACAAATGGATAATGTGGGTAAGATCCGCCGATTGAAGAAGGCACAGCATATTACGGCCTTAAGTAAGCATTGTTAATTATTACATCCCATACAATTAGCCATTTTATTTATAACACTCATGGGCGTAACAATATTTTCGTATTAATTAATATTCTCAGTTCAAAATTATATTGATAACATTTATTTTCTTTAAAGAACACATAGGAGTGAATGAAACTTGTAAAGGATCTTTAGATATACTAAAAAATGATGTTTGTAAAATGAAAATAAGATCCATTGATTTATTATAGGAATACGTTTTTAAATAATTTGAAAAAAATCTAATCCCAGATTTTATTTTATAAGTTTCGTGTGAGTGAAGTAACGAAATTACTTTCCGACCAACGTTTATATATCAATTTAAGATTATTTACGAGTGCTGCTTATATGGCTGCATATATGATTTAATATTTTATTCTGGAAAGGCAGACAGATATTAGTGAACGCTGTCAGATTAATGCATTTCAGAATGAGAACACCTGTGCAATATTGCTCCCCTTTTTACAGCACAAAACATGGGGAGAACATGAATCTATCTATGGCTTGAACATACAAATTAACAAAAGCTGCATTTGAAAAGTTTTCAAGCAATTGTCATGTTAAATTTATTTTTTGTACATACTTTATTTTCTGAACTTTATCATGCAGTGCTGAGGTATGTGGCAAAGTAAGGATTATTGAGAGTTATAATGGTAAAAATAAGAGTTCACTAAAAGGAGAAAACCCTCTGGTATTCTTTGACGTGTTTTGGCTACAATAAACATTATTTTTCTTCCTCTACACATTTCATTGGTGAAGAATATTATCACTTTGAATTACATTTGCCGTATGCCTTATCCCAAGAGATATTTACAACCGCAAGGCCATCTGGGAACGTACATGGTTCCCAATGCCTCCAGGGTAGATGTCCGTGCACTTGAGGACACGGCAGCAGTCCGAGATATATTTTGAGTGAAATGTTAATCATAAAATTTAAATGGTTAAGATGATTAGTCAGACACCCTCCATGTATCTACCATATGGTCCTAAGAGGTGACTCAATCCAACTATTGTATAACATATATTACTATATAAAATATGGTAAGCGAAAACACTACACGAACACGAGAAATTCGTAACGATCATTTTAATAAACCAATCGTTGTCATTAGTTTTTGTGCTCGAATGCTAAGCTGTAGCTAATGACGCAGGCGGATCAATATTTCACATATGGCGCTTAGCCACCCTAAAAATGGTAAACATCATTGAATCCACATATATCTTCATCACATTCTAGCAATAATTTCCCTTATTTAAAAAAAACTCCATTCTTAGAGTAGATATAGGTAGAGAGGAAGTATGTTTAGTAAGAAGAAGTAAATTTAAAAAAAAATGATCATTCCACTGATCCTTTTTATTTTTTTGTTGCAACGTTTTATTTTATACATTTTACACTTTAAGTTTTCAAGCATACTTCATCCATGGCAAACTCTGTATCTTGACATCTTGATGCAGTGAGCTGTTATCTTCTTCACATAGAAGCTCACGGTTAGTCTACAGCGCTACTCTTATCGACTCATAAATTTTGTTCCACAGCAAGGATCACATTCCATCGCGTTCATCTTAGAAAGAAAGCACTTTGTTCTTCAATTTAAAATATAAAATATTATATATACTTAAAGAGTAATAATCCACACACGGCTAAAGCCACAATACCATATTTGGCCGTGAAAACCTAAGAAGTTATGAAAATATCACGTTCAAACAAAATTAAGTAATTTATAGTCGATACTGATACAATTAAATACATCAGTTATCAGTTCTTCTGCATTATCCACATTTAATAACTTATATTGATTATTTGGAATGGATTTTACTCAAAGAAAGTTGAGTCTGATTTTTTTTTATTGTGGGACATTTGCACAACCTCAAAAAATACATATTGTGACTTCGAAAAGAATAAATAGTTAATTATGTCGCATATATTGTATTAACATATGTTTTTAATATCGTTATCACTTTATTTTCAAATGGCAAGTTCTTTGAAAAACTTTTTAGTTATGCCTTCATCGGCATTCACCGATAATTTAATATGCGTCATTAAGCTTCAAATGGTACTGCTATAAAATGCATTTTTTTTTTTAAATCTCACATAAAGATGCAATAAACGATTATATATTTATGGAATAAGATTTATTTTATGAATATTGCTTAAAATATAATCATAGTTGTTAGTATAAATTAAATGACTCATCATATAAAATGGTACATTTTTCATTAAACATATCTTAATAATCTACAATGCTTTTTAAATTAGAAGATAGTGTTATGGCAGTATTTTTCGGTAAAAGTTTATTCAATTGAAACCGAATGTTGAATATATAGAATAGTGATTCAATTTATTTTTATAAATCTTTTGTATTTACCGCATATTGAATTTTAAAAGCTGTTAACAAAGTTGAAACAGCAGTTGGATAAAAAAATTACATCATCCTTGCATTCAGCAAACATTTTCTGTTCGTGTGCTTTGGAGAAAACGAGTTTGGAGGTATGATCATATAATAAATATGCATGTACTGCAATAATAAGACGAGCAGAAAGCCGCAGGCGTTTGCTGAAAGTTTCACCCTTGGTCGACTGCCCCTGCGGAGCCTACGAGGGCCCAGGTTGCATTTTCTTGTCGACTACAGACTTGAAAAGCCGACCAGAAGCTTGGCAACCATTCAGCCAGTGGCGGGCCGCGAATTTTCTCTAATCTCGAAACGTCATGTCAGTAAAGCTTTAAGAATTCTTTGTCTAGTCTGTGTTAACATATCTGGATGAATTAAATACTAAGTTAACTGTAACTGAAAGCAAACTTGTATTAAAATCGCAAATATATGAGGCATTCATTTACTGATATTGTTTTTGTGGCTTTTGGGTTTAGCCGTGTGTGGCGAACTTCCTTCAACCAATATTTCGACCGCGATTGCAGGGGTCTTCTTCAGGATTGATGATTTATTTAGATACATTTGTGGATCTCTTCCCCATAGAGCTCACTACCCAAAAGCCACAATATCAAATCTGACCGTGAAAACGTAAGAAGTCATTCATATACTTATTATAATTTATTGGTATCATGCAGTAACTTTATTTTATACAAGCATTTGGCAACACATAGTCAAATAAGTTTCACATCAAACTCGAAGTACTATGAGTAAGGCGTAAGTTCTTTGTTTTGAAATGTGAATTTTATCAAAATATTAATAATACATTTTTCATATATAAAACATATGTTAAATAAAATCCATATTACATTTCATACTATAAAACATCAAATTTTATAACTATTGTATAAAGTATGTATAAATCATTGTAGAATGAGCACTTTGGTATTTTTACATGTAAAATATTCGCAAAAAGAATTTATCTTTACTATTATCTCAGGTATCTAGATATAAATACAAACTTATTCATGAAACTAGAAGATGTCATATTTATACAAATAAATTATTCTTATTTTTGACAAATTGTGAATGTTTTCCCGCGGCACTGAGGCATCGCTTCCTACCCTTACTAAGTAAAAATTGCAAGATATATTGCTGAACAAAAACTTCGCTGCTTAATGACAACAACTTGTGAAAATGTAAATAAGTAAACAGGGGAGCTCAATCCACGTTCACCGAACAATGAGTAAGGATAACCACAAAATAAATTACTACACCTCAATATGGTATTTGTTAAATTGATAATTTTGTAAGTGTTGTTGATTTAAAAAAATCTTATTTTTCCCATTGTTTATGATTGATTATTCTTCAAGTTGTTATCAATAATTATATTTTAAATAATACTCATAACGAATGATAAGAATGATTTTTGTTCTAACATTAAAAAAATAGTATCATTACATAACTAATTAGCCGGCGGGTATGGCTCGATGGTCAAAGCGTTTGCTTTGCAAGCCAAATGTCGGCGGTTGAATCCCCGACGGAGATTAAAAAAAATGATTTTGAATCGTTTTCTGAGCTCTAAAGATTCTGTTGCTGCAAAACAATTCCCTGGATTGATACTACGAAGAAGAAGAGCTCTAAAATACCCCAGGTTGGCGTAAATTTGATTCCTCACCCGTAAAATTCCAGTCATAGCCATATTAATTAAAATTGGTGGTAGACGAAAGTCGTCATGTGAAGACCACCCATTCATAGTAAATTCCTGTAATAATAAGTATGATGCGTGAATCTCAGGCTGTAGTCTGTAACGTTAAAGGATCAACACTCCACATGCACCGCTTAGCTATATGTACCATGGTAAGCGTCATAGAATTCCACAAATGAGATTTCAGAATTACTATCACCATTTATCGGTATTCTCCTGTATGTGCTTACATAAAAAGAAGTAATTATATCAAATATACAGCTATATAATACACTAGCCGTTTGAGCGAGCTTAACTGTAGTATCATAAAATATATAACAATCATTGGCAATGTACAAGGCAAGATTTCTGTTTCAAAAAAAGAACGATAGGTTTTTCCTCTGCGATTACATACAATTACCTAAAGGGTATTGCGACTACAAACAAAGGCCGGCGTTGTACTGACAGAAGACAACTCTAAATTAATAAGGATGTAGGTATGGTATTTTTCATCGTTTGTTACTCTCCTCAATTTGTCTTCACTTTATCTACTCCTTAAAGGCTTTCTCGAGCCACGGGTCACAATAGATGTGAGGGATTATGCCTTGTAATACGAAAGGTCCACAGTCGCACCTGTAAATGCTTCATACACCCGGTGAAATATCTCCTAATAAAAGAGGGATTTGTTCCCTCAGGTGTGCGGTACTACGTATGTCACTTTTGTACTGGATTTACTATCATCACGACGAAACAAATAAATAACTTGATGGCAAAAATGACATCTTACCAAATAAGGCTGTAATTCAACGCTATTTTGTAGTATGGATTTCGTGTAAAAAATAAATTCAGTACGCATTGTCATTAAAGACAGAAAACGAGCGCTGATTTACTATCCCAGAGGTACATTTAACTCTTCACAAAAAAGTTCATTGCTCTTTATGTAATGATGAAAAAATTTTGAAAATAAAAATCATATACGTAACATATTAATTAAGTTCTGAAGACGCTATTTTTATCATCACGTAACTACATAGTTTTTGACACATTTTGTATATATTCAGTTGGCAGTTATTTACAAGAATAACAACATTGAAAGAAGTATAAATTAAACATTTACATAATTTAAGCCTCTGTACGTAAACGTATAAGAAAGTTCTAAATAGCTAAAAAAAATAAAGTTGTAAAATTAGCTAGTACATACACTCGCATGTTGTATTCTGTGTTCTGGAAGATTCTGTTTCGAGAAATTTCTATAAAGGCGTGTTGTTATTTGACTTGAAGCAATTACACGTTTCTTTAACTGTTTTTTTTTTCGTTGAGTCTATTAGATAAAGATAATCGTTCGAACATTCAAAATTATATAAGATAATGTAATTTTTAATATGATTTAACAAGATTATATTCATATTGTAAAACCTCACGTTAATAAGTTTTTTTTAAGTTATTTTTTAGTTTTATTATAAATTTTAGATTTAGTTGTTTATATTAATTTTGCATGGTTTCTTGCAAAATTCAAAAATCATTCAACATTTAATTACACTGTCCAATTTTCCTTACTCTCCTTCCAGATATATATTTCATAGTTTTTCGACATGTTACGAGAATCGATCAAATTAATAATGGTCCTCCCCCCGTATAAGTGATGACCAATTCCCCTTCTGCAATGCTTCATAGGAATTTATATCAGGAGCGCTGACCAGTCGTGCACAACTATTCCATACGATCACTTGAAAATTCCTAATAAATCGTACTGACAGAAAATACCTTCACCAATTATTGAAAGTATTATTACAATTAAAAATAAAGTTACGTATGCATTAAAGCCTTCGTATAATTCGTTTTTGAGTCTCTTTGCTTCTTCGTAGTATCAATCCGGTGGATTGATACTACGAATCCGGTGGAGTCGTGAAGAAGACCACCGTGGCGCATGATTTGACCGATCCATCGGGCTCGCCTCTCTGAGATGGTTCTTATTAGGTGCTTATCTTCCTTGATTATCCTGAGAACCTCATTGTTCGTGACGTGGTCTCTCCAGGAAATTCCAAGACCATATCTCAAAGGCCTCTAGTATTTTTTTATCACTTTCAGATAAGCACCATGTCTCACAGCCGTACATCAAGATGCTCCAAACAAACTCTTTGCTACGAAGCTTAAATGTATCAAAAAATTCTGCTCTCGGATCGACAGACTCTGCATTTTATTTTTGGATGGACATTGATGCAGCGACCTTTTTTTGAGTTCTGAAAAATATCAAAGAAAATCGAGAGGCCAGAGCTTTAAAGCTCGCCACTTGTTCGGAAAGGACGACCACAGCAACGTGCCCCAACTCCCACTGATCAGGGCAGGATTAGGTTTATTTTACAGGAAATACCTGTACAGCCATAATTGATTAATTTAACATTTATTTATTACAAAAAATATAAGCCCATTAATGCCCAACATAACTAAGATGATGATCAAATCTTCTGAAGTATTTGTATATTTTATCTAGCTATGGCTTATGGCTACTAAATATCACAAAAAAATATATACAGTAAAAATGAAACTTACCGACAAAATGAGTATGTACTACTTTAGTTTACCAAATTTGACTACTCGGTTGTATTGAAATATAGAATATAAAATTATTAAAGTCAGAGAACTTCTCTCTTGTACTTCACAATAAAACGAAATAATTGTGTCAATATCCGAATATGAATCTTACCTTGGTAATTAAAAAATTTACTATTTTCGGCGAAGAGTTAATTTTAAGTCTGTACTACTACCTCAAAAAACCAACTCAATTTATAAATTGACGGATAAAAATATTAAAAAGCACCACTCAGTGTTATGCTAATTATTTCCAAGTACTCAGAAATTTAACCCCTGGCAAAAAAAAAAAAGTAAAAGGGGTGATCCCTTATCTAAGAATTCTCTAATAAAAACACATTATGTGCTGATACATCACTTCTTATTACAGAATTCTTAAGTGATCCCCAGAGTTCTAACCCTTTATTGATTAATTATCTGTGACGTTTTTAATTTGCTTGCACGTGCCTTTAAACTTTTCCAAAAGCAAAAATATTATTTGTAGTAATGAAAATACTCTCCCTTCTTTAATAAAATGCATTAAAACCGGATCTTATTAAAGCAGTTTTAAAAACATTATCCAATTTAAAGTATAATAAAGATTTAGACTTGACGGTCTTTTTGCAGGTTATCATGTTCATATTAGGAATTCATGACTTTTTGATTGAGCCGTATGTAACGAATATTTTTTTAGATAGTTTCTCAACCGAATCAATTGATTCATATTAAAAAATCTACATCAGTGTCGTCAAATATATTCCAGACATACTGCCATTAAGACAGTCAGTATCAATGGAGCTTACATTGAATGTACAGTTAGTCTTATGCAAATTGGTTCCTTAGGATGTTGGTAGTATGAATTAATTAATTAATGGGAAAAAATCATAACTCTATTCTCTTTAATAGAGCATATGGAATTCACAAACTGGCGTCACAGGTTCATGATTTTTTCCTCACCCTATATCAGCTCTGACTTCCGCAGCTTCACCAAATACGTTTTATCTATAATTCCCAACGTCATTCTAGGACGACGCAAACTCGGGGGCGCAAAGAATAAGCATATTTACTTTATGATCTCCTGCGGCATTCGAAATATATTTTCTTACCAGGGCACCGTTCTTAGTAACCTGTACCCCGAGACGGAATAAAAGTAGTGTACTGATAAAAATAACAACTTAAATAACTTAAATTTTTCAAGAAAATAAGATATTAGCATAATACTAGTAAATGCTTGAACCTTATAACAATAATATTGTTTGTAATGTTATATAAAAGCGGGGATTTCTCAGAAGTATCATAATTCCATGCATGTGGGGATGACGCGACCCCCGTCTGACTGACACCACGATAATGGACCGCCTGGCATGTGCCTTTTATGTTCAACACAATCTGTCTTATTTATAAACGTTTGTTAGCTCTTATCTGCATTGTAAACCTATCTCGGCGAAAGTTCTAATAAGGTTGTAACTTTGCTTCGAGCTCAAAACGTTTCGTTTATCACGTATATATATATTATTTAATATATACACAGACTTACTGAGCTTAATGAAAACCCACTCGAATTACATTTCAGTTGGACCCAGCGTAAGGAGTTAAACTAACCACTTAAATTGACGAAGAGATAAATTCATTTTGTAATCATTGTAATACTATTTAATATAAGAATGGTAATTCATAAAAAAATTATTATAAGAGGACATGGCATAAGTTAATGGTTTGTGGTTTACATTATATGTACATTTGTGTACTTCTCGTGTTTTATTTTTCTGTCATTTATTGATAAAATATAATCATATTTGTTTGTAGATTTGTATGTATTTTACAAGATTGACATTTTGTTGATAGTTATACATATGTATACAAAATAAAATGATACGTGAATAATAATATAAACAACTTTGTTATACTTAAATATTATTTTTTAATTTTATGCATTCTTTCTTTTAAAAGAAGTGTTTGAAAGATGGAGAAAAAGCATTTTGAAATTCCTTCTTCGTTCCTGTCTACAAAAAAAATGAAATTGTACATTACGTCTTACGAAACTACAAAGTGAAATTTCAATGAAAAAATATTTAATTAAACTACTATATTATACAAACACGCCGAACAATTCAAACACAAGACGTTGATCCTATAGAGGACATTTCGACATGATACAAGTTATAATTGTCAGCAATTGTAGCGCTGGTAATAATAATAAAAAAAAAATGTAGGAATTTGATTAGATAACTCCTTTTTTACATGAAATGTGTGCTCTATTGCGGCATTTGAAGTTTATGTCCTAACCAAGTTCACATTTGTATCTTATATATAAAAGCAAGCAAATTTTTTGCTTTCTAAATTCTAAAAGGTAAAAAAAATTAAGCCTCTGCATTAGTAATATGCCAAAATTTAAAGCGTTGAAAAAGGGATAGAAAACGTTTGAGAAGCTGCATAATCGATACATTGTTCTGATCGAGTAAAACCACTCAGGTCTCAGATATCACCCATGAACCCGTGACTTCAATTTGAATCTCTTTCAACGCTTCTTTCTATTTTATTTAAAACACAATTGTTCCGAGGAACCTTTACTTGATTTTTCGGTTGCTAACTGATTAAAATCTGAATTAGCGCAACACCAAAGAGTTTTAATATTCCTCAGTTGTGATGCAGGTGTGAGGCGAGGTCCAGTCCAAATGGCTTTAATAAAAACGTTGTTCACCCCTTTTTTAACTCCCTTAAACAATTAATAGAACTTATAAACCATTTTATATACATGATATTTATAATATAAACGTCAATTCACGTATGTATATTTTTAAATACCTAAAAAACACCTTCAAAGCAAATCCTTGGTCTTTCATTTGTGTGATTAAACATGGCTCATTGTGTTCAATCAAGATACGTAGTATTTATCTATAGAATAACACATTTAATGTTTCGAATAATAAAAAACAGATTTAATGAATGTATAGTATTTTCATGACCGTTTTAGATTCTACTAACTCTGTAAAAAATATTAAATTTTTGATTCGACTATATTTTATATTGAAATGTTTCAATTGCAATACTGTACTGTAGAACGTGAGTATTTTTATGTAAATGCATGCAGGAGAGCACATCCGGTCAAGACCAGTGCACTCTATGACGCCTAGCCAGGGAGGCTGGACGCTGTATGCAGGAAACGTGTGCTGTGTTCGTGATTGTGTGTGGGTTGGGAAGATTGCAAGTGTATATTTATCTGTTTCTTGAAGAGATTGTAGGAAGGAGGAAATACAGACGATGGAAGAGCATTAGCTTATCGGTGGCATTAAGGAAGGAGCTTTGGAAACTGCCAGTTCTTGGTCAACATATAGTAACCATGTATGGATGTTCGGCAAGTGTAAGACGAGTTTGTCGGTTGTGGGTGGATCCAGGAGGAATAAGTTCTCTAAGTTCCGAAGAGCAGCGACCGTGATAATAACGGTAGAAAAGACTAAGAGAACCAATCTTACACCTATGTTCCATTGATTGTATGTTGTGTCATTGTTTATCAGACGAAGTGCTCTTCTTTGAACTGAGTCAATCAAGTTTAAAAGGTATTTTGGGGCTCCGATCCAAAGGTGACTGCCGTATTCAACGATAGGTCGGATTTGTCCTTTATATAGAAGAAGAAGTTGTTTATCATTGACACACCGAAGAGATCTATATAATACACCTATTTTTTTGAAAGCGAGACCGGCTCTGTCCAAAAGTGCTAAAAAATCATACTCGTGAGTCTTGATTTTTTATATCTGCTGAATTTATTATATTTGCCGATTTTTTGTTCTTAATGAAAGGTGAAAATCTATTAGGCGTACGGTCCTGTCGCGTTTCGGTTCTTGTTCCTCCACCGGCCGCCTCCTCCTCCCCATAAATCAGTTCGCCACGGGGGCGGGCGGACGCGGCAGTTATGGCGGCAATATCGGGCAACTATGAGTCGGCGACGCGATACTGCACATTCCTGCATCTGTACCCCGCTGCTCCTCGCATACGCACGCCACTGTAAAGCATACTAAAGATTTTTCACATAAATGCCATTCATAATTTTAGCATTCGCTTTGAAGCCCCTTTTCAAATATGAAATATTTTTAATATCTTGTTTTAACGCGGATCACGTTGAGCACTGTATATTCATAAACCGGAAGACTTCAGTTTCGATTTGAATGATAACTTCGCCTATTCTCCACGTGTAAAAAAAAAGAGATAAATCATTACTATTGTATGGATTTTATTATATATAATCGTGTCGGAAACAACAGGGTCAGATCCTGTCTGCCCAGAAGTAGGCGACATCGATGGCGTTGCTTCTGGCCATCCTCAGATCTTCCTGGGTGCAGTTATTCGGGCACAGCACACTCCAGAGGTGTGACAGAGTCTGCTTCACGCCACCAGTCCCATTCAGTAAGTCCGCTGTAAAACTGCGAGGCTTTCATTTGTGTCCTCGTCTTGCATACTCCCGGTCGAATTAATATACACACACTGAATATATACTTCTTCTTCCAAGTATCAATCCGGTGGATTGGCTTGCAGCAACAGAATCTTGCATCTCGATCTCCATTCCTCTCAGTCCTCCGCAACCCTATATATAATATATACTATAGAGACATTTATCGTTGTATCGTTATATGATGGTAGCAATGGTATAAATACAAATTATTCCGCGCAACAGTTCGGGCAGGAGATGGTCGAGTGGTTAAGGTAATGAACTTGAGCAACAGTTGGTTCGCATCCCGCCTCTGCCGATATTTTTTCTGAACGAATTGATGCGGATAAAGAATTTGACGTATTATAGTATGCGTATATTTAATTCCTCATTATTATTAATTTGTGGAGCATCTTCGAAAATTCAAGTTTTTCTTAGCGTTGTAACACATAAACTCCAATACTCGCATATTATCTGCATTAAAATTATAAATTTATCAACAAAAAAAACTTGGTTTGATTACTTAATTGCTTCTTTGCAATGTCAATGATATGTATGTTGGCAATATCTAATTTACTGAGAGTATAAATTTGATTCGAACAATAATTTTAAAATTGTCATAATTAAAAAAAAAAAATACAAATTAATTTAAAAAAATTCCAATAGAAATAAAAGTGTTATTTTTTGTAAATTTATGTGTATTATCGTCATATTGTTTATTTCAGTTTTAACTATTGTAATGTTCAAATTGTAATTTGATGATTTTTACGTACCTACAGAGTTTATAATAAAAATAGAATACTTTGAATTAGATTATTTATTTTTTAATTTTGTTTTGGAAACTTCTACACCTTTTTATTCAGTTTCGTTTTATTATTTTAAGGAGTAAATAATAACATAACTTTAAACGATATAAGAATATTCTATAAAATCTGGAAATGTGCTTAAATAACCTAGCCTTTTGAGGATTGTGCTTAATCAATTTACAATCTTCTTCGTGTCAGCGACCTAAAAATTTTTTTGACCAGTATCTGGCAACATGCATAGCCCATGTGTTACCTAGCATTAGGTCTTGATATGTGCAGCTTGTTGGGCACATGGAGCAGGATCTTAGGTGTGAGGCGGTCTGCAGGTCTTCACAGCCGACAACAAAACAATTTAAAATTAAAAAATATTATTTAATTGTAAATTTAAGAAGTTTAACTTAGCGTTTTTATTAAACATATTTAACTATCTATAATTATGCAATTCCATCCATAATTCATATTAAATTTTAATGTAAAAAATAAAATAATTAATATAATTTACAAAGCCATCCATAGGCATTATTTCAAGCGAATTAATTCATTGAATGTACAAAAACATGATATGCTTTAAACAAATTGTAAGTTTAAGATAAATAATTTTATATTTTAACAGAAAATATTTCTTGAAATATAAATGACAATAAAATATAGATTTTTTTCATCCTTTGAGACAAACTACTATTTTTTTCAGCTTAAAGCTTTGGCGTAAAAAAACCCGCTAATGGCCGAGCTTTTATGTCGCGTATAAAAATATCGTTTCCGCGAATTCATGCTGTCAGTTCAACTGTCGATTTGAATGCAGATATTCAATGAAAAAATATCGACCGATTAATTAGTATAAAAGCTTTCATTTTTGATCTGCCATACTTTTTGACCTTTTTTAGCTTATAAAAAAAATGCTTTTTCAAATCAAGGGATTAATCATATAAAGTAATGTTATATGATAGTCTATCGCAATAACTGTGCATGGCTTATCTTGAATGACCGATGACGCAAATTTCAAGAAAACAACGGCTTCATATTTATGAATAACAAGTATTAATAAAAGTGATTTACGTAGTAAGATAACATAATATATTTATTTTTGCAAAAATTTATATTTTAATGTTATTAAAATTTCTACCAAAAAGCACGTAAACTTGTATTAAAACAAAACTTTGTGCGAAATTGATTTTGTTATTCGAATTTATAATTTTTCAAAATTTCAAATATTAATTTTAAATAATATTTTGATTTTCCATGTAAAATAAAAAACTTAAGCTTCACACTATTATTTTTGTACAATAGATTAAAAATTATATTCCTCTATTTTCAAAAACAATCGGATTAAAAAATATTATCGCTATAAAGCGTTATACACTTTAAGTTGGAAAATGTGTATAGCTTAGTTTTGAAATCCAATGAGAAATACTTGTACTTTATTCTCGTCGCATGCATCACATGTCTTTTCTATTACAGCAGCAATAATATAAACTTCTTTAATCTCAGTAGAGTAACTTTTATCCTGATACAACGTATAAGGTTTTACGTCGAGTCAAGGCTTAACTGCAGGAAGATGCTGCATATTATGGATCTAAAAGATTACAATTATTTCCTTGAATTTTATTTAAAATAACAAAGATTCAAAGTGAATCTAATTAATATTAGTTTCAATAACTTCTCTATCGGATAATGAGCTTATACTCGTTATATAAGTAAATTTTCTTAGAATATAATATATAACGTAAAGCCCATTATAATATTGAGTAAGCTTAAATAACTTATATTTCATATATTTTGTGAAGTTTCTATTTTTTTTAAATGTAATACATAGAATTTAATAAATTACTTTGGTTTATAAAAACATCATGTAAGAACCACGCATTTGATGTGAGTAGACAAACAATTTAAAACAAACAGATTATGCAGAATAGATAGAGATCTTAATTTCTAGATTTTACTCATTGTCTTGCTCAAAACCACCATCATTGCATATCCGCTCGGTAGCTAAAGCATACGCTCGTTACATATTTCGGTATGAAGTTTTATCAGCTGCCCTGGTTATTAACTCATCCTATGCTAGATTGAGGTTTGAAAGTTCCACCGAGAACACAGTATAACGTCTAACCTTTGAAATTGACGAGAGCATAAAGGACTTAATAAAGTAAACCTTTAGTTTGCTCTAGCATTTCAATTCAACTACTTATTTTAATACAAAGTTTTTTAGAATTGTAAGAATATTTAAGTGTTTCGAAGCTATTCTGATATTCATTTCTGCGTTCTATATAAAATATTTTATCAGTTTGTGTTGTAAAAAAAATACTTTAACATAATCTACTGTTATCTTTTTAATTTATTGTCCATCGATCAACGTGTCATCAGCAGATATACCCTTTATTCCATTAATTAATTATCCACATTACACCTGTGATCCTTACTCCGGTGCCCGGTGGTTGGTCTCTGCTTATACTCTGCCCTGAGGGAGGCTGTAGGCATAGACCTTTCCATTACACGCTCGAACAATTTTAAATTAGTGCACAGGTTCTGTTGTAAGATTCATTGTTTCGGTACCACATATGTGAGTACCTGAAGGACATAATAGCTTGGAATGGAATAGCTTGGTTTTCATTATTACATCCCATTATATTTTAACTTATCCAATACATACTTATGACAATTCAACTGATAAGTATCTTCGGCCATGTAAATATAAGATATCGACCAACTAAAATTTAACATTATGTAACATAAATAGCAACAGATTATTGTATTTTGTGGGCTTTGAGTGGAAACTAAAGTTCTGTCATTTAGTACTATCAACAAATATATATACATAATACATATACAGGGAGCGGCAAAAGAAGCTGACGGTTTGATTACTTGAGATTACATGAAACTCTTTAATCTTAAGTAATCAAGCCGTCAGCTTTTTTTTCTGCTCCCTGTATATGATATGCGATCTTTATTACGTACATTACATTCTTTACATTTTTTTTACAAAGTATAAAATAGCAAAGGCATATAATAACGTATAGTCTAGTTTCCGACCTTTAAAAATACTGAGCTTTGAACCTGAAATTCAAAGCTAATTATGTTCTACTATATGCTTTATTCCAAAAGAACATGGTTTACAAGACGATAGTTTCGTGTTTATTAAATAAATTACTTTCTAAAATTCTGTTTTTTTTTTTATATTCTTAATATTTTATGACATCATCGCATTTTAATTTTATGAATTTTATTTTTTCTTTTAATTCATGATTAATATGTATTTTTAAAATTGTATTTTATCCAACTTATAATCCTTCTCTCACCTTGATATTTCCGCTCACGGAAATTGATTAAATTTACCGTCCGTGCACCGTTCCGGAATTCATTCATTCGAGATAACTGTTTCAATCTCAATTTTTACGATTCGTCCGTTTTCGTTACATTTGATTTGAAAATTTCCCTCAATGTTTGTCTGAATGAAATTCCTGATAAGTAAATACCTACATTGATAGCCCACGTGCTCGCGGTTGTTTGGCGGCGGGGTAGGGAAGGACCCCTTTTGGAGGGGTCGCACCAGGATTCTGTTTGACTTTTTCTATTTTCCGAGTCTGCAAGCCCCGCACCCCTTGGCTCTTATCGGTATTTGTTGACGCAGAAAAATTGGACATTTATTATTCAAAAATTAAACATTACAATAAGGGACTTAGTCGCCCTGCGTTTTGTTAACATTTAACATTGGGGCCTCTGCTTCAATGCCGCGAAAGTAAATTAATTAACATTTTTAAATAGAATACAGAAATGGGTCACATCAGCGTTTTTATTTTTATTAAAATTATTATGATTATTACTTTTTAAACCATTTGATATCAGCTTGTTATAAGCTCATTCAGACTGATGTCGGAAAGCCTCCAAAAACGCTCGCCTGACATGCAAATCTAGTTATATTAATTTTAATAATATATAAATTACACGGTGCTTGCATACACAAATTTATTTGTTATGACAGTTACTCCATTTCATGTTGGTTTGTACTGTCTTCTTGTTTTTTTCCCGTGATTACTTGGCGGTGCTGCATGTCACAATGTTTCGGTAGTCATCAGCTAGTCCCCGTTCGACCGGATTGCGAAAACGCTTTATAAAAGTTGAACGGGGAAATCAAGTGTTTAAGAAAAATAAATGGGAAATGTGCTTCAAAAACAAGTTATTTTGCTGGGTAATCCGCTCCTGCATCCTTCCTACGCGCGGCCACGTGACGAACACGCGACTTGTCGTCTTCTTTTTAAAGACGGGTGATTTCACATTCTAAATTAATAGATAATGAAACAAGATAGTGATAACCTAACAGTTGTCGCAATTCTTTAATTTAAAATAAAAACACATTCTTAAAAATATATACACCGAGAGAATGTACAATTTTGGGCTGTGAATGGGATGTTGATCCGCCAACATCATTCGACTTCAGCCCGGTATTGTCGCATTATTAATTTTTTCGGGGTCATTGGTGTGCACGAGACGACTTTAGCTAGCACCATTGTTGACTTTAGGCTATGGCTGGTATTTAAAGGGTGAAAGATCCAATTCACATCAACAATTATTTATTGAGCTACAAATTTCACACCACATCAACTTTTTAATTTACATTAAAACAAAGTAGTATTTATTTTTATTAACTAATAGTTGACGATAAAAATCTTAATTTAATGCATATTTCTTGGTAATATATACTTCGCATCAGTTTTCCTTTTTTATTGAAAATAATAGGATGCATATTTTCAACAATTAGCAAATACATGCTTTTTTACATTTTTTTTATACAAAATCATCAACTGTAAAACTTAATTTATAAAGCTTACGTGAGTAATAGGTATGAATAGCCTGCAGGTTTTGATAAACACACAAATTCGAAACCTAAAAGTTCAAATCCTGTTCTGAAAGGTTATCCGTTTACAGGCCGTTTGAACTTAATTCAAATTAAATTAAAGTAATTCTACAAGCCCGTAATTGTGCCCGTAATAAGCGATTGCTTTTATTATCGTCTAATTGAAGGTATCTTTGATAAAACATAAATGATGTTGAGGAAATATTATTTATTAATAATAGCTTTTGATTTAATAATTATGAATTAAACATTATCCTAACATAAAACAAAGTAAAAACTAAGTGTAAAACACAAAATAATATTTCTTTACTGGAATTTGATAAACTTTACCAAATTAAACATTGATGAACGTAGAACATTACAAAACAGTCACTGTTAGATACCAAATACTTTGACTAACGAATATTTGTAGATCTTACATTTTAAGAGACGTCATTTTTTAATGACAAAAAACATCATTGTAATTGCAGTTTGTAAAATTTATATCTTTGTTAACTTATTCCGTAATAACCTTAAAATGATTTTTTGCGGCAATTACAATGAAATTCATTTAATGTAATTAAGATAAGTAAAAGTCGTTGTATCGTCATTAAAAAGTATGAAAACTACTAGATACCTATAAGTGTTCTGAATTAGAAGCCGGTGTGGCAAAAAGAGTGAATCAATATATATTCATATTTTTGCTATTATTAAACATGACAAAAGTAAATCAGAAAACCTTATTATGTCATCTTTGCGGTCCCAAAGTTTGAAAGCTTTATTCGTTAAATTTATCTTTAACTTGATCACTTAAAAAACAAACCAGACAATTGGATTAATAATTTAAATTCAGTTTTTTAAATATTTAAATTAATTATTTATGTGGATAAATCAGCTGTGAATAAATTGAATATTCATTAATTTGTACACCGCGATAAAAGATTATAAATAAGGACAAGTTCAGACAAATAGGAATCCTGACATTCACATGAATGTGCGCTTACTATTGTAGTTTCTCGCTCATTTTTGATCCGGAGGTCATCGCTTTGACCAACGATGTGTAAAATACCCGGATCAACTACCATTTCCAGTACATCTCCAAAAACTTTTCATAAACCCTTAATGGTTTTGATGTTCCCAATCATAATTCGCTTGATTAAAACCTGAGGTTTCGCAGAAAGGTTAACATCTGTAATTAGTTGCAAGTTGTATTAAAATTATCTCAGTCATATTCGCATTACAGCAAAATAAATGGCTTCTTTCGTAGACAGTCGTGATAAAAATATTTCCATAAAAAATAATACTAATATTATCAAGAATAATGTATTTAGATTTTGTATTGTTGTAAGTATAACATCAAAGGTGTTGGATTTTTATATGTATCTTTGGAATCTTTAATGTTTGATTTACTTTTGAATATAGTCTTGTATTGTATTAACACCCTCTTCTCTCAAAGAGGGGGTTATTACATCGCGAAGGGCAAGATGAGGAGCAGGACAGCAGACAAACGCTTTGTTTTAGAAACACAGATTATATTTACGTTTAAGTTTGTGACCACGTGGTATGACATGGCCGCGCGGCCGCAAAGCAGACCTTACTTCACCAACGGGTGGAGACCAACTGCCGGCCGTCGGCACTTCAGCGGACCGCGCTCGGTCACCAATGCCGCCGGTGGCAAAACTATGTAACTTACCCCAATGTGGCCACATACATAAAAGTATGGCAAGCGACAAAAATACGTGACGAAAAATTGTCTATCGAGATTTTCGGTTCCAGTTAGCAAGGGCTACATCGTGCTGATGTCAGTATATACCTGAAAAGATAAGAGATAACCGCCTAAGATGGTATGGGCATGTGACACGGAGAGATGAGGACCACATGGTGAAGAAAGCCCTCAACATACCCATGCGGAGAAGCAGGCCACAGGCAACCTGGATTGCAACTGTAGACAAGGATCTGAAAACTCTGCGCTTGACCGAGAATGCAACGCAGGACAGACAGACATGGCGAATATGACAAGGAAAACCAATCCCAGATGATGGAAAATGGCGAGGCTAAAGAAGAAGATAGTCTTGTATTTTACTGAAGTTAAATTATTTTAAAGTAAGGTTTATTTAATGTCGATCCTATTAATTGTATGTCACAAATAACGGCAATTACTCATTGTTTTATCTTTATTGTACTTTTAAGTAACACAACATTTTTTTAACAGACAACATTAATGTTAAACGAAAATGGTTATTCTTTTCCAGTTAACGTAGTTTGACAATAAACCGCATGATTTGACTTCGGTGTGTCCCTCTTTTCAATTCTGCCGCAATATCCAAAACAAAAACATTGCGAATTATTGTAGGTTAAAACGCAAATTTGTAAAAAAACGGTTTGAATATCATAAATAAATTTTCATTGAAAAGTTTGCCGCGAATGTCCTTTTTATGCAAATGCCCCGAGTTCACGGCTCTTCCAAAATAACGGATCGCCTCATAACAACATATCTCTGCATTAAGGCCGGGCAATAATGGGGCCTCTAAATATTATAAGGTTATCGTGTGTTTTTGTTTAGGGTGGTCGTCAATATAAAAAATTAAAACCGTAGCGTTAATAAAAACGAGTAAGATGAAACGTTTTAGAGAAATTTGAATGTAGAAATTGTAAAAAAATGCGGTTGAATAAAAACATTTGTTTATTAACAGAAGTGATGCAAACTAATAGCAAGTGGAAAATAAACATAATGTTACAATAAAATTAAAATTAAAATTAAAATTAAAATTAAAATTAAAATTAAAATTAAAATTAAAATTAAAATTAAAATTAAAATTAAAATTAAAATTAAAATTAAAATTAAAATTAAAATTAAAATTAAAATTAAAATTAAAATTAAAATTAAAATTAAAATTAAAATTAAAATTAAAATTAAAATTAAAATTAAAATTAAAATTAAAATTAAAATTAAAATTAAAATTAAAATTAAAATTAAAATTAAAATTAAAATTAAAATTAAAATTAAAATTAAAATTAAAATTAAAATTAAAATTAAAATTAAAATTAAAATTAAAATTAAAATTAAAATTAAAATTAAAATTAAAATTAAAATTAAAATTAAAATTAAAATTAAAATTAAAATTAAAATTAAAATTAAAATTAAAATTAAAATTAAAATTAAAATTAAAATTAAAATTAAAATTAAAATTAAAATTAAAATTAAAATTAAAATTAAAATTAAAATTAAAATTAAAATTAAAATTAAAATTAAAATTAAAATTAAAATTAAAATTACAATTAAAAATTAAAATTAAAATTAAAATTAAAATTAAAATTAAAATTAAAATTAAAATTAAAATTAAAATTAAAATTAAAATTAAAATTAAAATTAAAATTAAAATTAAAATTAAAATTAAAATTAAAATTAAAATTAAAATTAAAATTAAAATTAAAACCCGTCAAATGTCAGTCAAAGCCTATTAATTTAAATTGGTGGTAGACGAAAGTCGTCCCGTGAAGACCACCCATTCATAGTAAATTCCTGTTTAGCCATATACACCATGGTAAGCGGCATAGAATTCCACAGATGAGACTTCAAAATTACTATCACCATCTGTCGGTATTCTCCTGTATGTGTTTACATAAAAATAAAAAAAATTAAGAGATTACAGTTTTATTGAATTATAAGTAGTATTCAAAATATATTCAGCCACAAATATCCTATTACAATTTAATAGAAACTATAGATAAAATCTACATTTTATAATGTTGTATCAATGATATTTACGACTACATTCGAGGTTCGTATCAAGTAATTTCTAATACATTTCGTGGTTATTTGATCATATGTTAAGCTTGTACTTACTTTTTTTTAGACATCCATATTTTGCCGAATGTGGAATCTTTAATATGTGTTAGTACAAATGTGTTTTATTTTTCTTGTTTCAGGGTCAGGCAGGAGGTGATGGGAGGTGCCTGGTGTCCCAAGGCGATGATCGCGCCAAACGTCAAGGAGTACCTTGAGATCGACCTGATGAAGAACTATCTCATCACCAGCACTGAGACTCAAGGACGCTTTGGGAACGGCTATGGAATCGAGTTCGTCGAAACTTATTCTCTAGAGTACTGGAGAGAAATAACTGACAAGTGGGTCTGGTATGCGGATTCTAAGGGAGAAATGGTAAGATTTTTTTTCCCTATATTATCTTTCTAGTTAGAAAATATGGTTGTAACAGTAAATATAAACTTTGTTATTATTTTCCTAGAAACCATGGAAATACTTATTTATTTACCTTGTTTTCACATGGATCATGTAACAAAAGTTCTCTATTAGGAGACTGCAGTTTCGACTACCTAAAAAACAAGGTAAATAAATAATTATTTATAATTTATAATGGATCTCAAAGTGAATGCTGAAAACATTGAAAATACAATATGATGAACTTCTCATATTTTTCATCATTCTACTATACTCGTATGTAGTCGATAGACTACTTACATCGCTGATGCAAAAACCTGTATATTAATTGTCATAAAAGTGAATTTTTAAATTTTTAAATTTTTAAGGTGTTTCTTCACGACCAAATTCGAAATCGTTCATTAAATTTCACTTACTTCCGATTCAACTCCACGTTTTAAAGTTCTGACAAGCATAGTTAAAGAATTTAATAATTCAATTTATTTTGCAATAGTTGAAAATTCAAGATTTGTAGCTACAAAAAAAATTAAGCATCGCACAATAGAATGATCTTAATTGGAATTTTATACATTCATGGATTATAAGTGAGAGTCATCTTGAGAATCCCTTTGTCTTTTTTACACCTTATACTTAAAATCATCTATTATGCTAGATTATATACCGGGTTCTTTTATAAAGCTTTTTATGCGAGGATAAATGTACTTGTTATAATGATAAATGCTTTCCAGCTCTTGCTCTGTTCATTTGCCAGGATATATACGAATAGTTTAACTTATGCGGCTTCATTAATCAACTTAAACTTCAGGAAGAATCTCCAACTAAAAGGATTCGACTACGATAACTGTAAAACTGTTACCATATTAGTATTACCGGAGGATTCAGAAAATGTTTAAGGAAATATTCATATTGTTATCTACACTAAATAAATAATACATCATTTTAATTAAACTCTATATTAATTGTAGCATATCAACATCATACAAACCATTCTTATACTCGTAAAACATCCATCAATCAGTCAGATTGACAAATCAATGAAACTGATTAATTTTTTGACACTTAATGAAAAATGTTATAAAATAAAACGTTCATCCAGTTATTAGACAAAAAATAATTCAAAGAAAAATCATAGAAGTAAAACACTGTTATTTTAAAATGAATATTTTATATTTTATGCACATCATATATCTCAAAAACCTCTCTCGAGATTATTATAATATAAAAAATAATACACTCATATTGTTATTTTATAGAAAGAGAAAATAAAATGAGGAATACTTAATCATTTATTATTTTAAAATACGTCTAGATAAACTTTGTTATTATTCATGATGAAGTCTCAAAATACGGACTCGACTGCCGAGCGATTTTCACGCTTTTTTCATGATGAAATCCTGTATATCTTTTCGCTGTGGATGTCCTAAGAGAAAAATACTGTATTTTCAGCCATCGGCCCGGCTTAGTGAAGATTGCCAATATTAGCTCACAATAGAGAGGCGCATGCCGATGCTCAGAGTCGGATGTGAAAAAATACTTTTTTTTTATATATAAAATACAATGTCATGCCATATAAAGGTTACTTATTAAAGGAGTAATCTCTAGTTTCAATGTATTAGAGAATTTCTCAATTTAAATTCCACTATTTAATATTTGACGAAATGTGTCGGTTTCATTGAAAAGCCATTCTTAAGTGTAATAATATTTAGACATTCTTAAGTGTAATAATATTTAGACATTATGAAGTTAAATAGTCAATGAATGAGGTAAGAGTAGTATACTATCAAGCTCAATATAGTTTACTAAGCTTGATTTTGACTAACATTTATAGTGTAAGTTGTAATAACATATTGTTCCAAAAGTTTGAGCGTGATCTCTAAAGTAAAATGGGTGTCGAATTAAAATAAGTTAAATAAACAGTAGACAAGCATCGTTCTAAAGAATACCTTTACAAACAGTAACATATTTGTTCTGGGTCTGATATTATTACTTGAATACAATCCATTACTGTCATATCAAAGTATATTGAATGTAAAATATGTTTCAAAGAATTAGTAACTTTTTCTTGTGTCATTTTTTGCATTTAGAATATATTGTTTATCAAAATAATATTTTAGTTCATGCGAAAAATCTTATTTTTAATTCATTATAACTGAATCCGTTACTGGAGACACGGTATTTTGAAATTGTCCTGAATATCTCCCTTAGAAGCGGTAGGGAGCACTTACAACACTAGAGGTTCAGCAGCGGGGTTATTCGGAACACTGGTATTAGCCACAGATGACTACGGTGGCAATCTGGTACTTAGGCGGTGTAGCTATTAACACTGGTGCATTGTACTCAATTCAACATAATGAAGCACCAACTAAAATATTTTTGGCACAACACCAAGTTATATAATATATATGAGTAGTTATATTTCAATACACCATCTCAACAAAGATTGATGAACTACCTCATCGCGTTTTATTTTTCAAAAAGGCAAAACTACATCCATAGACACCTTGTTTAGGTGCTTTTTGTAAACCTTTTAGTCTAACGACATTCAAAGATATACCACTTAATTCAGGAATAAATAACCAAGAAGATCCACTGTTCTTAAATCTGCAGCTGTTAAAAGGTAATTTAAATTTTTTATAGGATATCAAGAGATAAGCTCGATGTTCCCAAAGAAGCAAAATGCATCTAGCGTAAAGAAACGTGCGTTTATTAAATTTATCTTATCTTTAAGCTCTAAATAGTCATAATGAATCCGTAAAAAAATATATGATGTGTGAATTCCGTTGGTAAATTAACATTTATGCATCGCTTAGCCATCCTCAAAACAGTATACTTGATAATGATTAGATTTATGAATTCTTCTGTATATGTTTATACATAAATCAAAATGATTATTTATAATATAAAAATGATTAAATAATAAAATATTAGAGTCCAGGGTTGTTTGTGGAGTATCATAGAACTTAGCACCTGTGACCCTAGGTATTATCCTTAATCCGATCATATGCTTTGCTTTAGAATTAATGGGATAAGCGCTTCGTATGAGGCGAGCGAACTGGAAGAAAATAAAAAGATAAAAAGGTTACACCAAATTTAGCGATCATTTGAATAGCAGCGCCGAGTATAATCCCGTGTATAGAGGAGGGACTCTTGTAGAGTTTACTACTTGGATTCCATTTCGCTTCCGGGCGAATTCACTCCAGTGCGAGGCTCCCGTAGTGAATGGACTGAATGCGGCATAATATACAATGCGTCGTAGCTTACAACCCGCCCGTACACTAGCTGACGAAATATACACTGAATAGAAGCAGTATCATAAGAATGGAATACATTGGTCATTAAAATGTGCTATAATGCTCTTCGCAATAAGCTCGCACTCACGCTTTATAAGCAGTATAGCGTTGTACTGGGTTGGAATCATTATTTCAGTATGAACTATTGAGGTCAAGGAAATGCATAATTTCTCTTTAGACATCTTGTCGTTCCATTGTATACTTTATAATCGTATCGAATCCCGGTAAAGTACGGAAATTATACGCTCTTAATAAGGTCAGACCTTAAATACAATGCATAAATCTTATCTTTCTAAATGTAAATATTTAAAAAAGGTGATTTGCATTCGTTTTGAGCAATATTTAAAACCGTATTATTACACAGTCATCATCATCATTATCCGCCAACTGCTAAACGTATGACTCCCACATGAGTCGGCATCGGTTTGGATTTTCTGATATTTCTCTTTTTCTGAATATTCTCGTGTGTTTATCCAACTAACGAATTAGTCAGCTACAACCACGTTCGCCGGTTCTTGGGCTTCACTCTAACATCTTACTTATCTATCTCAAGCTTTTGAGATCATTTAACGTAGCAATGTGAAGACTTAGATTAACAAAAATATTTATATAACTTCTTAGGTTTTCACGGCCAGATTTGATGTTGTGGCTTTTAATTAATATTGGTTGAAAAAAGTTCACCACACAAGGCTCAACCCAAAAGCCACAACATCAAAAATATTTATATTATTATTTTAAAGAAGAGTTCAATTGTTCTAATTTTTTGGAAGATTTATTTTTAGATGGATTCTTGGAGTGTGGCGAATTTTTACATTAACGTAAAGTAAAAATCTTTTTATTATTGTTTTACAATTATAAATTTACACAAATAAAATTTTAAATACAGTTTTACATACGAAAAAAATATTTCAATTAAATACTCTAACGATTTTAAAAATTAAATAACACAAACTTATTTAAAAAAAAAATATGTACTTATTTTTAGTTTTAAAAATATAACGGTTACAAATACAATCACAACGTGTATGTTGTATATAATGTGTTCTGTTTACATAAAAAATACCTCATTTCCTTTAACGATGCAATTTTCAACATATTTTTTATCATAAACAGAACATTTGAATGTGGAGTTCATATGTTATGAATCGCAAACAGGTCATTATTATTTGTCATAAGCTATTTACGATTACACCGTCAGAGTCTTAAGTCGGTATATATTTTTATTTCAATTCCTAAAATATACCTTGTTATTAAATGTGTTATTATAAGGAGGTTTACGCATTTAATATAAAAATATGTGGATATTAAAAGTGGGTATCATAGTTGGTAAATAAAATCTTTAAATACTATATGTAGCCATGAATTTTTCATGACATCGTAGTATTTTAAAATTATTTATAAAAAATAGTCACTAAGGATAAAACAAATTTTGATATTTACCAACACATACTTATTTATGGAATTACAATTTTAAATAATGGAAATAGCACTACAATAATCTTCCTCATTTAAACATAAATAGCGTACGCGCGATATGCCAGCCTACAATAGCATTGGCAGAACTTAGCGATGAACTTAAATATAAACCCTATAAAATGAAATGAAAAACAGTTGTTTTTAATATAAACATATTTCTCTTGATATTATAACTATCCATTTTGAGTAATAATATCCTTTTGTTGTTTGAGTTGTATGCATGATGTTATAAATATCCATTAATCGAATTATTGATTCTTTTCTTCTTGATGTCACCACCGTCCAGTATATTCCCATCTAGCAATATCAACAATCTATTATTCCAAAATAATTATTTAGATGGACAGATGGGGCTGTATCTTTTTATTTGTCTTATGATCTAAAAGTCTCATATACAGGTAAGAGACCTGTATTAGCATTTTCCATCTTTCCGGGTTTCATAAAATTCTTCGATATCCAATACTTAGTCTATTAAATTGTTTAAAAAAAATATTCAGTAAATTTTAGATTTCTCGTGTAACCAAGCCATATAAGCGAACACTCTGAATCCCTTCCAGAAAAGATCAAATTTATGAAGAAACATCTGGCCTCGGAGGTTCTCCAGCAATGTATTTTCTTGTTCTATTTCTGATATTCAAACGTTTTAAGGCTGATAATAGACATTTATAGCCGAAACACAGATAATGGTATATCTACTAAATTATATTAAGAAACGAAATAGCTTATAAATGATATGCATATATTTATATTTGAATCATAATCATTCCTTTTGAAAGCGATTCACTGTTAATTTGTGATGTTCACGGGATAACATTCAAGGAGAGTGAAAAGTGGTGATTCAATTTATTCCTAAAGCTAATCGAAATACCAACAATTTTTTATCAACTATAATCGCTATTATTTAATCATGATAAGTGTTGTAATATATTTTAAATGTAACAGGTAGAAAATATAAATTCAGGGTGAGCATTCTAAGGTTGCCTCATTTTTCTTATTCTCCTATGGTTTTCTCTTATTAAAATGTTTGGTCGTTCAAAATCATCACCACTTAGTAATGCAACATTGACTCTGTATCATCTCATGTCGAGATATTAGAGATCTAAAAAATTCAACTGTAATTTATGCTCTCCCACGACATCATCAGAAGAACATTGAGAACGTCTCATTAAGGTCTACCTCGTTCTATTGACAGTAGGATACTGTCACTACTTTACCTCATCATTCATTGCTCGATGTATATATATAACCTTCGTTCTCACATTACGCGGCTTCTTTTTCTTTTTGTTAGAAAATTGTTTTGGCCTTTAGGAATAAATACTGAATGGGCGTGTCAATCTCATTAAATAAACCTGTCTTAACAAGATAAAATTACAAAAAAAACTTTTTACATGATCTCTTAGATTATGGGAGTCAGTAACGAAAGAATTGTAAAGCTTACTCATCCTATTAAAGAATTAAGAGGTGAGTTCGGTTAACAAAATTAAAATTAACCTAATATTTCAACTACGTAGAAAGTGTTATTCATTCCTCCCCTCAACCAATAGCTTTGATATCCTCCTCTTCCATTTATGGACATCGATTAACTGGATGACGGATGCAGGATCAGGTTCACATTATAAACAACTTGTTTCACATATTATGTGTTTATTGTCACAAACGTCGCCCGCCACAGCGAACGCACAGGATGCGCGCACTGTGACGGGCGCGAGTCAAACTTCAACTGCCAGCCCACGGCGCGATCTCACATCTCCACGGTACCAACTGCCAATATGACAGTCCTACCAACCAACAATAGGCCAACTGTCATAACAAAAAAAATGGCGCATGCAAGCGCCGTGCAACATTATATAATTAAAATAAACATTCGATGTAGATGTCAGGCAAGCGGACAAAAATAATAGACAAAAGATCGCTTGTCGAGGCTTTACGGCATCGGCCTTAAGGAGCTATATCAAGCTGATATCAGCTTCAATACATTATTTTTTATCAACAAGAAGAAGACAAAAAGTGATTGAAAAAATTGGATATATTGGTTGAAAAAAGTTCACCACACACGGCTCAACCCATAAGCCACAACATTAAGAAGAAGACAAATAAGAAAAAAAATGACTATGAAGAAAGTTAACGTAGTTCCTTGCTAGACCTGTACTTGATGTGTTAAGAAAGTAAGCCTGAAAGGCCGGGTCTATGAAAGGGCCCGATTGAGTCCCACTTTATATTTTGCCCGCGATATTGAATTTTTGTGAATGCCCCATTGTGCGGTGAAAAATAACGCCCCTCACATAGGCGACTAATTTATTAAAAGTTTTCCATGGACTGAATTCATATCTGTCAGTGGTGTTATTCATAATATAACAACATGAAGAAAGTTACTAACGAAGCTTCGTTATTTTCTGTTGCTCTTCTCGCTTCTGCTTTAAGCGTTATTCTACTATAATTGAAGCAGAAATTCACATTGATAAATACTTATAAATGATTTATGTTTTTACCTGCAACGCTTAATACAGTTACTTAATAATAAACTGCTTCTCGTCAAGGTTATATCAGCATCTTGAATATCAAATGCACTATGAAAATCATTGCTATAACCTTTGATAACAGTAACAACTTCAGGCACTTAAAAAACTGCAGTATAATTAAATTCTTTAATATTCATAGAATATTATAAGTAATAATTGGGGTCAAATAATTTGCCTACAAGATGCACTGACGATATAAGAAGAATAGTGGGAGTGACCTGGATGCGGAAGGCGGAGGATCGAAGAGGATGGAGACTCATGCGGGAGGCCTACGTTCAACGGTGGACGGACACAGGCTGATGATGATGATGATGATTTTTTTTTTAAATTATTAGAATATTATTTTATTATTTCAATATTCTAATCTACTTTTATAGATCGTTGACTATATTACAATATTATTATTAATTAAATATACATATACTATACATAAAATTCTTGACCGGGATGCGAACCGCGGACCATGGAAACCAACTATGCACAGTTGGTTTCCATGGTCCGCGGTTCGCATCCCGTTTCTGCCGTTATTTTTGTGCTTGGATTGACGCGTTGAAAAAAGAATTTTATGTATAGTATATGTATATTTAATTAATAATTTTATATATCAGATATAAAATAAAAGATTCTTTAGAATTTATTCCAAATATATTTTTTTTGACGACATGTTTCAGCCAGGTCGGATGGCCATTTTCAAGTCAATTAGTAAAAAAAATTTGGCTCTATATAAAGCAAAGGAGTGAGCGAAAAGGTGTAAATGAATTGTGTGATGGGTATATGTAGCTTTAGGAAATCATTAATGTATAAGGGAAATCATTTATGTCACAACAAAATAATATTTAAAATTACAAAGGCCAATAGCAAACAATTAACATTTACATCAAAATGCACTTAAGTAAGAATTCTAGATAATTCTAGCAAAAAAATGCTTGCTTTGTTTTGAAAAAAAAATTAGCTAAAATTATCTATAATTCTTACTCAAGTGCATTTTGATATAAATGTTAATTGTTTTTTAATGGCCTTTGTAACTAAAAATATTATTTTTTTGTGACATAAATGAATTCCCTTATACATTAATGATTTCCTAAAACCACATATACCCATCAATTCATATACACCTTTTCGCTCACTCCTTTGCTTTATATAGAGCCAACAAAAATTTTACTAATTGACTTGAAAATGGCCATCCGACCTGGCTGAAACATGTCGTCAAAAAAAATATATGTGGAATAAATTCTAAAGAATCTTTTATTTTATATCTGATATTATTGAATTCCACCAAGAAATATCGATCGAAAAAATAGAAATAATTTTATACATATTTTATTACAATCATCTCAAACAACGATCAAAATAATATATTTCCATATTTTCATTTATTTAAACTATACTCGGATCGTTGAAGCCGTAAAACGGTACAAATAAATTTAACCGTTTCTGAATATAAAAATATCTTCTAGAAAGTTTTTCCTCGTTATCGAAATTGTGAAGCATTCGAGAAGGCATTATGAGGCACTAGCCTTCAGTCAAATCAGTCGCCCAATATTTTTAACAAGCTCCCGCCCTCGGATACGGCGGGTACTGAAGAAAGTAGGCGGTTCCTGCGGCATTGTAGAGATTTGTTATTTTCCCGACCAACGTAAACGACGTTATCGCGATTTTCTAGATTTTCCGGAAATACCCCAACAATTGAAAAACTTCAACGCCTCTAGTAAAAACTTAACCGTCGTACACAACGTGCTTATTTTTTATGCGAGTAAACCGTGGCGAAGCTTTAATTAATACGCAGGTCTGCTTATAAAATACGAATCAAATACCTTTAATAAGTATTCTATACTTTTTATTAGTGTAGTGATGATAACATCACTAAGAGAAGCTTGAGGTAGTTACAAAATACCTTAATTCAAGGCTCAAGGCATTATGAAGTTCCACCAAATGTACATTGTACAACTTCAACGATCCTTCTGAACGACACGTGCCGGATGTTTTAAAGAAAAGTATGAAAAGTTGTTAGAACTTTTATGGTTACAAGTTAGACTTGAGAACAACAAGCTTAGTGAACATATTTTAAACAGGTCCTCAGTCGTCAGAGAATGCTGAGAATACTTTACCTTCTTTAGTTACAACCTCACACATCACATATATTTATATACAGATACGTGCCTAGTATGGCACGATGCAAATGAAAAACATTGTGAAAAATTACTGACTTATTTTGTTGTGTTTGTTTGCGTATTTTTACGTTTGTAATAGCTGCCATATTATGATGTTGCAATATTGAAATCCAGAACACGCATATGCGTGTGCTAAATAAACTCGCAAGTACCAAAAGTAACAATAGTACAATTATGCAATTATATAGTTAAATGCTGTAATTTTGCAACACAATAATTGACGCAACAACTTACTTTTCATTGCTCTTTTGAATTGTCATTTGAAAGCTTTGGTCAATCTGGTATGAAGGGCCTTCACAATTATAATAATCAAATATGTAGTAAAGCACAGATTTTTATTTCATGCAACATTTTTTATTGTTTTCAGCTCCTCCGTGGCAACATCAACACATACACCCCCAGTGTGCAGAAATTGGAGCTCCCTTTTGTGGCTTCTCGTCTACGCTTCATCCCTTACTCGTTGTACCCGCGCGCCATCTGCATGCGTGTGGAGGTCTATGGCTGTGTCTGGAAACGTGAGTATTGTCAGACACCTAAGCGTCGCATCATCACCCAGTTGCTAGAGACGCACGATCATACAACCTAACCTCACCATTTATCCCACTACATGACCGATTACAAAGAAACCTAACCTCACCGTATCTCACATAGTCTACTTACTTTAAACTCATAAAGCAATATGTTACATTGGTAAATTAATAAGTAAATATAACCAACAGTTTCCTTTACCTTTTTACTTAAATTGAAGACTAATTTTTGCTCATTTTCTAACTCATTACATAGTGTTTGTTTCTTAACCAAGTAACCTGAGATGAAATAATTATTATGTAAACTTTTATTTTCATAAGTTATTAAATAAACCAATCTAACTTTCCCTTCCAAAACCTAGAAAAACAGTCCCTAGAATTAATTTAATGCTCAATTCAATAGTTTTTATTTAAATTTAAAACACGTTATATTTATGAGTAAATTATATTTATATTTATCATTCATTTTTAGATTAATTATTAAATATTTCAATCAATAATTCTTTCAAAGTAATCATTTGATAATGTTAAGTATTCAATTAATTAAATAATCAAATGTATCCAAAACAACCAAGTTTATTTATTTATGACAATCAAATCTTTTTATTATTGTAATGCTCGTTTATTTTATTAAAAAAATATTATTATCCTTTTTTATTTCCACTAGTGGTAATAATTTAAATGACCATAGAATAAAAAAACAATTTAATTGAAAAATAATATGTACACAAAAATAATGGAACAGTTTTGTGTTAATCGATTTTCAATAAATGTTTTTGGTTTCAGGTAACTCATCATACTTTATATTATGTGTATTAATTGTTATTTTTTACTTATTAATATCACAAAATAACAAATACTCATTGTGTCTACACAAACTGCAGTTACACAAATTACACATTATTACAAAAATATTACAAATGTTTTTTTGCGAATTGTCAGCGATTTTATCTTGTCATATTGGAATGATTTAAAAAGTTTTTAATAACTGCTTGAGCGATGTACTGCAAAGTTATTTAAGTAATGCCCCGGACATTTATCGATGTTGGAATATTAATTGCGGCACTCGAATAATTTTATTTGCGAGCCCGATGTTATAAAGCTATTCATGCGATATTAACTGGAATATTGGCATTTATATTCGCGCAGTTGGACCGAGGAAACTTCCCACAAAGTGGCGTTAGTTACGATATCAGTTTCATTGTTTCCGTCTTGTTGGCAGCATTGAGCTGATCGGTGTCAGACAACTATGTCCTTGCAAACAATTCACAGACGATAAATAATATTATCTCGAACAATTCGATTACTTTAAGGTATCTCCAGACATAACTCTATCTCACTAAATGATTTCTTAATTGTTTGGATATTCTTGGCTATTTCGGTAGCAACTAGTAATTTATTAAAAAATGTAAATGTCATAACTACTTGTTTTTAATTTGAAAAGTTTATTTTTTTGGATTAAACAATTTTTTAAAGCATTAAAAATACGTGGATTTTTCATCGTTATAATATTTTTGCCATACGAATTTGACTACATAAATTAGTTATTAAATTTACTACTTACATTTTATTCTATTTTTTGAGGCTTAAATAGACTTTTTTTATGTGAGGACTAGTTTCTATCAAAATTACATGTATTGTTTTATTTTTGATGACATTGTATCAGCGTATTCTGAAATATTTTTGAGCATTATTATGATCATACATGCGCCTTGAAATTTTGTATGATGAATGTGTATTTTATTTATTATATTATGTGATACACTACACGAATACAAACACTATTATATTACACAACATATGTTTTAATCTATAAATTAACTACGCGTCTTATTCATAGGTTTCAACAAATTGGTTTATAATTCTTGATTTATATGTTTTTAAGCTGTTCAAGGTACATACTTAATTTAATATTTCGATGGTCACAAACGTTAAAAATAAACTTTAGGTTAAACGTGAATTAGTGCTTTTTGTCATTTCATTAGCTTCCATAACAACAACAGAAATAAATATTATCGTACTATATAAGAATGTATTTTTTTTACCTTTTAACTATATGTATACTGATACTTTGAGGGCACAGTATAACCATAAAAATAAAAGACATGTCAAATATACTTATTTTGTCAGACTCAATGGATTACTTCATCGTTATGCTATCGGAAAAGTGAAGAATGAAGTTTTAAGAATGCTTCTATGAGAAGCGAAAGAGTCTTATATTCCTTTACTCACATAATATCATATGTGCATAATACGTTGATTAATACTTATAGTGTGTAAAATACATGTTTTAATAAACCTCCAATGCTTCAAAATATGAGGTATTAAAGTAGTATATTTAAAGCAGTTCTCATGAAATATCTTGAGAAATGTGGTCAAGTGATAAATACTTCCAATTTTTGGTCTATAATCCTAGTCGTATTACTGAATGTGTGTGAAATGAAAGGGAAAATCTCTAGTGAATCTTGAATGATTTTTCTTTCAATCCTATGCCACAACAGCTTATGTAAATAATTTAATAAATATATTTCAAAATATTATTTTATTGTATGTACTTTGAGTGTCTTAAATTCATAAAAAACAAATAGTTGCAAAGAAAATATAACCTTCTTGTTGTCAAAAATGTAGTTTGCAATAGACACGAATGTACCGCATGTCCACCAAAGTTACACCTTAACATCATTCACGCAACGTACACACTAAACGAAAGTGGTTCACATGGGTCGATCATATGTGAATCGACCACATCCGCGTGAACCACATTTCCAACAAAGATACACCTAGACATACGTGTCTAACCGTGCGTACCAAATGAAGGTGGTTCACGTGGGTCAATCAGGTACGAATCGGCTACACCCGCGTGAACCACATTTCCAACAAAGTTACACCGACACATTCTTACACACATCTTACACATAAAACGAAGGCGGTTCACGTGGGCCGATCATTTGCGAATCGGCCACGCTGTGCCGAAGCTGAACCCACGTGGCGTGTCCGCAGAGAGCGTCGTCCAGTACAGTGGGCACGCCGGGCAGATGCTGGAGGACATCAACCTGACAGACACCAACTACGACGGCACCAGCGCCAAGGGGCGCATGAGCGGCGGCCTCGGCCAGCTGATGGACCTGCAGTACGGGCAGGATGACTTCCGCGACCCCGACTGGGGAGCAAACTCAAGTGATGTCCATGCTTTCATTTTTATTAATTATTTACAATTTTATAATTGTACAGGGCAGCAAAACCGGCCAAACTAGTGGTGAAAATGTAGGTTATATGACGCTCAGCCAGGTCGGTTGGACGCTGCATGCAGGAAACATGCGTTGTGTTTGTGTGGGGATTGAGAACCAAATTAATATGTCTCGTCAGGATATCTGTTTTTTTTATAGATGCAGATTGTACGTTGATTAAGAAGTTGAAGATTTGTATGGTTCGCTGTTGGAAATAGCATAAGTAACATTTAATACGTTTCTCTATTACTTTAATACAAAGTTTTTTTTTAATCGAATATCGATAATAAAAGTATTTTTATCTTTTTTTCAGAAGAAAAAAATAGTTTAAACGTTTTTATATCGACAATAGATTTCATTTTATTAACATAAAACTTTTGTAAGAAAACATCCAAATTTAAAATGTATAAGTCTTTTCAGCATAAATGTTTGTGTCTTAAGTTGTTTTTACGATATATTGACTCATTGACTTTTGAACTAAATTCCTATGTGGGAATTAGATTAATATAGGAACCCTGAGCATCCAGTAGAATACTTAGAACTTGCTCGCAGTAAGTCAATGTAATTTGATCAAGTCATTTGAAACTAGTTCACTCAGTATTCCGGTAACAAATATATTGGATGATATCAGCTCGATTAAAGCAGATCAGGTTCACGCTACAGTGGAGTATTAAGTGGCCTAACTTTTACAAGCTTTATTTTTAACTAAACAGAATTTTAAAAATTATTTTGTCTTTCAAAGAAAACTTGCGTGTGAACTAACATTATTTCATATTCTAAATTATTTTTAAAAAAACTTCTTACACAATATTTATCTCTATTACTATTAATCTTCGGCAATATTGTATCAACGATTAAGTAATCCAAGATGCATATATGCTAGTTTATTACTTTATTATGAATAATACATCACAGTTAAAAAATAGTTTTTATTATAATTATACATACCATTTTATTTTACCATACACGCTCCATATTTGGAGCATATGGACACTACAAATTGTCGTAGAGAAAATATTTAGTGTGTTCAATTATAAGGGTATTTTTAAGGAGATCGGATGATAAGCCTGATGCTCCCAAGACCTGGACAATTTTAATTTTGGCCTTAAAGGGTGGCTCAACCCTTCCAGGGGCGTCTATAGAGCTTAAATTTAATGAAATTGACTTAAGAAAATTAAGCTTGGTCGGGATTTGAACCGACGGCGTCAGAGTCCAACAATCGCTTTGACCACTGGATTATGCCGCTCGGCAATAACAGCATTATATACCAATAAAACAGTACTTATGCAGAAATTAAAAGTCAATAAAACATTTTAATTATGTGCAATAATCTTAGCATTTTATTTTCATTTACCACCAAGAGCATTATTTCAAATTTATTTACAAACAGCAAACGAGCTAACATTGATGCTTTTAATTTTACTCGCAATAGTTTCACACTCAATGAACTGTTGCAACTTGATCCAATTGAAAGTAAATTAAACAGGCGGTGAGTTAAAAATCAAATTATTCGGTGTTTACGCACTTTTGGGGGAACTCACGTTCAACAATTCAATATTGCCATTGAAACACTTCAAAATAAAATTCACTCGAATAAATGTTTTAATGTTTTTTAATTAATGAGAAGACTCTACAAACGATCATGAAAACAATTTACATTCAATGAATTTGTTAATTATATTCAATGCATAAATAAAATCTACTATATGTATATATATATATATGTTAACCTTTTTAAATATGGATAGCATTTCTTGTTGATAAACTGGAGGACTGTCGTTTTGCATTCATTGAGATCTTCGTCAATTTTACAATATGCACAAACGTTATAAAAAATGCAAAAAAAATTAATCAAACCATGCCTTCTCTGTTTGTTATGATGCGAGTTTAAAGTGTTCATTTTTAGTTAATGTTTACACGGGTCACATTTTCTGGATTGTTGTTATGTTATGTATGTGCAATAATCACTATTGTCCAGTTAAGCAAGCTAGCAATGATTAAAAGACAGTCATCTTAAATATTTAACTTTTAAAAGTGAATGCACTGTCCTCCGGAGTGATGTGGGTGAATGATGGGAAATTGAAGTAAAAATATGGATGGATGCTGCGATATTGTCCTGAAAATGAGTGAGGTGAGTGAAAATAAGATCTTCAGCGTGATAGTCTGTCAGTTCTCCGGACATATCACAGGCGGGTGAAGCAAGGATGGCTATCAGGCAGGAAAGGGATAATGTCAAAGCCTCCGTGGAAAGCGAACAGCGAGTTTCGGCAAAGTAGGGGTCCACGAACTAACAAAAATACACGTTAGCGGTACGAAGAGTTTACTATTGGAACAGCGTTGTGACTTTATTTAACTATTTTTTTAAGGATTGTATAAATATGCAATCCTTCAGATATTACGTATTTTTGCGGTTAAATGTAGACGTGAGAATTATTTGCTATGGATAATTCCGTTACGTCAAAGTGTTTTATTTAGCAATATAGAACTAGATACCGTCAGTAATCGAAGTGAATCATATAAGGAGCAAATTTACAGTGATACGCATTACTATATTGACACTTGCAACTTAAAACCCTAGATAAAACCTCACTTCGAAATAGGGGTACCTTCATCACTGAATAAAATGAAGTGAAATGCTCAAGATTTTTTTGAATATTTTGCACTAATAAATCACATTGATGTTACGTTATTTCATAATCTTTTACATTTTCCTTTACTTGTGTTATGATGAATTGACTTGGTGAAAAATTCATCTAGCATAGTTACTTTGATATCATTTCCAAAAGTATTTTACTAGCTTGGTATGTAATTAAATAATTCCTTTACTGTTAATATTTGTTTCATATATCTGTGTATAAATATATTATTTTTTTTTACTTTAACAGGTAGCCGATGGGTCGGCTGGTGCAAACATAATATACGTGGTCCGTTGGAGATCGTATTCGAGTTCGAAGTCGTCAAATCGTTCAACGGGATGAATATCCATGCAAACAACATGCGCTCTAAAGGCATTCAGGTACAAACAGTTTATATTATAATAAAACTTAATATTCAAGCTTTTTATTTATTTAATGCATGGATTGTTTTAAATCGTTCCCAAAGCCACTTTTAAAACTAACGATTCTCCTAAGAGAAGTTCACTGAAAGCAAAAGATACAAACATTATTACTAGATTCTGATCGAGAGTCAGAGTCAACGGATTTGATCTTACTCTAAAACTACTTCCTATCTACTAAGCCACTTAGTTTGTTTTCATAACTTAGTTCGTATACCATTAGCATAAAAGCTTTTTCATCTTATTCACTTAAGACTGTAAAAAACGAGAATACATAAACCAGCATTTGCTCAATCAATAGCCAAAAGTAAGTTAATGTCTATATTATTTTATTTTTGTTCGATATAGATTTTTCCCCCTCACTTCCCAGAATATTAATTTATTATTAGCCAACTATGAAATTTATTTTTATGGAATATTGAGTTCTGCGAACTTTGATCACGGATGTACTCATTTTCACTCATAACTAAAATGGCAATTACAAATCTATGCTGAGGTTATTGATATTAAGATAAAAACTATGGAATCCATCTCTCGTTATATTTCTGGAAACTGTTCAATATAATAATAATATAAAGACATGTGTTTTCGCGTAAGCTTATATTTAGTGTACTACATTGAAATAAGCTACATCTAAAGATGTTTTCTGGCCTTACGTCCCCATTGTTCGTGCATTTGTACTTCTTAGAAAAATATACAAAGGTATTCTTTACAGAGCACTCTCTTTTTATGAGAATAAAAGTTTTTAATGAACACCACCAAACTATGAAAAAATTAATTTGAAGTTAAATAATATAATTATAGACTATTTTATGTCTTCAAAGAAACTTACAGAAATCAAGCATTTTTCTATTGTTATTACTTTTCCTAACTATTATTATACAGTGTATTTTAAAAAAATTCAAACTTATCACCTGTGATTTTAAGTGGCATACTTAACTTATTTTCAAATCCTCAAATATAAGGTTTTATCATGGTATGACACCCAAAAAAACTACCAATAATGTCCATCGTAGCAGAAAACTAAGGAAAAAACTAAAAAAAAAACGAAAAGTAGTTGAACCATAAAAACCTAAACATAAAACATTCTCTGGGTAAATTCAGGATGCGTAAAAAATTGCATATACATTATACATACGCCTCTTCCACTTAAATTTGTATTTTTTAAAGTCGTTAATTTATAATGAATTTAATTTTAAAATGACTTCTCAGTGAAGCCAAAACATGTCACATAAAAAGTATGTTGGGAAGTAATTATAAATATTCATTAATGTTTTATTTGCATATACGTTTCTTTTGGAAATTAAATGAAACATATAGTTTCATTATTTAACTATACAAGTAAAAATATAAATTTGTATATTTTTAAAATAAGCATCTTGTGTCAAAAGAATTAATTTAACAATATTTTGATGGTAAATTTAAATTTTTATTTGTAAATACAACAGTTTTAATATCGATCCTCACTATTTGTGAGAAAATGATCAATTAATTTACTCAATGCGATGCCATCAGTAGTCAATTTTAGTTTTTCACTATTTTTTATATTGTATTTTTTTGCAGCTGTACAAGAGCTTGAACGTATTCTTCTCCTTGAATGGTGAGAAGTACCAGAAGCGTCCCGTCGTGTCCCGACCTGAGCAGGACCTGAACAGCGAAGTGTCCCGCAACGTCTCCATCGCTCTCGGACACAAAGTTGCGCGCTTCATCAAGCTACAGTTGTACTTCTCTGCCAAATGGATTCTGATGAGCGAAATCGCCTTCGATACAAGTCAGTACTACATTTTCATTATTGTTATATAAATAACTTAAGCCTGACATTTATAAAATATATAATTTAATTTAATTAAAAAGTATTCAGTATTTACACCGCTATTAATAAAAGCTATAAATAGCGGGAGTGACCTGGATGCGGAAGGCGGAGGATCGAAGAGGATGGAGACTCATGCGGGAGGCCTACGTTCAACAGTGGACGGACACAGGCTGATGATGATGATGATGATGATGATGAATAAAAGCTTGTTGTTTATTTTCACTGTATTTTTTTTTTAAATTATATGGAGATCTAATATCTTTGAATATGAAAGTCACCTTTAGGTTGGAGCATCTTAGTATCTCTAGACTTAAAGTAAAGTGTGTTTAATAAATTATGCCACATGTACATCTAACCTTTAAGCCTTAGAACCCACAAGTAATAATGGTTCACTCAGTCTTTTGTACCATAATTACCACGTCACTGTTACTTCGAACTCGCCAACATTTTGACGGACAAAACACAAACCCAGAATATTAAATCTGAATACAGAATAATTCATTATGATGTTAATCGTAGCTGACCCGAAAAAATCACATAATTTAATGAAAATTTTTCACGATAAACAAAAATCACTTTGGATACGATAGTAAAAAAAATATGTTGTATGAAAATTTCGCACTTAATCATACAATTATTTAAAGTTAACAACTGAGAAACACATGGACGAATTAGTGCCTGTTACTTACCGCATATTGTAGGTTAGGTTAAGACCCTTAGAACAAAATGGTGCAGATTTCTGAAACGTCATGTTAATCATACGATGTCCGCCAATTCATCCATCAGAGCTGACGTCTCACGATTATTATTGATTACAATTTTAAATCATAGATAGAAAAATTTCAATGTTTGCGCAAATTATTAAAAGCTAAATCAATTAGGTATGCTTTTATTTTTTGATGGTCACCCAACGTTGTGAGCTCTAGGGTTCGCCTTTTTGTATATTATTATCAAGTTTTAAATTTAGTATGCCTATGAGCGCAGTAAAGCAACACTGTGGTTTGAAGCGAGCGCAACGGTAAGCTTGATTGATGGTACGTTTTCCACCGGGAGAAAGAATGCTGGGGGAAAATAACACGGTTTCTACCTCAGCGCCATGAGAACCTACCTACTTACCTCTCTGATCCTATTTATTGTTCTTTGAAATGAAAGAAATTGAAAAGATCTACTTTGCAATCTTCATGGCTGGAGTGTGTATCTAGTATATTATTTTCGTCATAATTCGTTTCACTCAAATTATATATTTTATTCCTTACACATTCCAGTAGGTATTAAGTAAGTTCATGCAATAAAGCACCGCCGTTAGAAACTTGTTCTATAAACATCATTCTGAGGAACTAAAAGCTGCATCTAGAAAATATATGTTTGGTTTGTGTGCGGGTTGGGAAGTTTTCAATTGTATATTGATCTGCTTCTTGATGATATCCATTAAGTATAAACGAGAAAACACAGATAATAGAAGAGCATTCCCGAGTTTAATGATGGTATTGAATTTTTATTTATTTTTATTATAAAAGGCATTTAACAAAATGATAATACTTATTTATGGTAGTGGACTCATAAAAAATGACGTGATCTTGAAAGATTTTTCCGTAATAAACAAATTATTAAATATCTCACTCAAACTTCTGAAAAAATTGATTGATGCTTAAATATAATGAATACTATTAATATATGACAGGAAGTTTATATCTTTATTGAATCTATCTTCGATTTATGTATTTTTTTTAATTAATGGTGAACTTTTAATATACATCAAATTTACATTTATCTAAAGTTAAATAGTTAAGTAACGTTTAAATAATTTTGATTATTCATCATCATCATCATCATCATCATCAGCCTGTGTCCGTCCACTGTTGAACGTAGGCCTCCCGCATGAGTCTCCATCCTCTTCGATCCTCCGCCTTCCGCATCCAGGTCACTCCCGCTATTCTTCTTATATCATCAGTCCATCTTGTAGGGGGTCGGCCAATGCTTCGTTTGCCAGTTCTTGGGCGCCATTCCAATACTTTTCTTCCCCATCGACCGTCGTCTCTTCGACAGATATGACCTGCCCATTGCCACTTGAGTGTGCCTATTCGTTGGGTAGCATCCACTACTTGAGTTCTTCTGCGTATTTCCTCGTTTCGGATTCTATCTTTTAGCGACACTCGAGCATGGATCTCTCCATAGCACGCTGGGTGACTTTTATTTTATGGGTAAGACTTGCTGTCAGATTCCACGTCTCTGCGCCATAAGTTAATACAGGGAGGACGCATTGGTTAAACGCCTTAGTTTTAAGGCATTGCGGAATTTTCGCTTTAAAAATGTACTTTAGTTTTCCAAATGCTGCCCATCCCAGTTGTATGCGCCTGTCGATTTCTTTTGAGAAGTTATTTCGCCCTAGTTGTATTACTTGTCCTAGATAGGTATAGTCGTTTACAACCTCTATTTCTGTTCCTCCAATGGAAATAGGATCAAAGGTCTGTGAAATATGACTATTAATCATGGCTTTTGTTTTATCCATGTTCATTTTCAGACCAATTTTGTTCGACGCTTCATTGAGGTCGTAGAGCATGTCTTGGAGCTTGTTAGGTGATTCGGCTATTAGCACTATGTCATCTGCAAATCGGAGGTGAGAAATGTACTCTCCGTTAATATTTATTCCACATTTTGTCCAGGATAGCAGTTTAAAAATATCTTCTAGGGCGTTTGTGAAGAGTTTTGGAGATATAACATCTCCTTGTCTAACACCTTTGTTTATAGAAATATTGTTAGTGCTATCATGGAGCTGGACCATCATTTTTGCAGATTTGTAAAGAGATTTTATTATCTCTATATACCGATAGTCTATTTTGCAGCGTTGTAGTGAATCTAGCACTGCCCAAGTCTCGATTGAGTCAAATGCCTTTTCATAGTCTACAAAGGCGAGGCAGAGTGGCTGATTATATTCTTCGGTTTTCTGAATGATTTGTCTTAGCGTGTGGATATGATCAATTGTACTAAAGCCTTTCCTAAACCCAGCTTGCTCTCGAGGTTGAAATTCATCAAATCGACCCGTCAGCCTGTTTGTTAAAATTCTGGAGAATACTTTATACACATGGGAAAGAAGGGAAATGGGTCGGTAGTTTTTGAGCAGTGATTTATCCCCTTTTTTGTGGAACAATATCACAATACTCGTACTCCATGTCGCCGGGGTTTCTCCATGTTCTATTACCTTGTTGAATAGTTTTTTAAGCTCTTTCAACAGAGGGGTTCCTCCTACTTTCAGAAGCTCAGATGTAATTCCGTCTTCTCCAGGGGCTTTGTTGTTCTTAAGTTGTTTTAGGGCCGATTTAATTTCGAATATACTTATATCTGGGATGTCTTGATTATTAAGTATCCATAATAGACCATAAAAATATCCTTTAACTATCGTAAATAAATAGTTTTTTTGGATGATTTAATTAACCTTTGCATCGACTTACTAAATAAATTAAAGCATATTTTTTTAATCTATAAAATCCAATGAATAACAAATTGCATTATTTTTTGCTAATGTTAAGGTGTGAGGCGTAGTTAAGAAAATGTGATTTTGTTGCATTATCGTGGATGGCATATAGGAAGCATCGAAGGGGAAGTTCCCTCGAGGATCAGTAATGACTTGGGTCTGTGGCAAGAGTTCGTAATGAGTCTTAGTTGGAGGAAGGGAAGGTTCATTAATCCACTGCTTAGAACGACTGATACAATATAAGAAAGCCAATTCCAGAAACATACATCGTTAGTTTATTTCTTCACACATGCAACAAAAAAAAACACATTTTTATTATAATACTAATCGTTATTAGTAATTACAAATACACTATATCGGCATATATTAAAAAAACCTTGTAATTATTTACTAGACTATCTTAATGTATTGATAATGAATGTCAATATATTTGTTTGTTCACAGTGGTGGTGACTGGCAATCACTCTGAGATCATGGAGCAGTACCGCTTATCACACCAGGAGAGTGACCCGAGCCCGGAGCAAGTTGTGGTCGAGGAGCAGGAGTACGAGCACGAGGACGAAGCAGAATGGAACATCTCTCATCCTGTACAGGTTCCAGATGACGATGAAGAAAAGTATCCCAACTTAGCTGAGCCAACTTTACCTGTAAGACATTCAATATATATTGCAACTTTAATGTAATTAATAGTTTTGTGAAAAAAGTTACGAGAGATTACTAAGAGCATATGAAAAGTTAAGCTTGCGTGTCGCAGCACGCAAGCCTACGCTTTTTGTCCTTCCTGCACCTCAAGCTCAATGTCGGCACAGTAGCCATTTGCTAGCAAGCTCAATGTCGGCGCAACAGCCATTCCCGATAGACGTCTTAGTCTTTGGGAACGACAAGTACAAACAGCAATCTATTATTAGATTGTTTATGAAAAGAAGGTTGTTCCGATTGAAAATCATTAATGATTCGAAGAAATATATGAACGTGAAAAATGTTCGGGAGTTTTACATTTTTTTTTTCACAATAATGTTACAAATCAAATAATTTGGATAGAAGATGATTCATCACTGATCTTACAAACCAAACTTTTCCTCCAGATATCCATCATATTTGATGAGAGAATTTATATTTCTTACACCTGTGAGGCGATTTGTATCTATTTTAAATGTACCTTATTTTAGTATTTGTGTGCACAATCATTAAAATAGGAACTCATTTTGGATGATTTAGTCCAGTCAGGTTGATATTGAAAGTTATCAGTGTTGATGATTGGTCGCTTCTTTGAACAGGATGGACACAACGTGCGTCGCGCGTTCCTTGCACTAGCTGGTGGTGCCTTAGCGGCAGCAGCGCTCGTGCTATCGTGCGGATGCGCGCTGCTCGTGCGAAGAGGTCGTCGGAAGGTCGCGCTCCTTCACAAGCACACCGCCCTGGCCGCCGCCACTGCCCTCGGTCAAGGTCGTGCTCCAGCCCAACCACCTATAGGCCTACGCGAACTGAAGATACCAAACGCCTACGCTCCACGTGCCGAAGACTCTGACAGCGAGGGATCTTCCGTATACCATGAACCTTACAAGCTACTTCCCGCTTCTAAGAAGGAAGCAGTCGGCTTGCTGAAGAAGAACTCTACGATGAACAGATCAACAAGCATCCTTGACTACGGTGAGTTATATTTTATTATCTCAATTATGTGCTTTAAATTCTCTTTATTTAAAAACATCACTCTGTTTTAGTTTAAACAAGTATTTGGAGTGACATTTAATCAAACTAACATCACACTACAATATATATCTGAGCATCAACTTCAGCATTTAACAGTTTTAGTACATAACAAACAAATTTATTTGGACATTTTGTCACAAAGTGTCCATTTGGAAGTCGTCCATAACTAAACACAACGCCTACAGAAAAACTACTTTTTCAATCCTCTTTATCTATTACTTTTTGTGTACTCCTCTTTACACCAAACACACTGCCTGTAAAAATCAGTTTAATGCAATCCTCTTTACACCAAACACAACGCCTTTAAAAATCAGTTTTATACAATCCTATTTACACCAAAATATTGCCTAATAAAATATGATGTATGCAATCCGCTCTACAATGAACAGAGCGCCTAAAAAACAGTTTAAAGCAATCCTCTTTACACCAAACACAACGCCTTTAAGAATCAGTTATATGCAATTCTCTTTACACCAAAATAACGCCTTTTTAAATCAGTTTTTTGCAATTGTCTTCACACCAAAATAATGCGTTATAAAATCTGATATATGCAATCCTTTCTACAAGGAACAGAGTGCCTATAAAACGGTTTTATGAAATCCTCTTTACACCAAACACATATTAAATTACTTTACCCAGTCTTGCATTCATGATGTGGTTTATAAATTATTTATTATTTCAGTTTTAGTCGCGAAAAGTATTTAATTGTGTTCCTTGCAAATTTCTTGGCATTCACACATGGAGTTAACCCTGAGTTAATGACGTACCTTATTTAATACATATTTTTTAAATATGTCTACTCGTATGTCACATTTGATGATACTTTTAAAATTGCGTTGCATTTCTAACATCATTAAACCAGCGCATTTAAATATTCAGCAAAAATATAAACAACATTTAATTTTAACTAACCGAATATTGGTGTTTTGTTCGTTAGTCATGAGAACTCAACACGAAACAAAAATAATATTTTCATTACTAATCTCACTAATCATTACGACTTCAGTCACTTACAGGTGATGTGGTATAATAATCTTGTTTAATATAGTAAATTGAATTGACTATTCATTTTCTGGTCTTTATTATATGTTGAATTTTTTGACCATTAATCTAAACAATTACTAAAGGAGACAACTTTTTCAATTCTTATGCTTGTCAATTGAACAATCAAGTCTAATAGTTGCAAAGACCTTTTTATCACAATCTTGGTATAAAACTTTTAAGCATTCATTCAATTGATTCATCTGGCCGAGAACCTAGAAATAACTATGTTACTGTCGGTTAATGATATGTCATTAAATTCGTGCAGAGGACAAAATATCCGTGCATCGCGAGGCGGGTAAGCGTTGATCTTTTAGTTTTCTTCCAAGGCTTCAAACTCGGAAGGTTTTCTAAGCCGTTCCGGGCACGTCGGACATCTAAATTATTTCCATAGGTTTTTTATTGCAGCAGGTATCGATAATTTGCGAGGACTTTGTCGGCGCATGCGTCGGCCGGCGCTATCCCTCGGGGCTCTTAATCCGCTCTCTGTCTGGCCGTACCCTTACCTTACATATTTTACGACTAAACTCTGCAACTCTCGCTAAAGGCACGTGTACACTGTACACGCGTTGAGCGTTTGAGTAAAGAGAAGATAATATATAAATATCAGTACAAATATCCTTTTTTAAATGGAGGCTTTGTGTCTAATCCCGATGGACATGGATAGCAAAGTCTCAAAGGCGTCTTATCTTCAGTTAAATAAATAAAAATACAGTCATATTTAACATCATCATAAGCATGTGTCTGTCCTCTTTAAATGTTTGCCTCCCGCATGAGTCTCAATCCTCTTCGAACCTCTGCCTTCCGCATTCAGGCCACAACAGCTATTCTTCTGATGTAATCAGTCCATCTTGCAGAACGTCAGCCAATGCTACGTTTGCCAGTTCTTGGGCGCCAGTCCAACACTTTTACTCCTCATTGACCATCGTCTCTTCTACAGAATTTTCCTGCCCATTGCCACTTAACAGTGCCTATTCGTTGGGTAACCTCCATTACTTAAGTTCTTCTTCGGATATCTTCGTTTCGGATTTTATCTTTTAGAGACACTCCGATCATGGATTTTTCCATGACTCATTGGGTGACATTAATTTAATGGGTAAAAAAGACTCGCAGATTCCACGTCTATGCACCATAAATTAATACTGGGAGGATGCATTCGTTAAACGTCTTAGTTAAAAGCGTATTATTTTTAATTAAATGAATCAAAATATAGTCCCATTAAATATACACTGCTCGAATCAGAGAACTTAAATTCATGCAGAAAACCAAAAAAGTCAATCTTCACACTCAATCATCTTACATATTCTTTTATATTTAGATTTGTATATTAAATTTTATTTGCATATTCAAGATCACTTAATAAAGTCATTCTTCTTTTATTTACACATACAAAATGTCAACTTGTTTTATAACTTGTTCAAAATACTTTGAAACAAAGAATGAAATTATACAAAAAGCATCTTAATTTATATATAAACCTGACTAAGAGAGTCTTAACTTGCTAAAAGATCAGACGGTCATTAGAAACCTCTCAAGTTTGCACACAATTATTGTTATAATTACAGAGTAGACGACTAAAGCTAAGACGTTAAAAGGGACGTTTTCTTTCAGAAAATTACAAAAATCGTTTGTTGTGTTTAATTATTTATTTTAATGAAAAATGTTTTTTTTTATTTTCGTGCACACCTACAATACTGCATTCGGTTTTGTAGAACATTGATTAAGTTATTTGTATCATATTGATATGTATGCCATATAATTCAATATAAAACACAATTATATTACAATTTCTACTCATAATAAACTTGGATACCGTTTGTATAAGTATAAAGTCAATCTCCTTGTAATTAGCATGAATACTGCATCTAAGAACTATTTGCAAAACCTTCACTTATTCTCAACCTTTCACAACAAAATTTCCGCATACATCTTCATAACAGACATCATATTTTGTACAAAAGCAATATATATCGTGATGATGAAACCGTTTTTCATGATGTATGTTTTTCATTTAAGAACTTTCCCTGATTATTTATATTCAATAATTTGAAATTTATATTGAATGGAAGAAATTTAGTAAAAAAAAAAATTTATTTATATTTTTTTACTGAACGAGTTTTGTTTCGTATGGGATCATCTATGAACAGCAATTAAAAAAAACTATGAACATGTGAACTAATTATGTCTCTAAAAACTAAAAACACATTCCTTGTTACTCCAATATACAGACTATTCTTTTAATTGCAAATGTATTATTTAGCTTTAATTGTTTATATCTAATAATTAAAAGAAATACATGTTCACGATGTAAGCGCCCCAATGTCAAGCATATAGTTATTTTTTATCATAAAATTAATAAGATCAACATAATGGAAATTTGTCAAATGTGTAACGGTTCCAATGTTTTTTGTCGTTCCAGGATTCTCAAACATCAACGGCTTTCACGACAATAACTTCCGTGGCGTTCCCGAGTCATCGTCTTACAACCTGCCGCCTCCTCCGCCCCCCGTGAGTCGCCTCCCGCCCTACGAGACCTTCCATGGCGGCAAGACGGGGATGACCTCAACCTTATCTGCGCCGACAGAAACATTCTATGCAGCCACTGACATCATCCAGGTAAGCTACAATCATTTTATCTAAGTACTTGTTCAGTAGATACATCAAACCAAACAGCATGTCTTACTCATAAAATCAAGGTAACTCAACGTACCATGGAGAGATTCATATTCGGAGTGTCTCTTAAAGATAAATTTTGAAACGAGTAAATCTTTTAGACTTTCGGCATAAATTTCTAACTCGATCGGCTTTCCTATTTTATATAAAAATGTTAACTAGATCTTAGCAAAATCGTTATAATATTCAGCGATAGCAAATATTAGCCAGTGACCAAGAAAATTTTCCTTCTTTCGTTTTTCTCTTTTATCATTCACATTGATTAAATATTTTTATAATAACAAAACTTTTTTATAAATTTTTTTATCTTGCAGTTTCCTGAAATTTATTTCACAAGCTTGCATTTTAATCGCATCACATTTTGTAAATAAACTATTATTCAATATTTTACGGCTTTTATTTTGACGTTAATTGAATAAACTCTCAAACCATTTTTAACCATAAAAAAGCATGTAAAATGAACATCTTTGATTAACAAGCTTTGCGCAGTAGCATTTTCACAATATTATTAACAATTTTCTGTGTATATTGGTAAAAAAAAAAACATTTTTTTAATTGCTTCCTATAAAACCACTGCCAATATTATTTGTTAACTATTTATTTACGGCTGCTAAATTTCTGAGCATCAAAGCCAATTAAACTTAATCCAGAAATCGTATTGCAGCGTGCACATTCAAAAATCCCTCCATTACGCAAGTACATCATTCCTTTTATAACATATTTTCACAAATTAATTTGATTTTTTCCAGCTTATAGATCCAGATCTTCACCAAATAATTTAATAATTATTTTTAATTTAATTTATTAATTATTTAAAAATTTCCCTTACTCAAAAAATGCACAGCACGTGCATTATTCTAATTTTCTATAGCAGTCATAACACAAAAAATTAGATTTCGTCATTTTAAAATAAAACAAAATATTTTTTTATTATAGGATGCAATATTTCGAATACGTCGGGTAGCCATTGTCGAGTCAATTAGGCAAGAAAGTTTATATTAGGTTCGTCATTTCATCATTCATCATTTCATTTGGACTCCCGTCATCTTGAAATACTGATGCGCAAAGAGCTGATAATTGGCGGTTGGATGGAAAATGTATAATTATATTGGCATAAATAGATATTTTAAAATAAATACTTATCAATAAAATGTTAAATATACGAGTATTGATAGGAATTATAATGTTATGCGACTTTGTGATAAGAAATAATGCAAAATGAGAAAATGCGGAGTTAAAAAATCTCATTATATAATCATCTCTGACAAGGGCAGTCTTTCAAAATCCAAAGAAGTCTCAGCTTAAGATCACGCTGTTTATTTTGGTATTAATAAATTCTCTCTGGTCCTAGCGGTACCGTTGAGAATGAGCAAATGTTTGTGCTAAAAACCAGAAAAACAGCCGAGCTTTCAAGAACAGGGTCAGGCCCAAGGGGAATGGGACAAGTCCGCGCCGCTGTGACAGAACTACCATTTTATCTAACCACATTTTTCATTTATTTTAAATAGCTTTTATTACAAACAATTATACACATAGTCTTATTATTATTTTGCTCTTCTAATAATGGCATCCAAAAGTCTGATCCCCAATCCATGCATAACACATTTTTTACATAAATGGATTAAGACTTTGAATGATGTGGGATAGCTCTCATATATCTTAACATTTACAGTTATGAAATTTACTCCGTTTCTATGCCGATGTGTGTCACAATACCGTCAAAAATAAAAATGTTAATTACTGTCAATAATTTTATAGAACCTTTAGAATTTAAATTGCGGTTTTAGGGGTGAACTATGTATGACAAATTTCACCTTCTCATCGATATAGTATTACGGAGGTACGCTTTTGAAAAGCAAACTCACATAATTCTCGAACAGGTAAGTTTAACTGATAGCTAATCTACTTGAAAACATTAACTCCTCTCCTACAAATCATTTACCATGGAGATGATCGTTGTAACGGCGATCGAAATATCGTAAAAAAAATCCCACCCACCGCAACATCCAAAAGTTGCAATTCATTAATATACATTATTTAAATTAAGAAACTCCATGAAAAATAACAGAACTTTTACTTCTGTACTTTCTTCTACTGTTGTCTACTTTCGGCAGCACGTGATGGCCATATGCTTCAGTTGAAGGAGCGGACACGAGCAAATGAATGAATGAAATGAATGTTGTTTATTGGTGAACATTCGTCATTCAAAGTTTCCATAATTTATTTCCCAGAAAGACGCCTACATCATAACGACAATGGCCTACATACCTTGATCTCGCAACAAGAGATTTGGTCTCGTTTATAATTTATCAAAAGTTACAACTAAGTCGACACACAGCCAGTTGTATTCTAATGGTGGATGTTGTAATACTTATTAAAATAATTTATTTGCCGAAATTTCACTTTTGGGAGTTTGAATTTTCCACGGCTCGCTCGGGTGAGGTTTGCAACATCCATTATTATTTATTCTGCGCAAATTATAATTGGCCTTTGGGTAAATAGAGACTCGGAAAAACTAACTTTTGAGAAAGTGATGCCGCGGACCGGCTTCAGAGTAACGACATAGCTCTAGACCTTCGTACAAAATTAATTATTTTTCGTGAAGGTGTGTTACCTTAACAATAGAAAATAACAATAAAGTTTTAAATAACATGATATGTATCTCTGTTCTAATGTTAGTTTTTTCATAAACGCATTATCAAGAACCACTCAAGAATATCGCGGTTTCGCCTTCAATGGACGTATCATAACATCAATTACGTATATAAATATATTTATGCTCAGTGTGATTCACGTTATAACTAGGTTACAAGTATTCCATATATATATCCATATAATATTTGATATTTATCTTTGAGTGAATGCTTGAAATATAAATAATATTTAATTTACTAATAATACGAGTATAAACTAGTAATATGAGCAATCTGTTAATTAAATTGTTAATTAAAAACGACAATTAAGGATGGCTAACAACGATATGCATTCGCCAACGTCAAAGCCCGGCATTTACGCTTCGTCTTCGTTAACGGGGATTTACAATGATTGTTGTATTTTACGGAAAAAAATTATACGTATTTTGACTGGCATTTCACGGGTGATCTGTTAATTTTATTCTCAAAATGGGTACTTTAAGAGCTAATAAATTGATAAAAATAGTTGTCATTAAACATTTTCGGGAAATAAATTTACCACCTCTGGCTTGGTAAGAAAGCGATTTACCTCTAAGTCTTACTCTCCGAAAGTTTGATGAATAAAGGAATTGTATTATGCGGTTGTGTATAACCACTTGTCCTGGGCTAAAGTTGCTCTTTCGGCCCCATCGCAGATTGGGTATCTAATCCTTCAGGAGCCCCGACAGCAACCCTCGCTTCCCGAGGATCTGCCCACCGTTTCCTAATTCCACTCAAAAATTCTCGCCCGCCATTACTAGCCGACTATGTGAAGTTATTAATATTAATCTCCATCTCGGCTTTGAAGGTTATGTCTCGGCATGGGGAATACCCCCAACAAAACTGATTTTTCGCAATAATACCACGTTTAAAGCCAAGATTATAACTCATAATATCTAAATATGTTTACCGTACCCATAAGTACAAAAGTGGCAAATGTAATGTTTCTTTCCTTTCAAAATGTTTAAAGATTTGCGTTTTGATGATGAAAATGACATCTTCATGTTTCATAAAATGCTACTTTTAGATTTTAAAAATTAATGTTTTATAAAGATCATTTTAATTTACAACAAAGTGAACTGAGATGAATGCATAATTCATATCTTGAATTTTTTACTTACTCCATTTTCATAATCATAAGAGTATATGAGTATTTATGATACCCGAAGTATTTAGCATAGTTTATCACCGAAAATTGTTGCCACACATTTATGTCAGTTGCTCTTATTCTTAAAACCCAGGTGTACCCAGTAGTTCAACTAGCAGTATATGAAAAAAAATCTGATGAAATTCAGGGCAAAAAACCTTAGGACTTAAAAAGAACCTCCCTTCAATTCTGCTTGACACATCACTACGTGCTTGTAAGTGAAAAACTAACGAAACTCTAATTGAATGCAAAAATGCAATCTTCAACGTAGTTATTAATAGTGCTCAACGTGATCAGCTTAAAGTGAAAAAAAGGAAGTAAATAAATAAAGCATTGATTTAAAAAGTCAATTAAATTAGTTTTGAAACACCTTTTATAGCGGTTTGATAGGCCAACGGTCCCCTGAATTGAATACTCTGGTGTCCGGGGCCTCCCAGCCTTAAGCTCGGCGCCTTATTATATTAACTAGCTTCCGGCCCCGAGCAGAATGGCCTATGTGGGGCGAGTACAATGTTATTATTATTGCACGGTACTGCAAGATCGGCAGGTTTATGGAAACCTTATGTCCACGATGCAAGGGGTATCAATCCCAGTAAATATTATGCCACGAAACATGCTCACTGAACTCAGACGAGATTAATACTTGTAATTCAATTTAATTTATACATACTCCTAGAATGCTAAAAACTAAGAATGAATACACAATTGGTCATCAACGGTAGAGAGAGAAGTGCAAGGGAAAGAAGAAGGGTAGGAGTCATCTGTGGATAGACAGTTTGAACAAAGCAAATTCGTCGAAAAAATATCAAGTATCGAATTTATATTTGTGTTGAGACTTCTAAATATGAAATATACGGATAGTATTCAGTATTTTTTCATTAATTTCTCAACACAAACATGAGAACACCAGGACATATTTTTGTCTTTCTCGGACTCATTAATGCGTGTAGGTATTAATGGAATGCAAGTAAATTTTTATCTACTTTTCTAAGAGATTCAGAGAGTGTCTTTTCGTATAAAAACATGCTGAGAGAGTATTTGAAAGCCTGCATGTTAAAGAAGTTGGAAAAGATGTTTTTTTTGTTGGACATACAGATGTCAACCGTGTAAGATTGTTTGTAACCATAAAATTATTTCGATAAAAATGATAAGGAAACTTATTTATATATTTGAATTTAATCGAAACAACCAAATTATAAAATTTATAAAAAAGATTATCTATTTATATTGGAACTTTAATATTGATCACATTCAATCATTTGATTTTTTGGTGTTGTTGCCTCATAAATGTATTGATGATATATCTTATAGAGACCTCATTCATAGTTATTTCTTAAAGAGTATAATGCGTCTTAACCGTTTATCTGACAACAAAAATTAAATCACAAATCTTAGTGAATTTACCTACAATTACTTTTGCAGGACAATTTCCTCCAAGTGTATATTTTTTTATTACTGATAGTTTGACAAAAAAAAGTTTTTAGTTATTTTTTACCAATTCGATGAAAAATTGCAAATTTAATCTCGTACAGAAAAAAATATGACAAAAACACAAAATTACTCTAATATTTCTACAATTTCAATGTCATACCTTTCTTCGTTAAAAATATGGCTTAAAATGTTATGCTTAAAATAGAAAGTTCGGGTACTAAAGAATGTCAAACTATTACGTGCGTTAAAAACTCGAAACTGCTATAAGATAATATATCCAATTTTGTGCTGGATTATTTACATACTTTTGTTGGGATACTTTTATTTTTGTAGCTCTTTATTGGCGAAATTCCAAGTTTCACGTTTATACCTGAAAACTGAAAGAATGCATTGATTAAAAAATTCATCTTTAGGCAAAAAGTTATATTTTTTTCTACCTGAAATATATTTATTTATCAAAAATAAAAATTAAAAAAAATATTTTCGGATGAAATGTGATTTATTTATTAATTAATTGTACCCTTTGATTTTATTATGTCTTTTTACAACAATTCAACTAGCACACATATACAATATGTAAATATGTGTGTACTAACGTAGGAACTAATGCTTGTGCATACCACTGACAGTTTATAACTTAACCATTATTGAAGATATCAATAATATAGTAATAATTAAAAATAAATGTGAATCAAAACTAAATATTTTTAATTTGTTAATTTTTAATTAAAATTTATTTTGAATTAAATAAGTACCCTTTTTAAAAATATTCTGTTAGATATAATTATTTAGATGCATAATTTGTAGAATATTTAAATAATTATCTCTGATTTTTTTTGTTCTTATTATTAGATAAATGGTTTTACAATAACAAAATTAAAAAAAAAACATTGCCTTTTATACCAATAGTAATAAATCAAAATAAAATGTTTACAACTTTATTTTTATTACTACGTGATTTTTCCATCCAAAATAAGTTAATTATTTTGGTGAAATAACATATTTTATTCGTAGTTTTGAAAAAAAACTATGCATTTATATTGATATCCCTACGTCATTAGCTTAAATCAAATCAATTTTGCACATAAACTGAGAATCAGGAATTATATTGTTCTACGTTCAAGCTTTGAAAACTGCCTCTACTGCTTTGAGGGTTATGAAGTAGCTTAGGGTAATGAGTGTGCCTCAAATTATACATAATAGGTTTACCATTTAATCAGTTTTACGCTTTGTCTTACAATAGCGCTGATACACCGTTCTTCACTAACCCTACACTGCAATGAGTACAAAACATTTGCAATCCAAAATTATTAGCCGATGGGTATAGCTCAATGCGTTTTCTTTGCAAGCCAAAGATCGTTGGTTCGATCCACGGCGGAGATTAAAAAAATATATTTTTAATCGATTTCTGAGCTTTAAAATGCCCCGGTTGGTGTGAATTTGAATCCTTACCCGTAAAATGCCAGTCATAGCCTATTAATTAAAATTGGTTGTAGACGAAAGTTGTCCCGTAAAGACATTTCACATGCACTACTTAGCCATATGCAACATGGTTAGCGTCATAGAATTCCACATATGAGACTTCATAATTACTATCACCATCTGTCGGTATTTTCCTGTATGTGTTAACATCAAAAGAAACATCTTAAATCCCATCCATATCTGGAATACACGGTCACTGCAAATTGACACCACACTGTTCAGTCGGTTATCATTTTCCGCGTTGTAACCCAAGACATTTCTGCACCCGAAGGTTGCAGCATAAAAGGTTTTCCATCCAAATACTCGTGGGAATCATTAGAAGTAAACTCAACCAACTATGGATCCATCCATATTGTTTACTTAGCTTCGGTGATCTTATTGAAACCACGCATACAATTTGATATATACTTGTAGCATAAAAGCATAAATAAATGTTCAGATTATTAAGATATTATATAATTTTTTAAGTAAGAATATGTCAATTATATCCGATTTATAAATTGTCTTAAACATAATGTTCATAATTTCAATATTCGATATTAAAATTTTCAAATATCTATAAGAGTGCTAAGCGGTATGTAAAATTTAAAAAAATATAGTTTTTCCCACTAAATAATCATAATCAAACAATCATGCTATTAAGGGTAAGCGAATCCAGTGATCACAAAATTCGTACAGACAAGCTGAATAGCCAAAGTTAACGGAATACAACATGTTGAATAGTTAACCTAAATATTATACCATTTCAACATTTTAGTATAAATCAATCAACCATTAATATGGCAGTAATACATTTATAATGCATTTAATTAATTTATTTCCCGTGTAATATTTGAGGAAGAAATTTAAATAATCACATTTGATGTCCAAAGTTCTTTTCCGAAATCAACAATATGACGTATTAATTAATCATATCACAACGATCCTTCATTACCATGTAATCGATCATAGTTACCATAATTACAAGTAATATTTCATTTAGAATGTTACATCCTCTAACTCATCAATTAGTGGCTCAAATAACAGCAACCCTAAATAATTTGTATGCATGTTTCTAGTATAATAAATTGTATAACCAGATTTCATATAATTATATTCATTCATAATTGTATATATTTCTTAAATAAACAACTGTATTTATCTGAAAAGTAAAAGTGATTTATATACACAGTTATTAATTTTGAAATAAACTTTCTGCTTCCCACTCTTCAATCAACACAGTCGATACACTCGAATCTATGTAATAAACTTTTCTTTGTAAACATATATAGTATCACTTACTTGCATTATATTAAAACAAGTAAAGGAGATTGAATCATAATAATATACATTTAATAAAAATAGAAAAACTAGCAAGTAGAAAAGTAGAATTTAGATTATGAGTTTTCTTCTCATATTCATTCCTGAAACAAATTGTTACCACAAATTTCGGATACTCAGTTCTTTCAGCTTTCACTTTCCATCACTTGTTCCAAGACACATCTACATATAGAGGGTTATCCAGAACCATTTTTGCTTTCCGGTGGTCTAAAAGCAAGAGCCTAGGGACTAAGTAACTGTAAATTTTTTGCTGTCAGGAAAAATACTGTTTATTTGGTTAATTTTATTTTATTGTATTTCATTAACATACTGGTAGCATTTTTTAAGTCAGGTATGAATAAAAATGCTTTTCCATATACCATAAAACATAATTATATCGCAAAATAAATTATAATCATATTCATTCGAAATTGTCACTCAAAGCTTGGCTCGGTTCGCAGGATTTATAATATGTCAGCATAAATTATCTGAGAATCTTCAAATTTGGTATTCCGAAAAATATTTTCATCTCATCCCCTCACCGAAAAGCTCGCAATAATGTGTATGAAGAGAGATACTTCAGGGATAAAATACACATAGAAGACATCATAAATAAACGCGAAGGGAACCATTTTTCAGAAAACCCTACAGCGCGTACAAGAGTCTCCAGGTAAACATGGTGGAAAAGCCAAATATGTTAAAATTAGATTCCATATCGCATATTACATAACATATTTATAATTATGTCACAATAAGATTAGTGATAGTAAAACGACAGGTTTCCCTTTTGTGTCGGCTTATGGTCCGGTATTAATTTGTCATGAATTATATTAATCAAGTCAACCTTTTATATACTTCTAAGAAACGTACATTTTGTTAGTCATCGTACGGTGAAATATCATATTTTAAATTAAACAAATATACGATTTTGTGATATGAATAGATTATCAATATCAACATATAAAATGTAAAGCGTAAGCATTAAAAAAAAAAGTTTGTTATATAAGTAAAAAGCGATTGCTCTTAATTATTACTCTCATATGCATAATTATTTTCAATACAATAATGTGAAACATAATGTCAATACAATTTTAAGTCGGTACCGAGCCAAACGCCGACGAAAAAAGAAAATTCAAATACAATAGGCCTTTCAAATACATCATTCTTTAGAAAAAAAGCAAAAAAGGAAATGTCATTGAATGGAACATCCTTAAACGATAAAGAGTCTCAGAATATGAAAAATGAGTCTTACCATAATGGATCTTGTTTCAATTTTAATAATAGACTTTTTGGTATATGATGTAATAATCAGGAAGAACGATGGTACTGCATCACTTTTCATTGTGAAAAATATATTTAGTATTATCGTCATCGGTAATTTGACATATTTGATATCTTACCACTTATAAAACATGTGTATTACAAAGTGTTTTTTTTGTTTTTGTATTTCATTCTTTAAAAAAAACTCGTTCGTTAACATGGTCTAATTTTCCTATTGTAAAATCCTGATCTACCGTTCAGGTACATTTTACAACCGATTATTCCTTAAATAAATAAGGTGTGGCCATAATTAAAACCAATTTTTTAAGCAGTCAACCCTCCTTTAACGTTTTTATAAGATCAGATGCTTAGACCTCTTGATTAGTGCGCAAGACCTGAACCATTTAGTCAGTAATAAGCGGCTTAAACCAAATCAACAAAATAAAAGGGACCGTTATATGAAAAATCGTCGCAAACACTATAGAAAAAAATCCGTTATAAATAAAATTAAAAAAATATGTGTCATAAGAACGTTGACTATTGTTCGTTGTTAATTCAATACTCTTATAATTCCAGAAAAAAATGAGTTTAAAATAGGGATAATAACATAAATTATAAATACTAAAATGTATGCTAGGTCTATGTGTTACCGAGGTACATTCTATACAGCTTTTTTTTGCTAGTTACGAAGTATAAAAATAATACATAAGTACAGGATTTTCTTAAAATGAATGTACATATCGACTTAAAGATATTTTTTTCATTAAATTAATGTTTTAGAAGAATATATCTTTTGAAAATCGTTCCGCTTTAGTCCTGGCTAAAGGTCACGCTCGTGGGGAATCCGTTCCAAGGCGTATTTTTGATCAAAAGAGGAAACTGACTCGAATAAAATATTGTGTATCGGGCTCGTCATTATTTTTTTTCCTTTCAGAGAAAGATAGCGAGCGATCTAATGGTATATGTATTTTTTCACAATTCCTTAAAACGGCATATGGGGATCCTTGTATATATTTTAACTATGAGAATTCGCGCACATTTATCATTTCGTGACTTTTGAAACGTTGCAATTCCAGTTTTTTTTTACTTTGACCCAGGATGCGAAAAAATAAAGAGATTTTAATAAATAATAAATAATAATAATAAAAAATAAATGGAACGCCTTCCATCCCTCTTCCCTATGCATCTCTGCATCCAAAGTTCCACCTGGGAACGTATATGCTTCCTGACGTTCTCTAGAGCAGGTCTGACGACTTGACGGCAGCTGTAGTATCCAACGCATATTTTCGTGATTATTAATAATATCTTTTAATAAGACCAGATGATTAACCCGATGCTCTTGAGGTCTGAACCATTTTTATATCCTTATGATCGACTCAATTCAACCAACGACACACATTTGGCAACATGACTTGGTGATCCATCAAACTTTAGCACCCAATGATGCTTATCCTCGGTGATTAACTAGAGTCGTACTAACGATGTACTGTTTTTGTAGAACAATTTTCTTCACAAGCTTATAATATATTGTGTGAATAACTTATGAAATCGTCGTATAATAATAATACATCGTTGCTTTGTATACTGAAGGTTGGCGTAGTGCTCAGGTTGACAGGTTACCTGTAACAATTTAATTTATGGCTCCGCCACTCCAAGCTGTATTGAAACATACGCCGAAGTTGGTAAAGACTCGGAAACATCCCAACGCTGACTAACCGGGAACTTACCGCTCAGCTGGCGTAGTCAACTACGTCTAAATGGCGAAAAGCTTTCAATCGAACTTCCTTACATCCCTTTGTCATTTCCGCTGTCTACTTAAGCATATGACCAACACAAAGCTACTTACATCGACATCTATCACCCGTGTACTAATATTCATATAAGCGCATGAAGATTCAACATGATATGTTTAAAATATATTGTGGCTTAATAACTTATATCCAAGCTTACTGAATGGTGCATGCGATAAAAATAAACAATATCCTACTAGTATTAATTAAAAATTATTCCTAAACAAATTTAATTTATTAAAGTTGTGACTCTTTTCCGATATCCTTTTTTTTCAAGAACATATAGTCACTAAAAATAATCGCAACCTTGTTCTGTTAGTTGCAAATGTCGATGACATGTTTTAAAATCATCTTTCCAATAAAAAATCTATATTGAAGTATACTTGATTTATGACGACCTCCATATCAAGCGACCGGTAACTTGATTATACGACCGTTGTAGTATTCTAAGCGTATTTTAGATGATATGTTAATCTTTATTTCAAAAAAGGTCGTTCGATTTACCCGACGCTATTGAGCCCTGGAGCATTTGGCCTTGAGAGGTGACTCAACGCAACTGACGACAAGCTGTAAGCAACAGAAGGTGACCCATCGTAGTTTTAGCTACCTCCAATGTACCTAACTTTGGTGATCTAATGAGAAATTTGTTTAGAATTTGCTATTGTCGTTGGTAAAAACTTGGTATAGAAGAAGAAGAGAAAAAAACACGTCCACCTTTTTTTGATCCCTTTTTTAATTAACGATATAAACGTCATTTATGTTGTATTAAATTTGTATTCATTGTAACATCAAAGTGAATGCCACCAATATATTGATATATTAGATGTTGGCGTTATGTGAAAATTGACGGGATACGTGTAACGATTTAATTTATAGCTCAGCCCATAAGCAGACGGTAAAGTTCGCAAAGACTCTTAACAACATCTCCGCAGAAAGTATCCATGTGCGCGCTGCATGCGGCGGGCAACTACCGCCTAATGGTTGGGGCTTTCAATCGAATTTTCAGACAGTTTTAAATCACTGTTAAAACCAACGGTTAAAACTTAGCTGAACTACGAGCGAGGCAGGGACGTTGCGATTTGTAGAAGAATCCTTCACAAGAGAGATTTAGAACAATTTTATGTATTTCTCCTTAACTGCAAACGATGCTTTTTTATTTCTTGTCAGCGTATGCACGAACATCACATATAGAAAGTCATTCAACTAGGCCGAATGTATGCTGCTTACTGAAAGAACAGTTCCAAATTGCTTATCGACTAACGACAATCTTTCTCGCATCTCGATTTCCACTCTTCTCGATCTTATGCGACCCATTTTAGCTCATCATAAGAGCTGCAACGCATGTCCTTGAACACTTTCTGCAAATACTAACGTCTAGGGTGCCTTCTTCAGTTTCTACCCACAACCATCCCTTCCGCAATGTTGTGAAGAAAACCCTCGTGGCGCTAGATGTAACCGATCAATCGGACTCGCCTCTCTGAGATGATTTTTACTAGGTACCTATCTTCCTTGATTATGCTGAGAACATCATAGTTCGTGACTTATTAACGACAACATTGTTATCGCGATTCCCCTTAGATCACCGAAAATCTTTGGATGCGGAATAAAACTAGGAGTGTAAAAAAACTTACATGTTTCGGGATCGTCGGGATAGAAATCCATCTCTTTGAAAAAATGATTGAAAAATCACTCAAAATAGCACTTAGCTGTACTCCTCACAATGTAAATACTCGTAGCTATACATATCAAAACAAGGTGTCACCTATACAACGCGTAATCAATCCGTATTACAGCCGTAAAACTTGCTTTGAAAAACAAATACCTGAGTAGATTACTGGAAGTACGATGGTTTGAATTTGTGAAGAATGATGACGTGAGAGAGCGAACAAGGTAGCCTTCTATATTACAATCAATTTGAAGACAAAGGTGGCCTTGGCTGGAATGTACTTCCGATGCCGCAAGCCTTACATGGGACAAAACGTGGATCATGGACAGAGCTCTGTGGCGGCAGCTTATGACGACCAGATGCTCCAGTAAGGGGTGCGGATATAGAATGATTATGAATCGCGGTTTATATGTGTTAAGTTGAATAAAAGGTTATTCTGATTTATTCTACTAACACCAATAACTTTCGATTATAACGGTAATTTCAATTTTTTTTTTCTTCCAGAAACATTTCAAATTTTATTTATAATACGATACTGAAGTAAGATATAATACAAGAGATATAATTTACTAATATAGTTTTTTATGATTTTTTACAACAATTATTCAAAAGTCCCGAAGCTCGCTAAACAAAAGACTCCACGAAATTACTTTGATAAATAAATTCGTGGAGCTCATGTCGTAACTGGGCTTCTCTCAAGTGAAATATATCAATATTCGAGACGATATGGTTGAACAGTCTGCTCAGTCTCCCAAGAGGCACATTCCGTTGATGATAATATTATTTGATTTTATCTTTAAAATATTAAATTCATACTACCAATTTATGTCTTGATGTAAACAATATAACTTTTTTAAATAAAAATAATTTTGTATTATAAATATATTTTAATAGAATTGTCTTTGCAGGCATACGTATAGTATAATCAATTTAGAAATCTACAGATTCTGGTACTTCAGAGAAACTAAGAAAGCAAAGCGCTTTTGTAAAATCTGCTGCTTCTTTGAGATAATGAACTTCGACGGAAATACTTACTGCAGCAAAGAACAACGGATCGAATGAAATTGAAGGATCCTAGAGAAGGGGGCTTTAGTCTAGTAGTGAAAATAGACTACGTTGAATGAACACTTCTTTTGAAAAAAATATTCAATCCACTTCCATTATGAGTTATTTTATAAACCAATTTATTCGTGCTCTTAACATTGCTTTCATTATTTCATAGGCATATTACGTAAATACATTTATATTAATAGAACTAAAATACAAGGACTCCAGAGAGACGAATATAAAAACCTCATTTGGCCTAGTGTAAGGATATGTAGAAGTTAAGATTTGAATATTTTGTGACTTACTGTAAAACAATTTCATTAGTTTTTTTTGTTAACTTAACACTGGATTTTATACCTTTTTTCTCTAACGTAGATCCGTCGGATATGGCTAAAATGTTAAGTGCTTTCTTATTACGATAGTTTAATATCTGACGAAGCATAAAATAGCTATTTATGAGGTTTTTAAATAATTAGAGTTAAATTAATCTGTTAAATGTCAATCGTGGCCTATTAATCTAATTGAATCGTAGGCAAATGTCATGAATATCTTTCCCATTTAAAGTAAATCCTTTTAATAATGGACAATGTGTGAATGTAAGACTGAAATCTAATGACATTAACATTTTTTAGGTAATAGCATGCAGGAGAGCTCAACCGGTTGTGGCGCTCAGCCAGGGAGGCTGGATGCTGCATGCGGGATAAGTGTATTGTGTTCGTGTTTGTTTGTGGGTTAGGGAAATTGCAAGTGTAAATTTATATGATTCTTGAAGAGATCCATATTGTAGGAAGAAGGAAACACAGATGCTGGAGGAGCATTCCAAAGCTTACCGGTGGCATTTAGGAAGGAATTTTGGAAACTGCCAGTTCTTGGTCGACACACGAGTCTTTCGGTAGTGGGTGGCTGCAAGAGGATTAGTTCTTTAAGTTCCAAAGAGCAGCGACCGTGGTAATAACGGTATAAAAAGTGAATCAATGTTACCTGTGTTACATGAACTACAGGTTAGACGTAAGAGTTTTATTGTTTATCCATCCAATTGCTATTCTTTGAACTGAATCAATTACATTAAAAAAAAAATTTAGGGCTTCACCCCAAAGGTGACTTGCCGTATTCAAGGATAGGGCAGATTTGTCCTTAATATAGATGAATATTGTTTGTCACTGAAATACCGAAGTCTATATAATACGCCTAGTTTTTTGAATACGAACATTCATTATTCTACATACTCTTAACCATTCTTAAAATGATAAGCGCCATAGAACCCACAGATGGAATTTCTCTACGTGTTTACAGATTGATAGATTTCATGTGCAATATGCCCTCTCGTGTCTTAAGCTTGCGTGAATGATAGAAATCCAGTTTTCCTGAGTCATTCCTGGACACATGCTGCAAAGCGAAGATCGCCCCGATGATAACCAATCTGCAGTAGGGGAAAAAAACAAGAAGACATATATCCGAAATGGATTTGAACCGCGAAACGCTTATTGCGAGAGCTGTTACTAGCAAGAGTCTAAGACAATAAATTTCATGTAATATATAAGGCTCTCGAGGTATGCAGTTACAAATGTTCTACTTTTAAAGGCGCAAGAACATTCTACCTGTTAGAAATAGGGGCATTTTCTCTCACTTCTGAAAAAGTGGATTCATTGCACCTACACTAAGAATGTTTGGTGCTATCGAAAATGTGGATCTTGTGGTTACAAATAAACCTTCGTATATTTTTGATCACACATAAAGAATAGAGACGATCAATTTTGCGATGAAATTTGAAGTATTAATTTTTATACATTTTATATTTCTCGGAAATTCAAATAATTAATTGATTATATGATAACAATAAACATTTTTTAATTAATTGTTTGTAAATATGGTAAAAAATATTTATAATTAATCGTCATACGAACTTTACTTATTTTAAATCATATAAAACAAATAAATAACACAGTAAATGTGTCTCGACCAAGAATTGGCAGTTTCCAAAGTTCCTTCGTCAATGCCACCGGTAGGCTTTGGAATGCTCTTCCAGAGTCTGTGTTTCATCCTTCCTACAATCTTGATCTCTTCAAGAAACACATAATTATACACTAGAATTTTCCCCAACCCACAAAAAAACACGAACACAACAATGTTTACCGCATGCAGCGTTCGGCTTTCGTGGCTGAGCGTCATAGAGTGCACTGGTCTTGGCCGGCTGTGCTCTCCTGCATGCGATTACATAAAAAAAACACTATTTTGTTTTTAACGACATGTTTCGGCCACGTCAAATAGCTATTATAAAGTGACATTGATGATAAATGGACGAGTTTATATAATGCAAGATAATTTTCATTTGCATATGACTGCGGAAAATTAATAGCAGTAATCATTATTTAACTTCTACAAGTAAAGATAATTACTCGTATATCAAATAGTTCATTCACGGCTTGAGCGTAACGTCGGAATGCACCTCATTTGATGGAAATTAATTGACTCTCAATATATCTGCAATAGGTAGTATGCGAAACTTGTGCGGTAAATGTTACACGACACTAGTTGCAGTAGTTGTGAGAGTGGCCTGAAGCACCTGTTTTGCAGGTGAGCGAGTGAACGCAAGTGGAGTGCAATAGATTAAGCCGAGCGCACACTTCAATGATCTCTCCGTGCAACTTGCAGTTGGAATTGATACTTCAGACTCCCCAGTGTATCGAGAATCATATTCATTTATGTATGGATATTGGTTTTAATGGCCGTTATACAGCAGAAGTGTATTAATAGCATTCTGGCTCGAATTATTTGGCAAGTCGGGTGAATCTCTCGTAATATATTTTAAAAATATTTATACGTTTCATATTTATACACTAACCATTATTACAAGTAGAAATTATTTTTAGTTGATTGAATTTTTACATCTTGCAAGAACATGAGTTTTAATAACATTTGCCTTTTTAAAATATAAAGAATACGATTATTTCACTGTCGTATGAAATTATTAGCTGAAGAAGCGACATGGTAGCTTATTGCCTTACGAAGTATGTAAAGAATGTTGACAAAGTTTTATGACGGCAATTTGTGTTCAACAGTACAGTGAGACCCCGCTTAACGCTGTTTCGTTTAGCGCTGTTTCGGTTAAGCGCTGTTTTATTTTAACCAGGGGATTCCCCGAATTTGTGCGCAGCTAGATTTCAGTAAGAGCGAAGACATTGGATACTCTGTCTATATGGATGAAATAGTGGAAGAAATAGTGGAATAAGCGAAAAAACCGGTTTAGATGAGGTAAATGTGGAACGTATCTCCCGCGTTAAGTGGGGTTTTACTGTATATAAAAAGAAAATACTCTGTGACTTTTGATTTGCTAACGGCATGAAAATATAAATTTTTAATATTTTATGAATCAGGTTTTTTTTATAATCGATCTTTTAAACTTTATAATAACATTAAAAACAATTGTGGATTTTGATTTGCTAACGGCATGGAAATATTAATTTCAATTGTTTTTAATGTTATTATAAAGTTTATACGATCGATTATAAAAAAAACTGATTCACAAAATACTTTCTTATTATCTAGACGGCAGCATTTTCAATCATTTCAATTATTATATGAAATTCGTTTTATAAATTTCAAGTTATTATAAAATCTAAATCAGCAAACGATTTTTATACTTTTTGTGAAGATATTGAAATAATTTTCCTTGCTATATTTTATTTTTTTATATGTTACGCGATTTTCATGAATCCACATTAAGCTATTATTCATAAAAGAATACATCGAAAAAAGACTTTTCATATCAACGTCACTATGTCTCCGATACCGTCTTTCCTAGATCAATCAAACCACGCGTCATTTAATATTTATACCAGTTTGTTATTGTTTTTACCATTGATACGTGTGGGCACAAATCTCCCGATTCACGTGTCCGTATCTCGGTACGGATTGTTCCGTCTCACGCCAATTCTGTCACCAGATAATCCGCGTCAAATAAAATCGTCGCTTACGAAAATAGATATAATGTCTGACGAGGCAAAATCATTCCGACCTTACACCTGTCAAACCCCTTTATACCTGTTATTCGATATAAAGGCCAAGTCTAAGAGGGAATAACTCAAAAATAGGAAAGCCCCACTCCAAGTGTTTTCTACGCCGGATCGCAAAACATTTCATGTGAAAACCGTTGATAATTGTTGAATTACATTTTTAATGTATAACATTTAGAAATAACATTTCTTCTTTAGATCACATTTTTTTAATATTCTAAATATTTTTTAATTCCACCTTTTCAAACGGCATTGCGTGATATAGATATATACTCTATAAATCTTTAAAATAGTATATGATATCCCATTGCTGTAATTGTAAAATTAATTTCTCTGATAATGATTCACATATTTCAAATTATTTTACATTAGTCAAATAATTTTATGTTCTAATCTTACAAATATTTTAAAAATGAGAAACTGTTATTTTTTTATGTATTTTTTTTTCATTAATATATGATTTATTTATATCCAATTTACGCGGTTTCACAATTATATTTGAAAAAAAGTGTTTTGCGAGACTTATGACAGAAAAGCATGCATCAACGTTATTTTTTGTATCTTAAATTGATCATATCAGTTATTTAAGTATTTGACTTTATTTATTTATTTTTACTTTGTTTATTTGACTTAACAAATGACAGTTTAAGTTCTTTATCTTCTTGTTTTTAATTTACAGATTTTTGTTTCTTTTAAAACGATATTTAAAAAAATGAATAAATATTGTAGTAAAAAATATTTTCAAATTAAAAATATGTTTTTTTTTTAATTAATATAAAATCAATAATTCATTAGATAGTAGTACGCAATAAGTAAGCACATTATTATCAAATGTTCTGATAGAAGATTCAAATTTGAACAATATTTGAATTTTGTTTTTTTCTGTTGTCTTCAATTGTTTCCCAACGTGTGTTTTGCAGTGTGACATCAACTTGAGCAATGGTCGATATTGAGATTTATTATTCAATTCACTAACGCATATTGTTGTTATAAGATAAATCCTGTATTGGCTTTAATTTTTCAAATAAATAAGAGTAATCTGTATTGCGGCGGCTTCTTCAATGTATCCATTGGTATCAATTAATCATTTATTCATTATTATAATTAACAACTAAATTAACAGTTTAAGTGGGATTAACTTTTTATATTTATATTTATTATTGTTATTTTTCTTTGATTACCAAAAATTTATCAGAATGATAATTAACGATTAAACGACAATTAATTAGATCCTTTGTGAGTTAACTTAACTTGTTTCCGTGTAACAACACAAAAAATATTTCTTATGTTAAACGGTAAGCTTATATTTCAAACATATGTACCATTATCATGTGCATACAGGTATAGTGTTGAGTAGCTTTTGATTATTCTTCATTGAAATTAACATACATATTATAGTATTTTAGAAGTACCCCTAAAAGATGCAAAAGAATTTGTATACCTTGGAAGTACGATCACCTGGGATGGTAGAACAAAAAGAGAAGTCAACAGTCGAATACATCAAGCAAGGCTAGCTTTCAATAAAAAAGCCAAAATTCTTGAGTCAAAGAATATTTCTTTAGGGCTCCGCAAGCAACTTGCCAAAACACTTGTTTGGAGCATCTTAATGTACGGCTGTGAGACATGGTGCTTATCTGAAAGTGATAAAAAAGACTAGAGGCCTTTGAGATGTGGTCGTACAGAAGAATTCTCGGAATTTCCTGGAGAGACCACGTCACGAACAATGAAGTTCTCAGAATAATCAAGGAAGATAGGCAACTGATAAGAACCATCTCAGAGAGGCGAGCCCGATGGATTGGTCACATCATGCGCCACGATGGTCTTCTTCACGATATTGTGGAGAGGATGGTTTAGGGTAGAAACTGTAGAGGGCGCCCTAGACGGGAGTATTTGCAGCAAGTATTCGAGGACATGAATTGTAGTGCTTATGCTGAGCTGAAAAGGGTTGCGGAGGACCGAGAGGAATAGAGATCGAGATGCAAGATTCTGTTGCTGCAAACCAATCCACCGGATTGATACTACGAAGAAGATTAAAGTAGCTCATTTCATTATTTAATGTATTTTCCTGTAATATTATTTTATGTTTCCTAAGAAATTCAACACTTCATCTCGCAAAGGAGCAAGATAATAACAGGATCTTACCTACTGTGCGTTATTATTGAACAGTGTGAAAAACAAATTTAATGGGAAATTTAATAAAATAATAAACCTTTCAAACTACCCACGTGAACAAATATTTTGACAGATTCAAAAAACGAGAGGTAAATTTTATTTATTTATTAAATAGAATACAATCTAATAATAACACGGCTCTTTCAAAAATAATTTCAAATTCACATTAGTTTGAATTTCGAATAGTACGTAGTTATAATTGAGCGCTGTGTTGCAATGTGAACAATGAAAGTATTCAGAACATTCACGTGAAAATTGTTTTTTTTAGTTATTAAACCGATACCGAAATCAAATACGTAAATACTCGTTTCTAAGAGTACAATACTCACTCAAAATAGCTTTGATTATATATATATATATATATATATATATATATATATATATCAAATTTATGTATAATAGATTTTAATTATCAATTCATTTTGGTGGTATGCAGAAATAGTTTACTTCTCACCTTCGGAACGCTAGAGCGTCGTTTAATTCAATGCGCAATATCTAAGACTCATAGCTTTACTCGATTTAAAAAAATAGCCGACTATATAGTGCTCGTATCATCCTGATTTTTTTTACGGTTCTGAAGCTTGGCATCACAACAAAAGCTTATACAGCCATATAGTGAATTGCGAAAGATGATACGATGGTATGTCTCTGTAAAAAATGATGACGTGAGGAAAAGCACAAGGCAGCCTTTCATACTACAGTTGGTCAAGATGTAGAGGAGGACTTGCTTGTGACACTTCGGATGCCATAGGAAAGCATAAACTACAGCTGCCTATTTTCAAGCCCAAAGCTCACGCGGTCTTGAAAGGCCGAGCTGACATGAAATAAGGCGAGGATCATAACAGCTAGCAGAGCTTTATGGCGGCAGTTCGTGACAACTGCAGAGAACGGACTTAGTAATGATGACAATGATAATTATTTATATATTTTTTATTTATGTCATTACTACAACAATTATTTTTTGATTTATGAAGTCTCATAATATGGTCCTTATGGTTCTGAATTCCCAACTATATTCATAAAAGCGCGTGCTGTAATATTTTCACTCTCCGCCTTTCTCGTGTACCCACTTTTGAGCGTATCGGTGAGTTCTGGAGTCTTGTCGCTGGGAATAGTTGTGCTGTGGTCCGAACAACTTTAGGAAGTTTATGTTTTGAAGGATTTAGTTCAAGCTCCGAGCTTATGTGGTTATACATTATCTTTACGTAATAATCTCAAATTGGTTTGAAACTGATCTCATCCACATACAAATATTAGAAAACTTCTTGAAATGGTACATATCTCAGTTAATAAATAAAATAAATAATATCCCATACATAGCAATCACATGTTTGGTAAAAATAAATTGAATATATTTATTTTCGCAAAATAATGTTTTTTTTATATGACTAGAGAGCAGTTGTATTTCAAATCAAGACGTAACTCACAAATTATAAAAAAATCTCGTTTGTCAAATTACAAAAAAAAAAGGATTCGAAAATGACTTGTTTTTGCGATATTGTAATAAGAATAAGAAAGTGTTTTTTCAAATTACATGAATAAAATTCAGACTACGTATATTTTTTAAACGTAAAAACAATATCGTAAATTACAAAAAATAACATTGTGTCGTGGAATGAATACCAACTGTATAAAAATTGACAAAAATATATTTATAAACAAATAAAATATGTTAATACGGATTTAAGCGTATATATTTTTTAAGGATTTGCGTATTCTTTTGATGTGAAATTGATCTTATTTAAATTGATGTATTTGACGTGATATGTAACTGAAATATTGGATCTACATTGGAATGGCAAAAATAACATAAATCATTATTTTATTATTCGTGTGCGTTCTGTTTTTGTTATATTTACTTCACATATTAAATATAAATTAAACCATCTTATTATGAAAATTAAAGGATATATTGACAATACACTCTTAACTCTGCTAAGATTATGAATAACCATAAAGATTATTCTTACATAACATCTTGTTTTTACTGGTCGTTGTTTTAATTAGTATTCTTATTTACTAACAATTATGCATTTTTTATCGTGATTTCCTACTATAAAAATAATATCAAGACATCAAAAAGTACCGAAGACATATACCGACGTATGCTCACAAGAAATACCGATCCAAATCATAAAAATGGAAGACCAATATTGCTGTACTAACATAATGTTCTAACATATTTAAATATGTATTTATATGTTTAATTTAAATCAAAACAAAATTCCTTTTAAAAAGCGTGTAATTTTCTAACGAATTCTCTAGGTGCATTTGAAAAAATAATGTCAATAATAAACTAAAACGAACTTTTCACATCGTTAACAAGTGCGGTAAAGCCATGTTATGTTGCCCGGCAAAAAGCATTCTCATACTAGTCATGGTTGTATTTACCACCTTTGGCACTTCTCAACTGTTAACTTAATAGAGAAACTGCGCCAGCTGGTTGACTGGATATCGATCTTTCCACTTGTTGCGCGATGTCTTCTTCAAGAGGTGTATACTTTGAAAACTACACCAAAATCTCACGCACGGGAAAAGAGACGTTTTTTGATAACGAACAATGTTCAATATTATAGCTGCGTTAAATTCCTAGCGATATGTGGAAACCTAAATGAAAGAATCTCTTTGAAACGTCATATTATATAAAAATATTTTTTGATATCATCATCATATCAGTATATATGCTAGATTTTTGGACAAGAAAATGTTATGTTGAAAGTGAAAAGAAACTTATCTAGAGGGAAAATCTATTTCGCCTTGATGATGGAACTACTCTTAGGCGGTGATGGAATTATCTTGTTTTAGAGGAATAACTCCACTTGAGTACTAAACCACTTTCAAGAGTCCAATACTAGGGCTTTAATTTCGGAAATTAGGAATTACTAAGTATTTATTTTTGCATTGAGCTCATCTTGAAATGGAAACGGATAAACTCATTGGATTCTTCTTACTCAGGCGTTAACTACAACATAATATAAGTATACATTGCATCCAATCCATAATTGCTTCTCATTAAATTACATAATTTATCATCATTATCATAATCAGCATGTGTCCGTCTACTGTAAAACATATGCCTTCCGCATGAGGCTTCATCCTTCTCATCCCTTAGCATACAGGCTACTCCCACTATAATTCTGATGTAGTCTGTTCATCTGGCAGGGGGCTAAGCCAACGCCCCATTTGCCAGTACTTGGACGCCACTCCAACAGTTTTTACATGAATACACATTTTAAATTTATAAAGTTCTTCAATATAAGCTTTATACAAACTCATAAACTTTTTATATAATCACTTGAAAATGTCTTCTCGACGAAGCCAAAACATGTCACATCAAATTATTTTTTATAAAAATCTTTTTTTATGTATCTTATTTATATAAAGGTAGTAACTGTATAATAACACTTAAAACAAAAAAAAAAAAATCTTTTTTATTTACTTATTTGTGGTTTGACGGTATAAAATACCTTTACTATTAAAAAACAATTATTAATGACAACAACAATACTACACAAAATTATGATTTATTGCATTTATTTTGGGTCAGTTGTTCTAGTCTGCAAGCATTGGGATTTCGTTTTTCAGCTAAATTTGGGTGCGTTTGATTAAGATAGTCTATTGGTATATTGAATAATTATTTATATTATTTTCAGGCGGAAAGGCGCGAGCAGCACTTCACAGCCGGCAAGTTTACGCCCATGAAGTTGCCGGTCAGGGAGCCTCCCGCTCCTGCGCCGGCCTTCAGGCGCCATCGCCTTCGCGTACTGGAGAAATTGGGAGAGGGAGCGTTCGGCGTGGTAAGTCATATTTCCATACTCAACACAATCACTTTCTGATATTTCAACAACAAAACCAGCAACATTAGTTATCACCTTTCAGAGAAGAAAAATCTTATTTTTCCCATATTTTATATTTTACATCAAAAATCACACTACTTAAAGTCAAACTAGAGAATGGGTCATAGTATTAATAATAAACTATGAATTCTCGTAAAAAAATTTCAGGCTAGACGTACAATGTGTTGTCCGATAATTGTAAAATTATACTACAAAATCAAATTAATGCATATATAAAGAAATGGTTAGTATGATTGAGTAAGGAAGAGGCAGATTAGTTGATACAACACATTGTTAAATAATATATGTTAAATTAGTAGTTAAACGTTAAGATTTACGTAAATATGCAACTTATAATAGGTGATCATATATTTGTCTTGAAATATCACGTTTTTGTTTAAATGAAGTCTACTTTGAAACAAGTAATACTAGTTAGACAGACAGAGAGTCCAGAGAAATGTATTACTCCACTTTAAAAAGTTGCTTAATATAGAAATATGGTAGACTTAAGATTCTTTCGTAATAAACTATTCGTTTTATTTTTATTAATTTCCTTCTGATTTGAAGTAAATAACAACCACATATTTTATTATAATCTTCTTCTATATATGTTCCCTACCAGAAGCTATTGTTACTATAATTTGCTGACGTAGCGTTTTGTTAGCTGTTTTGATACTTGTTTCATCCCAAGGCATTGCGATTAGATCTGCCACAAATTGTGTATTATTTTCAATTACTTTCCGAAAAAAGCCTAAGAGTTTATAAAATTACAACTTTGATCAATGCGTGTCATATTTTTATTAACAAGTTCAGTGATAAGTTATCATATTCCATTAGTATTTGGTCCTCAAAAGTAGATTTTTTTTTAAATATATTCTTCTCTATAATTATAGAAACTCCGTATTAGAGTCAAATCGCTTCATCATCTGTAAAATGACTTTTTAGCATAATAATCAATTTCACTTTATTAACCTTTAATTACATTACAACAACGTAATTATTTCGCTTTTAAACAATAATCCAACTAAGAAATTTTTTAATAATAACTACACCCATACCTCGCTATACGCTCGCTCTTTATACGGAATTTCGTTACAACGATCCTCTTCAATAAAGGCACGTATTAGATTTTCGGCCTTAAATTATGAAAAAAAATGGAAAAACTATTGATATATGGATTGAGAATAACAACAAACAGAGAATTCCAATGAGTCAAATGACTATCCAGGAAACAATTTGTATGAATTTGTATTAGAATAATTGATTTCTCATACGGCTTTTTGCTATGCGGCTAAGTTTCGTGAAACGTATCTAGGCCGTAAGGTGAGGTATGGGTGTATTATAAAATAAAATAAATACATGTAACAATACTAAAAAAATACATTTCAATTTGATAAAAGAAAAAAGGAGACCTTTAAAACAAATTAAATACCTATAAATTACTAGAAAATCCCAAAGCTCACTAACCAGAAGACTGCACTAATTACTTCTATAAACAAATCGTGGAGCTCATGTTAGAACCGGGCTACTCTCATGTGGAGTATATCAATATAATCGAAATTGGTAGTAGACGAAAAACGTCCCCTAAACACTACATGAAAACATTAAATCCCCGAAAAAATGGAATGTCCTTGAATAAATTTTATTGCACTTCAAAAAATAAGTCAAGATTTATTTTATTGTAATACATGATAGAACATTTTACCAAGATACATGCAAAATATTCAAAGGTAGTGCTGTAGACTGTGGAAGGAATTATATGGGCGTTGGAAGTCACATATAGCATTATATTTTCAAATACTCCCAGTCCCAAGAGCCATAAGCTATTCAATATACAATAAATAAGGAGATAGAAATAAAGCTGCATTTATCTACTAGATACTATTTGACCGACTCTCGGCGATATTCAAGAAGAGTATTTGAGAAGAAAATATCGATATCCGAAGCACACTGCAGTCAAACTGGAACTATTATTTTGTGTAAACGCGCTCAATTTTCTACTACGTTTATCGTTATCAACATAAAGTTGAAACTGTTGAACGGTTGAACTGAATAAATCTATCGCCTTATGTACGAGTATATAACGATTGTTTTATTTATTGCGTCATTTGTATTCTAATCTCTGCGTACAGGTCACTGAGAACGGTGGCCTAAAGAAGGAACTCACCTCTTGCTTTGGAAATGCAGGAGCATCATATAAATTGCATGCGCAATATCTGAGACTTGGAGATTTACTTGACTGCCGACTATACAGCGCCTGTAACGTTCCCATTCTTTTTTACTGCTCTGAATCATGCATCTCACCAAAATTCAATGCAGAGGTAAAATGTGTTGTAAAAGCAGATGCCTGCGTAGTATACTGGGGGTACGATGGTGTAATTTTGTGAGGAAAAATGACAAGGTGAGAAAGCGGACAAGGCAACCTTCGATACCACAATTAATCAAAAGGCGAAGGTGGACTTGGTTGGGAATTATGCATCGGATGCCGTAGGAAAGCATTGGCTACAGTTTCCTTTTCTTCAAGCCCCTGTTTGTGTCATCCTGGAAGGCCCTCGGGAACTATACATCTGATGTACTCGATGGAACTGCGGAAGGCATAGCTTATATACAATAAGGCGGGGAACATGGCACCTGACAGAGCTTTGTGGCGGCAGCTCTTGACGACCATATACTCCAGTTGTTGAAGCGGATATGTTAGCAAAGATGATGATGTCATTTGTAGTATTTTCTTTCCATGTCATCAGGAATAATTCACAAATACAGTATGATCTAAGCAGTTTTGATATCCACCCACAAATGCGAGTATAATACAGCCGCAACGTTCTCCATCGAGGAATTAAATTTGTGCGTGCAATATTATCTTGCTCCCTTTCAATCAACAGAATTAAAGCCAAACAACAGAGGTGAGTTGCGAACGTAATTAATTACCTGATACTCGGTGGAAACTTAGTCTACGCAATACAAGTTGATGAATGAGACGTTGCCATGTGCACCAACCTCAAAGAATAAAGAAGTCAATACACGGTCAGTGCTTTTTGCCAGTTCTTAACCTTTTACAACATACTTTTCTCAATTCCGTGTCCATTCCGTTGAAAGCATAAATCATTTTTTTATCATCTGGTAGATCATATGTGGTTTTCTTAGATAGAAGTTAAAATTTAGCTTTTGTTGTATGTTTCTAAGTTGAGTGATCATTTAAAAACAAATAAAGTCACGAGATATCTGCAGAACCTATACTTAAAGATATTTTAACAAAGAAATAGATTTGTGTGCGATTGCAATTTACTCAGAGAGCAGAAACAGATAACTGAGTTTTAAGCTGACGAATGCAGGTAAGTAAAATTGTTTAAGACTAGTCTGCTTTTTTACGCTCAACTAGTGAAGATAGACGCTATAAACGAAAAATATGTGTGGTGTTTGTGTATGAGTTAGGAAAGAGACAAGTGTATATCATGAGCAATTCATGTTGTATGAATGACACACAGATACTGATAAAACATTCCTTAACCCACCAGTGACGTTAAGAAAAAAATCTTTGTCTACTTGCAATAACCGTGTATGGGTGTTCAGTAAGTGTAAGATGAGTATATAGGTTTTGTGTGGGTATGAGAGAGATAATTTTTTTGAGTTCAAAAGGAGTAGCAGTAATATTGCTAGAAAAGACTAACTGAATTAACCGTTCGTCTTTTTGAGATTACACTAAGTAAGTCATTATTATTTAAATTAACTGCTTAATACATTTTTAAGCGGAGCCAATTAAGTATTTAAGCTAATATTGGTCTTGAAGTCAAAAATTTAAACCTTATTTGGGGATAAGGTTTTTATGTCTATTATAAATGATGCTTGTTTGTTAGTGAATTGACAAAAAAAACTCGTTTTTCGTTGAAAAAGCAACGAAAAGTAAAATGCTAGAAATCTGCAGCAAAACGAGGATGCAGAAACGGAATAAAGATGTTAGATATTTACATGTTAACTGATCGTGTTATCGCAGCTTGGGAGAGGTTGGTCCACGGGACATTTCACCGCACAGTCTCCCCTTGGGTTTATTCCGCTGTTTGTCGGCCGCAGGGGCTGGAGGAGGGACCTGCATTAAAACTTTCAAACAAAACACATTCGGGGGGCTCTTTTTTGCATTACGCTCTGTTTATTAATACTTGTTCGTTTACCTACGCCACGCTTTCTGCGATATTTAAAACCAACCCCCCTCTTTTAGTCTACCTCTATCTATGTGCTTAAATGTGAAAATATGTGGTCTCTTAGGACGCCAACGCCGTACGTAGATAAAACAAAAATTAAATATGATTTTTTGTAAACTTCACGTTCTGCTTCACTATAAATAAACATTCCAATGCTACCGGAATTTTTTGAGCAAGGATACAACATAATTAGTACTTTATACATGCTTAGATTTTATAAGTAACTGTAAATATACATTCAAAAACATCGTCTTTCATAATTTTATGACTCGCATAATGTAAATTTAACATGGAAAGGAAATCTTATAAATTTGACATTCGTGTATTAAAATAAATAAAAATTTAAATACAAATTATTTTATGATATATTTTACTATTTTTTTTTTAATATTAATTGCATTGTTGTAATGGAGGTATTGTTTAATGTGCCTTATTTTTCATGAAAAAACTTGGATCCAGAAGTAATATTAACTGAACATTAAAAGAATTATATTCGCAAATGATTAAAAGAATTTTCGGTTCTGTTTGTTCATTGTGTATTTTTCTTTTAATTATTACTGAATCCCTTAATAATATTAACATATTTAGAACTTCTTCATTTAACTAAAAAAAGGAATCTAATACCCTTCAACAAAGAAAAAAATACCCTTAGCGGGCAAGCACCACTCAAATAATATTTGAAAGAAACTTCCAAAGTATTATCATGTAAATGTACACGGAGACGTTTCGTGGCTGTGATAATATTCGCAGAGAATCAAAAAATCTGTCTCACCCCAACACTCTCCTCTCCTAAGGAAACTAAGATTTTTAACACCCTTTGAAACGAGGTATAAATGCAAAGTTTTTATAATTATGTCGAATGTACAATTAAATATTATTGACTGTAAAAATGATTAATGGTATTTAACTTTATATAAAGTCACAGACTATGTTTCCGGATCTGCTTGCTAGCAGTGAATATTAACAACGTATCTAGACAAATTACATTTTTCATATCTGACAAATATAATTTTTATATTACTAAACGAACTAAAATGATCAAACCGTATTCTAAGGTTTTCATTAAGATTTCAAAGGTTAAATAATATGCTTCATCAATAAAATTAAATTATATTCAATGTTATTCATGTTTCATTTTGAACTAGTTTTTTTGATTCCTAAAAATTACTAAAATCGCTTATATATGAGTTATTATTATCCATATATTAGATCAATTACATTTATGAAAATAATTAGTCTTTTATACATGCTTAGATTTTCTAAATGACAGTAAATATACCAGTAATTTATGATATTTCAACAGGATAACCAATAAAATATAAACTTAAGTAAACAATTTATTTGCGTTGCTTAAAGCGTTTACTCAAACTTAACAGCGGATATAAAAACGAAAAATTATGAGATATAAAATAAAAGATTCTTTAGAATTTATTCCACATATTTTTTTTTGACGACATGTTTCAGCCAGGTCAGATGGTCATTTTCAAACTTGAAAATCTGACCTGGCTGAAACATGTCGTCAAAAAAAATGTGGAATAAATTCTAAAGAATCTTTTATTTTATATCTGATATTATGGAATTCCAACAAGAAATATCGATCGAAAAAATCGAAATAATTAAAAATTATGACTTTGTAATTTCAACGAAAATGGTCACTTAATTTTCACGATATTTCTAATCTATGGCTGAAAAAAAGTAACCTCGACGCAAAGGAGAAATAAAAAAATTAAAAACTGTAGTAACTTCAGTGTATGTGTCATCAGTAGATAGAAAACATTCGGTGGCAACGTTTTTGTTATTATTTTTTTATATAAATTAAGTATGTCATTTTTATACAGCACATGAATATCCGACATCATTTTGTATGCGTGGCCTAGAAACAAATTTCGACACGCCAGCGTATAAATCATTCCTATAATTTAAATCATAAAAGAGTGCTAGTCAGTCTCGCGAACAAATACAATACTTTGTGTGAAGTGCAAAGAGAAAGGAGGCTTATGCCAAAGTCGGGGAGCCCGTGTGGTTTTTTTAATATGCCCACAGCCGGAATTTTTTCTATCATATTTCCTCAGTTCTTATTTGAAAAGCCGCCTCAACTTTGTTTTCCCGAAACTAGACTTTCCTCAAAGCGCGGGCTTTTACTTGTAAACTTCCCAAATTATTTTTCATTCCTTCAAAAGCGTAAGCATATATTTTTAATACTCGGTCCCGTAACGAAAAATACGCGGAGGCAACCTACGTGTGTTACTTTTGAAAAAAACTTTTTAATTAAATTACGCTAAGGTAGGCGCTTAGTGTTTTATAAAGCTTTCGGGATTTTTATCATAATTTTCTCATTTTTACTGCGTTTCACATAAATATTCTTAATAAAAACCTGATCATATCACAGCTATTAAGTGGAACATTTTTATTTCTTCACATTTCCGTTCCATATCATACATAAATAGTTTCCGACAACATCCAGGTTTGAAGTCCGAGGACTTGAAGACGCAATAGATTTATCCGAGGCATATTTTGATGATTTTTATATAAAGTATTCTTCTGTTCCTATTTACGTAAGAATATAAATATGTAGATGCGAGTTTGCATTATTTATTCATCCAGGACCAGAATTACACCAAAGAGCTTTCCGGTCGAGGATAATTGTCAACTATAAGAAAGTATGAGTAACATTTTAACGATAATACAAAAATTAAAAATAAATTCTATAAGAGGAAGCGAATATAAATTAAAATATATTGGTGAATTCTGGAGTACGCGTGTGCTGTCTGTAGTCACAAAAGATAATATAATACAAACTGTTGTTGATAGGCTATTTATGTTCGTTGTCTCATTCTTGCCTGCGGCGTTTGGTTTTACAAAATGAGACGTCGCATTGCTCTTATGGAAAATAATAAGACTTGAGAGAAGCCATTCTTACATAATAGAATAATATATTTGTGCCTCATTATATTTTTCTTGGAAAATTCGATTTGGTTGACATATAACATAAGCGTATATAATTCTTTTTTCAGAATACGTTACTTCATAAATTATCTGCGTACATAATTGAAAGACATAAAAAAATACATCGAAAATGTAAATAATTATTTTTAAATTATGGTTTTTGTCATTTCTAAATGGCAATGTTAACCGATTAAATCTGATAATTTCTTTGTAAATCATTTCTTAGAACAGCAAGCTATTTACTAATAATATATAAAAATACATTTTACTTATAATATCATTTTGATCACAGTCATACGAGTATTTGATTTATGGTAAGGCAAATATTTTATCCTGACACATATATTATAGATATGAGAACAAAATTAATGCTTCAGCCCATAGGCAATCACAAAAGTAATGATTTAGTGTCAGACAAACGAAACTCAATGTCTCAACATAGAAAGGATTAATACGCATCATATATTAAATATACATAGTAAACTCACTTATAAAGTTAATAACTTCAAAGTCTACTTATTATTCTGTGCATATAATTTACACTCGTTATATCTTTAAGAAGACATTGTCAACTATTTTATATCCTTGCTGAGATAGAACGCGTTTAATGTTATTATTTTTAACTTACATTAAGTGAACTATGCAGTTTCATCAAGAACTATCAGTTAAATATAAAGAGATAAACTACCTTCAAGTTAATCCATTTACCAGCAATTTGATGTTGAGTAATTAATATTAAATTACTTAGTTTTTTTTTATTATTTAATATGTATTTTTTTCAAATGTCAGAATCTTATATGTACAACATAGTGGTTAGCATAAGAATATTCTATAAAATTATGTAAGGAACGTATTTGAAACTTACTTTCAGCTAAAAAATAAAAACCGTTTCGTATAAATCAGTCTATTTTACAAAATAAACTGTTAGTTTGCTAGAACTTATTTCATTGACTCTGGTCTGTAAAAGGGGTATTATTACTAAGCTATCGAAGGTAAAATAAATGATTATGCAATATCCCTGTATACACTACTATCTCCGTCTCCTGTGCAAACAAAAGTTTCGGCCCGGAGGAAGAAATGTCACGTGAATTTCAAAAATATTTACCTTTCTCCACGTCAGATGGTCCGGGCGCCCAGCGGCAATCTCCTCCGGGGGCCGGTCAACCGTCCGGCCCGCGGGAGGGAGCGCAGGCACTTTGGATTTCACGTCGAGCAAACTTTATGGAGAACAAAAAAGGCCCAAACTACCCCCGCTAGGATTGACGGAGCGAACAGTACTGCCAACCCGAGTGAAATGTTTCACTACTTCGTCCAAGTCACTACTTTGATCGAATTAAATTAGTGAATACTTCTGCTAAATGCAGTTTAATACAAAAAAAATTAATACGAGTATATTAAAATATTGTCGACATATACGTAGTTTGGTTTTGTAGGTGATGACGATGTCAGGGAACAAATACGATTAAAAGGCAAAAAAGGATCTGGCTTAGACATTTCTTCAGGCTCCTGGTTTCTCACCGTCTCGGAAGGCCATCCAAAAATATGCATATAACTCATTCAAAGCTTTGTGAAGATTAGCTGACGAGGAATAAGGTGAAAACTATATCGGCTGACAGATTTGATGATAAAAGTTTGTGACATGTAACTAAACTTACATTTAATAATGGCGTAAAAATTATCTTAATCTGGATATTTATAAATATCACTAGTAATTTACATCAAGTTTATTAACTACTGATGAGGGCTTGCAAAAAACCTTCACATTACATTCCTTAGAGGTCACATATGACTATAAGTGGAAGAAAAATGTCTACTTTTACAAGACTATTGGTTCTCTTTATTATATTGGTAGTTCAGTCGCGTGAGGCACTACTAAAATTAATAAATTAATAATTAATAATATTTAGACTTTTAAGAATTATTGTTTATCTTCTTGGGGTATTTTTGTCATATGTGTTCAGCAACGAAAAAATATTTTGTATATCTCATCTTTTTCGAGTAATACTTATTATTCATCTAAATATATAGGGTCCGCAATCTAAAGTTTTTTTTTCAACTAGTGCTTATTTCGTGAATGGTAACACTTAGCTCATGTCTGATTTAACAGATAATTAGTTTTACTCTTCCGCTAAACAAATATGGTTGTGTATACGCTTGAACAATGCTGGGAAATATTGCGACATTACGTTGAAAATCATGCTATTGTCCGCCATCTAACGTTTTTTTTTTCAACTAGTGCTTATTTCGTGAATGGTTACATTTAGCTCATATCTGATTTGACAGATAATAAGTTTTATTTTTCCGCTAAACAAATGTGGTTGTGTATATGCTTGAACAATGCTAGAATATATTGCGACATTACTTTGAAAATCAGGCCATTTTTCTTCGAAAATGAGCAAGGAGTGGCCGTTACAGCCAATGGTGATCGTTATCGAACCATTTTTGTTCACAAAAATTTAAGAAGAGGATATTGGCAACATTCGGTTACAACAGGACAGCGTGAGAAGCACATTGACTTGTATTAACGCATATTTAAATTAGACCACAATTCAAATTAATAAAAATGGAAGAAAAATTGTGTTTTGAAAGATTATTTTTAATTTACTGGTAAATAAAAACTGTTAAATACTCATTTTTGATAATTATATTTAATTAAATATTGATGCGGTTGGCAATATGAGGGCTGAACCCTAAGGGTGAGTGATACAAAGGAAATCGCCTGCAATGGTCGATGTATCCGTAATCAAGAAGTAAGGGAGGAAAACAGATTTCGTGGAAGGAAGGATATTGTATGAGGTTTGTGTGCATTCGATCCCGGTTAAACCCAAAGCTGCTTGCCTAAGAAAATTACTATTATTCATCGTTTGCACAAAATGCTTCAAAAATACTCGGATTTTATGAATGTCAGTGGAAGCTTTAGGAGCAAAACGATTTCTTTGTTAACTAATACAACACACTTGAATATGAAAACAAAGTTATGGGAATCCCTACATATGGAATATGTGAAATATAAAGTTGCACATATAATTCATTATCAAGTTATTTTTTTTTATAAACCATGTTTTCTGCAAGTTTAATGAAATTTAAATAAATCATACGTTTTAATTCGAAGGATAATTTTCAGTTATTAAATAATGCACACATTTATATAACACGTTTGAGAATTTTACGAAAAGCAAAATTAATTAACTGTTACATAACTAAGTTTAATTTAAAACTGTGATATATTCGTATATTAACCGGACACAGGGTGTTGCATTCTTTTATACAGGATTTGATTGTAATGTACGTATAATGTTTAACTTTGTCAGGGGTGTATTGTGTCGACCATATAAGAAAGGGAAACGAAATGAGAGATTTTCAATCAATCAACAGTGGATAGACAATAGTAATGATAAGGAAGGATATCTATCAAAAATGTCTGTAAAAACTCTTAATTTCAATCTTTTCCATGAATATTTAATATTTATTTCAAATATTTTATAAGCTACTGAAAATTTAAAATAAATCATAAGGAAAACATTAAGTTTTTCATGTAATTTACGTTAAAAGAACAAAATTTTATTCACAGTTGAACTACGTTGATTTTATTAATGAAATGTAAATTTTAGTTCAGAATAATTTTCGTATAGTATGTTCATGATATCGAATTTCCCAAACATTTATAATATAATCGAATGCACGAGATAATATATACATATATTATATGAAGGGGATGCCTACCCTCAAGCGCTCAGTTAGCCAATAAATTAAGTTAAATAAATTTCACACTTGCATGAAAATCATCATTTCAACATTTAATAGTGAAACGCGTAACGTGAGTATTGCATAAATTATAATACTATTTTGATTATTTTAACTGTACTATTGTTTGAAATGCGAATTCGAACCGTACAATGCCGCAGAAAACCATAAACTACAACTCCTTTCTCTTCAAGCTTCTGGTTTTGTTTGGTGAAAACCCTCCCTGTCCCGTCCTGTTTTTAGAGACTTAGATGGGGACCCGTTACTGGTCGCACGCAAAAAGCTTCTTAATAGAGTGGCTGAAGGTCTTTCCGTGATTCTAGGAGCATCAGTTAGATGTCAAATATACCTCTGTGTAAGTTTTCAAAGTTAGTATTCTACAGCGAGTCTCAAATTGCCTTCTTTGGTAACACGATGCTAATCACAAAAAACGTGGGAATGCCTCTGGGTTATCGAAAATTTAAATAAAATAACGAGAAAAAAAGACAGGAGTATTTGCAGCAAGTGTTCGAGGACATGAGTTGTGGCTCTTATGCTGAGCTGAAGAGGGTTGCGGAGGACCAAGAGGAATGGAGATCGAGATGCAAGATTCTGTTGCTGTAAACCAATCCATCGAATTGATACTACGAAGAAGAATAACTTTACATGAAATGTATTTGCCCGAGGTCGGAATCGCATAGCTGACTTCAGATGAGGCGACACTATTTTTCACCACAAATTGCCGCTACTTATTTTTGTCAGCTCCCACCGCCCATTTATCATTCCATAGGCCACATCTACACCTACAAGTTTAAGTAACATATTCAGTTACAAAATATCTAGAACAGAAATCCTAGCGCTTGTAGGGGTAACTGTAGTATCAGAGATATTTTTTGTGCGATTTGTTAATCGATTTTTTTTTAAGCAAAATCGACGATTACCCTGACGCTTCCGAGGCCAAGACTATTTCGTCCAAAATGGCGGCCCAACCCGACGACAATAGTTAATGAAAAAAAAATACACCAAAAATTGTGATGAGATTCGAAATAAATAATATGTTACAAGTCGTAATCAATTCACCTAAATAATTTTCATAAGTGATTTCCAAATTTATTTGCCATTCTACCATTGATCGCTTTTCAGAAAGTAATTCACCTTCTAAAAGTTTAGTCACCATCAAACTTACGCTCCTCTTCCATCCGAAAATTTGTCAAATAAAAAAATAAACATACTTTTTTTTATCACAAAAAATTGTTGTAAAAGAAACATAATTTTTTTTTCCACCAAAAATATAACTATTCATGCTAACACAGCATTAAATTTTTCATATGAAACAACTCTACCAAAGTATATTGAAATAAGTAAATAAAAAACATTACGTGCAGGTTTTTCAGGAAATAACAAAAAGTAGGTACAAAGTACTGTTTTGACAGATAAGCGAATCCTGTTTTTTTCATTTTTTAACAGAAACATCAATAACTACTCGTAATATGTGCAATAGCTCCGCTTGTTAGGGACTGTAATTCACCGGAATAATGTTTTACCGGTAAATTCCCCTGACATCCATTATTTTCGTCTTAAAATATTGTTTCAAGTTTCTCGTCATCTTAACTAATAGTAATTGGCATATTTTAGTACATTTATTGAAAGTATCTCTTAATAATGACATTTAAAAAAAATGGTATATACAATCTTAAATGTATCAAAAAAAATGTTTATTTCGTTGAAATATTATTGTAAATAAATACTTGCCGTATTAAAGCATAAACTACAGCAGCCTTTTTTTCAAGTCCAGACTTGCACAGTCCTGAAAAACAGTTGGTAGCAATAAATAGAATGTACTCTGCAGAGCTGACATGGGATGAGACGTGGGTAATTTCGGCTGACAGAGCTTTGTGTTGGTAGCTCGTGACGACCATGTGCTCAGGTTTGAAATCGTAGCTTTTGTGTTAAGTCGTGTGTGGCGATTTTGTCTTCTCTCAGATATTTTGTATTTATATAATGTTAACGTTCGACTACAGAAAAAGTGAGAGTTCAATTCAATTATTTTTAATTCAATTATTTTTATCTAAGTATTAAACAATTACTAAATTTAATTTTATTCGTTTGCAAAATATAATGGCAATAAAACAAAACACCAATATAAAGTGGCACAAGGGTCATTTTTTTCTCAAGTATGCTTAAGTATTCACTTATAAAGTCTTACGCTTTTACAGCGGATAACCGAGCCTTAAAAGATAAGGTTTTTTTGAGCCACTACTGTATTTAAATAAGATATTATATTTTAAATACCAAATTATGAAAATCTAAAAGAAATGGCAATCCCTAACGCTTTCGTCCCCCGGATGGTTGCGCTCTCGGTCCGCCCAGCGGCCCCCGATACATTTGATGACTGATTGAAAAAAATAAGATAAATGGGCCCGCGCGCCTCTACGGCGCATAACAGTAGCGGCATTATGGGCCCGCAGTATTAGCCCATTATCCCCCACAAGGCCGCCTCTGGAAGCGCGCTTTTTTAATGCGAACCTAGCGACCGCCGAGGCAATTTTTGGGGATCGATGCCCACGTATTCACTTAAATTTCACAAACTATTCATTTTTCATTCCGCCATGCCGGTAGGCGCTCACAATATAAGCGCTCGCTGTATATATTGAAAGCCCAATATCATAGGAATGTAAATTGTTATAGGACCACAAAAAAAAAAGTTTTTGCATTAGTTTTATTGGGATGAGTCGCTCTTTAGTTACAAATAGTCATTTCCTCAGAAACGTTGAACTGATCTTCCAATCTACTTAAAAAATGCATTAACCAAATAAATCAAAAATATGCCTCGGATAATACTAATAAGCTGCTTTCCCTTAAAGTTATCCAGTTTCCGCCCTGAAAGCTGTCGTAAGCCATTTACGAATATTCCCATTTGAGCACACAGATGTCTTGGGACTAGGCATGGTAATTGATAGAACCGAATAAAGACAATATTTGATGTTCATAAGTTCCAGATATGGAACGGATATGGGAAAAAATGCAAAAGAACACAACCGGTCGAGACCTGTTGTATAATACTCAGTCGAGACGGCTGGACCCTGCATGCGGAAACGTTTGTTGTGCTTGTGTGCTGGTTGGAGAGACTGTTAATGTATATCTGTTTCTTGAAATGATCCAGATTGTATAAAGGAGGAAACACAGATACTAAGAAAGGCATTTTCTAAGCCCTCGATTGATTTGGTAAATGCATTTTGTAAGTAGATTGGGAGATCAGTAGAAGGGCAGATTCCGCAGCTTATAGGTGGCATTAAGGAAGATATTTTTGAAACTGATAGGTTTTTGTCAGGTTTGAGTGGGTGAAGGAGGAATTTATTTTTTAAGTTCAGATGAGCAGCGGTCGTGGTAAAACGGTAGAAAAAAATATGTGAACCAATTCTACGTCCGTGTTCCAAGGATAAGAAATATATATTAATGTTATTGAAAAAGATATATAAGAAAACATCGTCGCTTTCGATTTTTTAATAAGGAATTCAATAAAAAAATATATACCTGTATATCAAATAAAATATTCAAGAAATTTTACGTTTAATAAATACCGGCAAAAGAATCATTTTTAAACGTTGAATTTTTTTATTTTCTTTCTCAGTGTAGCTCAATAGTCAAAGCGTTTGCTTTTCAAGCCAAAGGTTGTGGGTTCGATCCCCGACGGAGAATAATAAGTAAAAGATTTCAAATCGATTTCTGAGCTCTAAAATGTTGTGAATTTGATCCCTCACCCGTGCCTATTAATCAAAATTGGTTGTAGACTAAAGTCATCCCGTAAAGACAACCCATTCATAGTAAATTCTTGTAATAATAAAGTATGATGCATGAATCTCGGGTTGTGGTCTATGACGTGGTCCAAATGCAGCGCTTAGACATGCGTAGCGTGGTAAGCGTCATAGATTTCCACAGATGAGACTTCAGAATTACTAACACTGTCTCTCGGTGTTCTCCTGTATGTGTTTACAAGTATACAAGAAATTGGTATAAAACGAATTAAATCTCTCATTACTTTTTTCAAAATTATTTTTGTATGTAAATGTGAAAAAATGTAATTAAATCTCTACAATCTCATTTTAAGATATAGTTTTTATGAGTAATCACTAATTTCATAAGAAATTAAATCACCCGTTGAATTGTAGTTTGTTAATGTAGCTCAGTATTTGGTTTGAAGTACACGTACTTCAAGCACATGCGATGTAGTAAATGTGCGATGAAATATAATGGGTTGGCACAAATATGATCATATGAATTGGATCATGTCAGTCATACGAATATTGGTAATAAAAGGGATGTAAATGATATCAAGGGGAAAGCTGTATCGAAAAATTACATATATATTTCCAGGAATTCATTAAAGAAATACCACATATAAAACGTTATGGTTTTATTGATAGTATAATATAAAAAATTTAACCGTAAATAACTTCTTAGGTTTTCACGGCCAGATTTAATATTGTGGCTTTTGGGTTTAGCCGTGTGTGGCGAATTTCTTCTCTCCGATATTTCCGACCGCCATTGCAGGGGTCTTCTTCAGGGTTGATGACTTTGTTGTGAGTTGGTGTCAGGAGGTAGTTTGGCCGTCAGCCTAACGTACCTCCCCGAGCGTCATGTCGGGTAATCGTGTACGGTGGATATGTTCTAAGAAGAGTACCTCCGCGAACGTCATGTCAGACTGTGGTTGTCCTTTTTTGTCTGTCTATGCTTTTGAGTATGTGCTAGAGGCGCAAGCCATGCTGTTTTTAGAATCAAGCCGTCATCCCTGTTGATGTTGATGGGATTTCTTTTGATTTCAATGGCTTCCCTTATTAGGCGTGCATGTTTTCCTTGTGTTCGAGCCATGATTTCGGGTTCGAATGAAAACTTATGTCCCGTGTCAGCCAGATGCTCTGCCAGTGCTGACTCCATTGGGTGTATCTAGTCTGCATGATCTCTCATGTTCACTTACTCTTTTCGCAATGGTTCGTGATGTTTGTCCGATGTATACCGTGGAGCAAGTTTTACACTGTTATTTGTAAATTCCATCGCTCTCTAAAGAAAACTTGTCCTTGACCGGTCTGAGACAGTCCGGGATTTTTGACGACGCCTTGTGTATAGTCTTTATTCCAAAGCATTGTAAGACCCTGGCGACTTTCTCAGTTGTACCTTGCGTGTATGGCAGAAAGGCTTTGGGTTTCCCCGTCTCCATCTCATGGGTTTCTCTCTGTGCCTTGTTTCTGTTTGCTGTTGCCCTTCGGATATCTGTCCTTTTGTATCCATTGCACTCTAAGGCCCGGCCAAGTTCCTTCAGTTCCTTCTGCAGATGTTTCTCCTCGCAGATCCGTTTGGCTCTCTTTGTCAGTGTCTTGATCACACCAATTTTCTGAACTGGGTGGTGCGAATCCGCGTGAAGGTATCTATTGGTGTGCGTCGGCTTTCGGTATACCTTGTGGCCCAGACCTCCGTCTTTTTTCTTGAGAACCTCAACGTCCAGAAAAGCTATTTTATCATTCTCCTCCACTTCCATGGTAAATTTAGTTTTCGGATGAATGCTGTTGATGTGAGGCCAAGAAGGCATCCAATGTTGTTTTACCGTGCGGCCATACCACGAATTTATCGTCCACGTATCGTAGCCAGTTTCAAAATCCTCCATGTAGAAGCATGGCTTCCGCCTCTAGCACATACTCAAAAGCATAGACAGACAAGAAAGGACAACCACAGTCCGACATGACGTTCGTGGAGGTACTCTTCTTAGAACATATCCACCGTACACGATTACCCGACATGACGCTTGGGGAGGTACGTTAGGCTGACGGCTAAGCTACCTCCTGACACCAACTCACAACAAAGTCATCAACCCTGAAGAAGACCCCTGCAATGGCGGTCGAAATATCGGAGAGAATAAATTCACCACACACGGCTAAACCCAAAAGCCACAATATCAAATTTAACCGTCTATATTTAAATCAATTTTTGAGCTTAATAAAAATTAAAAAATGTCTGTATATAATTCAATTTTTGAAAAGAATTACAATCTTTACATAATGAATAATATTGATTTTTCAACAAATTATGATAAATTAATTAATAAATTATAGCCATACTATTTTTTGCTGTGTGTGATATTATAATCTTTAATTATAAATTATAACCAAAATTTAAGTAATGAATAAAATTGTTTTTAAATTCAAACTGCACATATACACAATCAAAAATTGTTATTTATAGTACTTTATTTATTTATAATTAAAATTAAGTATTAAAAACTCACCCATATTTTCTTTCAATAAATTAATAAAGAGCTGTCCAATTCACCAACACCATTTTTGATATATTGGCTAAGGTTACTATTAACCCCTTAGTTACTTAGCCGGCGGGCATAGCTAAGTGGTTAAAGCGTTTGCTTTCCAAACTGTAGGTCATGGGTTCAATCTTCAACGGAGATTTTTTTTTTAAATATCTTTCTAAGCTACTACCGCCGGTTAGTGTGAATTTGATCCACTCTTTGATCTCACGTGTAAAATGCCAGTCATAGCCTATTAATCAAAATTGGTAGTAGACGAAAGTTGTCCCGTGAAGACTACAGAAGTTCATAGTGAATTCCTGTAATATAAGGATAATGCATGAATGTCAAGCTGTAGTCTATGACGTTGACGGATCAAAACTTCACATACAGCGCTTATCCATATGTAGAATGTTAAGCGTCATAGAATCTACAGATGAATACTTCGGAATCTTTATCATCATCTGTCGGTATTCTACTGTATGCGCTTACATAAAAAGTTACAACTCAAAAGTTACATTAACATTAAACAATACGCAATAAATACTCGTCTTACTTTTAAAAATACATTAAATAAACTTCTTCCAGTCACTATACATCAGACAACAGGTCTGCTTTTTTACCACACAATATTTTCATTTGTACTAAAATAATACACGTTATTTTGATAAAGTATACGTGATAGATGAGTTTAAAGCGTCGGCTTCCTTTATGTAAATGTAGGGCCGTTCACCGAAAGCACTATTGAACGGGAGGTTTCACGGGTGCGGGTATCGGGGGTTGAGCGTATGGACAAAACCGCTAATGGTTCGTGTGCTAGCGTTTTTCATGCAAAAAATCTGCGCTCGATAAAGGCTGATGTATTGCAATTATTTGATCGCGAATTCGCGAAAAAAAACATTGTTTTCGCGTCCGGCTTTTGCGAAAAACGCCAGAATCGTGCTTTTTACAAATACCCGCTTAATTGATAAATAATACTTATTAGAGTATCGTTCATTTGTATCGAGTTAAATTAAGCGTTAATTAATGCATTGTTGTGATCGTTATTGCTTTATAAAAATAGTTTTTTAATATTTTTAATAGCTTAATCGTTTGAATGTAATTCAGGGTATAATTTACGAGTAAACTATATATATAGTCACATGTATGCTCACATATTTGACACAATGGGCATTTAGCAATTTTTTAAGGATATTAAAACTATGGTAAACATCTTAACAATAGGCATTTTTCCGAACGGACATTTTACTAACAAACTTTTGTTGACTCGTTAACGTAACATTACAACTCAACGATCATTTGCTTCTAAAAGTATGAATTACAAAATATATTTGATCTTAACCACACGGATTATTTCTTATGATTTTTCATTGACATAATAAAATACAAAATTTCATCTTGTGAAACAGTAATTTAAATTATGAAGTTTTCAATTAAGGTCAGTCAGTATTATTTTTAATTACATTTATTCAAAAATAATTTCTGCGCCACGTCAATAACGGTACAAGTAAATCTACAACTGGTTAAGAAACGACAATAAATGCGAAGCTTGGACAATACGTTACTTAAAAGCGGACTAACCTGATCCTACATAATAAGGGATAAACAGTTATCAAAGCAAATTTTTAATAAAATTCACTAAACGTTTAAAAAATATTTCTTTTTTTTTGTGTCTTACATAAACTTAAGGCTTATAAGTCATTTCATGAAGATGTATTTAATTAACATTGCAATAATTATTGAAATTTAAGTACGCTATGAACATATTGTAACACATGATTCCGGGTCGCGGTTAGTCATTGGCAGGGATGTTATAACTTGGAGCTGATCGATTTAATGTTCACATACATTAACAGAAATTTAACACGTTACCTAGGCAATGATAATGTTACGAAAGATGGCAGATATACCCAGAGCTTAGGCGTAGGCTGTGGGTAAATGAAATAATTGATTTATTTTAAATGTTACAATTTTTCATTGTTTGCATGACTCAACAAAATCTTGAATAAAATTGATTTACTGATTATATGTACAATGCGTATCAGAAGTAATAAAAATATTTGAGTGTTTTCAAATATAAATAAACAAATAGTTTTCTTATTGTATCGAACGCAACCTCGGTTGGTGTGAATTTGATGCGTCAGCCATAAAATAACAATTAAAGCCTAGTAATTAAAATTGGTGGTAAAGTAACATTTGTTCCGTGAACAACACCCATACTTAGCGAGTTCTCGTAAAAATGTACTTGTATGATGAGTAAATTAAGTGGATCGACACTCCACAAGCAGCGCTTAGCTATTCTAAAAAATGGCAACCATCATTGAATGAACAAATTAATTACTCCATCAATTTGAGTTTTTTTTTTTCAACAATTCACATACTTAAAAATGGCAAGCATCGTAGATTCCGCATAAGATATTTCTCCATCGCCGTCTGTCGGTATTCTCAGAAGTCAGTAAAAAAAAAACGGCGAGAATGAGAGAGATTTTTGAACTGAATTAACATGTTCTCTAAGTGTTATGTAAAGTTCTACATTATTCTTTTTTTTTCTGATTTAATGTGAATAAGTATTTTTTCGAGCTGTTGGTGTTATTTTTAATTTTAAGTACATATCCATCACTAATAATCATTGAAAATATACATTTCTCTATCGAATACAGAATATAAAATAATATATACAAGTATGAATTATACTCGTACGTATGTTAAGTTCCTCGCATACACCCAGCTTGATTCACCGGTTGCGGTGTATAATAGTGAACATTAAGGATCGCTTAATGATTAACGCTCAGATCTCGAACCAAGAAGTGATATGAATAATAAATCGGGATGGTCTAGTATAGTAGTCAGGCAGGTAGAAGACATTATTTATTTGGCACTACGAATACTCCCAAAGTAAACTGTATCGTTTCTTATCCAGGCACGGGTTGGCCTGGGTAAGCCTAAAACTAGCACTTCTCAATGCGTATACGCACGTACATACGTAAAATACGCATTTTCTCTCTCATTGACTCTTCTTTATTGGGTTTCTTTTAGCAAAATACAGGTAATCATGCAAAGCTCGTGGGTTTGATCTCAGAGGAAGATTAAAAAAAATCAACAACTTCTAATCTCTATAAATACCTCTGGTTGGTGTGAATTTGATCACTTACCCATAAAATTATAGTTCTAGCTCAGGTGTCGGCTGATTAACTGCTTCTGTGCCAAGAGCGAGATTACTCGCATTCTTGGCCGTGCCCAGCAGGCCGGCTATAGATAAATAGCGAGTATTCTCGCTCTGGTTTGAGCCTCTGTGTCATCATATGTCCCGTTTTTTGGTTAATTTAAAATATAGAACACACAGTGACATATCTTGCTGCCATGTTGAAATAATTAGCTACTAGGTATTGTCAAGAATTATCGATAATACATCGATTTTAAAAATAGCTTTTGATTTTTCAAAAAAATGACGGCCCTCGGGGTCTCCCCATACGAAAACCGCTTGGCATAGAAAAGGTTAACATGCGAAAAGAGTCAAATTATCATAGAAAATAAATTATTACGGTACCAGAGAGCATATCTATACAAAGAGGCGCATCTGCTCAAGAGTCGCTGCTGCCAACCATTGTTCTAACCTATAATAAAAAAAATGTTGACAAAAGTCATCCCGTGAACACTACACATCAAGGCTATAAGCGAGGCTATAAATAGTGCTCAGTGCGATCTATTTTAAAAGAAGGCATTTTTATTCAAAATGAATCTCAAAGTTTCAGCCAAAAAATATAAACAACACACATATAATGTTGTATATAGCATGTGCACGTCTAACACATTAGTATTTTGTGTCTAGAGAAGGTGAATGAATTTAATTGAATGAATTTAATTTTCTCAAGCAGTTAGAGAGCCGCTGGATTGAACCCTTTCCATCGTGCCGGGAACATCTCAAGGCGATGGGTAGTGTAACAAATTGACAGTGAAAGGTTTTCCAAATAAGTCAGGCCGTCTTCAAAACAAACTATCCTCGGCCGCGAGCAACTGGCATCTGACAGAAAGCGAAATGTCGCCTCCGGTATGTTGGTCTTAATTGAATCAAAAGGCACGATACTTGTATTTGAACCCAATATAATTATAATTAACAATTTAAATCCTTATAATTTAATAATAGTTAGATGTGATTACATGAGAATTGTGAATTTTGAGCTTTTTTTTGTTTTTTGTTTATTGTTTCATCTTATCCTTTGATTTCATCTTATCCATTGTTGCTATTATTGTGAACAATTAGATTATATACTACTTTAATTGACAATTTATAAGAAAATCTATCAGAGAATCAGTCCACCAGCCTTTCAGAGAGCGTCTCAAAGCATATTATTATTCACAAGGCATAAATAAAGAAAAAACTATTTTTTATTATATTTGAAAGGCTGAAGAAGTGTACTGTCTATGTATTTCAAATACACAAGATCTTATATTATTATTTTTTCTAGATATTTAATTTTCAAATGTCTTACTTATTAAATCTACATTTTTTTCAAAATATAATAATGTAGATACACTAAATTCACTTACGCTCAGTTCGCGTAATCATTACAATTCTTCTCCGAGCGAATTCAATGTGCGTTCTCATATCATATTTTACCCGGAAAATAAATTATTAACCGGGCAATCTCGCCCACAACATAATTGGATTTACACTGTCCTGAAAAATAATTGTATTTAAACGATGATTAGGCAAACTGTTTTGGGTCCAAGCGTATTATTGTGTTCCCTTTCAGGGCAAATTAAATTGGACGATTTTGTTAACACGTTTAGGTTTACCAGAGTCAGGCAAAAAAGTTGCCGAAACACTTCTCTAGATTTACGCTATTTTTTGTTAACGTTTTATCTGCTATCTAATTGGAGCATATGGCAACTACAAAATGTTTACCTTCATCTGCTATTTTAAGCTATCAGTTCTCTCGTTGCAATTAAGCTCTTTATCATGCTTAAATATTTTTATGATTCAAGTTTAGTATCACGGTGAAATGTTCAGATGGTGTGTAGTCTTAAATACGAGTATATATTAATTTCAGCAAATATTTTTTAATGGATGTTGTTTATTTTGAGGATATCGACTTCCAGCTATCTCGCCATCATTTAAAGAGTCTGCCGTGCTCTTTCTTCTACATTATTTTAAAGCAATATCCGAGAAAACCTATCTTCCTACCTCAAGTTGACTTCACGTATCATACATAATACGTGCTCCGTACTTTCGTACTTTCCGATGCGGTCTCGCAAAGTTTTTCCAGTTATATATTGGAGAGTTCATGTTTAAATTTAAAATACTAATTCAAAAATTAAATTAAAAATGCTATATTTGATCAGATGATTTGAAAAAAATGACCATTATAAGTGTACGATAAAACTAAGCCGTTATTTATTTATTTATTTATTAACAAACATTAATAATACTGTACAGTTCATATTTACGAATAATATATGTAAAAAATAAAAATACTTGGCCATCCTCGCCAATTACGAAAAAAAATCTTGTGTGCAAGAGTTAGTTATTTATTTTACCTATTGCTTTATCCGGCACTGATTCGACCTACAATCATAATTACCACTAATTCCTCGCCTCTTTTCAAATCAGACCAATCGAATTGTTTCAATTTGTTGGCCACTTCTTATGTATGTTCTTAATGTATCTACCATTAATTGATTTGAAAAATTGATAAATATGTATGATATTTCATAAAATTCAAGTATATAAAACTTAATCACAAATTTGTTTCTTTGCATATAATAATATTAAATGTATTAAAATTTACCGTAACAATTATTTAAATTTAATAATTTTGACTTATTAAATTTATGTCTTTTAACAGTAACATAATTATTTCATACGTGCATAACTTAATAAAAATATAAAAATTACATCTTAATGTTAAAATTTACAGCAATATATTAAAACAGAGATATGGAAGAAACAATGTAATGCATTAAAGTTTAAATACGAGTTTTATCTAGTTTTTGAAACTTCTTTGTATCACTTGTGTATTTTCGAAACTTTGCTATATTATCTATCATTTCACCCATAGATTTAAATGAGGAGATGAAAAACTAGTTAAGAGATAAAGCATTACCATTGCAATTTAGTATGGTAACATATTTTGAACAAAGTCTACTAAATTGTGTAAGTTAATCATTCCTCGAACAAGTTTTATGTTAATATACTCGTACTAATCCACCATCGTATTTATAGTGATGATAGAAACATATAAAGTTTAAACTAATGTATTTTTATTATCTTAAGATACTAAAGAAAATTTTAAAAGCTACCATTTATTTATCAAAAAAAGAATGATAATTTTTAAATCGAAATATCTTCTTTTGAATACAGTAATTTCACTTCAATGGAAAAGCTATTTTGTTGTTAAAATAATTTATAACTAAAATATATCTGTGCTAAAACATCACAGAAAAGACAAGTCGTTTTCATTTTACATTGCAAACTCTGTTGCAAGTTAGAAAACTGTTAGTTTATTCAAAGAGATCTGTTTAGTTTACGGTGAAGTGCAAATCTACAAAATTATAAAGTTTTCCTGTCACGGACAGTGCAGTGGAATTTCTCAAGCCAGAAAGTCATTTATTAATATATATATTTTTTATTTTTAAATAAAAATAATTTTAATATATTTAATGACAAAAAATACTTATACTTTACAATTCATAGTAAGATTTAGGGATCTCTTGAGTATTTTGGTGTAGCATTTATAGTTTTATGCCCCCTCCTAAATCTTTTGGATATTTAGCAGAAGATTATATTTTTGTTGCCTCTACTCGGTGAGAGAAACGAGTTTTAAATTCAGTTTATATCTTAAGAATAGATGCAAAAACTTTAGAAACAAACAAAAGTTTCAGCACTCTAGAGCTTTCTGATACCAACTTTTGTTGATGTAACTTGATAAATGTAAATGTTTCACGTTTAACATCTGGATGTTTTTTGATATTTTCCCTTTTTTAAGTTTTATAATATAATTTATTTAAATCTGAGCCCTTAAATTGACTGTATATCGTTATAACTTTTCAGAAAAAAAATCTTACGAGTATTTCGCTGTGGCAATAAATATGCTCAGCGAATTAATTTTAAAAACGTCCACGCAGATTTTTTTTAAGACTAAAACACTACATTATTTGTTGTAGAATATATTTTCAATCAGTTTGTTATCAAAAGGGCATTGATGTATTTTTTTACAATTTGCATTATGAATATTATATCAATTTACATAATTTCAATATATATATCATCGTGTCGGAAACAACAGGGTCGGATCCTGTCTGCCCAGAAGTGGGCGACGTCGATGACGTTACTTCTGGCCAACATCAGGTCTTCCTGGGTGCAGCTATTCGGGCACAGCGCACTCTCCAGAAAGTGTGACAGGGTCTGCTCCACGCTGCAGTCACATTCAGTCGGTCCGCTGTAAAACTACCAGGCTTTCATTTGTGTCCTCGTCTTGCATACTCCAGTCCAAAGTCTGTTAAGGGACCTCCATATATTCCACCCTTGGTCATGTCCAGGGGCTAGGTCCGGGGGGTAGGATAATTTCAATGGAACTTTTTTTTATTGTCTATTAAATATAAGAAATACTGTAATTATTTATTTTCAGATTAACATAATTGAGTAAAAATAATAATAATTATTTGATTTAAAAATATTATACGATAATGTAAAGTTTACAAAAATTAATTGATAAATAATACAATAAATTAAGTGTAGTGGTTTGCTCATTTAATTAATTATTGAAAAACCATTCATCCCAATTATTGTATATTTAAGAATATAAGATCGTTTTTTAAATAAATTTCAACCATTACACCTCTCAAACATAACCATTACTCTAGCAGTCAGTTGCTCATTATTAAAAAGTGTGCAGTATAATGAGAAATGACTTTATCAGTATGAAAGACACGGCCTAATGGCAGAGATTCAATAATAATTAAGAGCAATCACTCAACTGTCGCTGAGGCGGCGGGTATATTTTTTATTATCAGATACTCAGAGCTCAGGTGATAATTCTGTCAAATTTAATAAAAATGAAAAATTCCTTGCTTTTAAAGCTAAAAATATATAGTCAAGGCTTTAATATTAGCTAAATGAGAAGACTTGATTTGAAGACTTTGTAATAATTTATACTCAATTCAGCCATATTACCAACATGATTTTCAACCGTTACTTATCATTTTCCTTAATATCTGCTCATATTATTATTATATTTAATAGGCTATAACTGTCACTCTTATGAGTTGTTCATTTGACATTTTTTTACATATATATTGTTGTTAGTTTTAATGAAGTGTCTAAGAAAAGAAGCAAACGTTCCAACAGTATGGAAAGTATCTTTTTATTATGTATGGTGGAACATCTACTGAGATGAACGTAGTAAATTTCATTAAAAAATACTACTCTTATAGTCCCATTCTGGTGAAAACCTTTATATTGTAGTAAACAGAAAAACAATAGAAAAGGGGGGGAAGAAGTATTATTCGCAAGTTAGCTTCACGTTCCCCTCAATTCCGTATAAAAAGTGTCATAATCGTCCCCCGGCCAAGTGGGGCTACACTTTTTAATATCCGTTTCCAAAGCATTCGTATTTAATAATAAATGTATAAAGTTTATTTACGTGCTCCTTCCTACACCCCGCGGGTCCATTAGGGCCCACTCGCAACCCACAAGCCGGGCGGGCAGAAAGTGCGGGCGAATTCCACAATGATACCATTCAACCCTTAATACTTCACCCAGAAATTCATCAATCAAACCGGGGAGACCGCCAGAATATCATCCCCACAATTCCTGTCACTGTACTCTTTTAAAGACAGGCCCTGACACAAAAAATAACCAAAAATTTTGTTAATCAAATTCTGTTAAATCGACGCAGACCCTTTTTGCGCGCGCCACTGCGGATGTCACTTTTAATTTAAAAATTAGATATTTCTTTGAAGTAATGCGATAATATAATTTTCTAAAACAGACATTTGTAACTCACTTTGTTCAATTGTTCAATTGTTTTGATTGTATTCACAATACAATAAATACATATAAATCACATTGTCTTAAAAATTAATTTGTTTTTCATTCTACAATTTATTACATACATTTTGATAATATAAATTTTATGAGTTATACATTTCAATTAATTTTAGTAATATTTAATTCACCTAACGCTTTTTTAATCGATTTTATTATTATTATTTTATCACGTCTTTTAAAGTTTTGTTATTAAACGTAATTATTTTAAAATAACATTAGCTTATTCGGTCAAGTCTACTTGGTAAAAAAAAGTCCTAATCAAACTAATAATCATTTAAATGATTTAATAATTTAAGGCATAATTCTGTTACTTCTGCTTAGTTTGTGTACTTAACTATATATTGATATTAAATTTTCACACTTTTTGGAGTATATGGCCATAAAGTTTTGACAGCTATCATTATATTGGCCTCATCATCTCTGTACCAAGACTCAAATAAATAAATATTACAATAATTTTTAATAAACTGAGTGATGGTTGCATAGACTCCGGGGTTGTAAAATAAACCAAAAAAATCCTTTTAACTATGACAAATTGAAGCATTTTTAAGGGAATTGGTTAATTTACCCGATGCTCTAGAACAGTGGTTCTCAACCATTGTTCACTGGTGCACCGCGAGCTTGTTGCAGGTGCACCGCGAGAAAAATGGGTAAAAAAAAATGAATCAGTCCAAAATATTAATGACACAGAGAGTACAAGTGGAAGAAGTAATGGCGATATTATTAGACATCATACGTCTCATACAAAAGAAAACATACCCAGTAAAATCAGAAAAATTATTCGACAGTATTCTGAAGAATATTTACGTTTCGGTTTTACTAGCATCAATGAGGAAGGATATCACATTACACTATGTGTCGTATGAGGAGAAAAACTGTCCAATAGCGCGATGTATCTCGACAAGTTAAATAGCCACTTCATTACGAAGCACGCCGATCTTACATCCAAAAGTAAAGATTACTTTGAAAGATTGTTAAGCATGCAAAAAAAACAAGCGAAATATTTTGAGAAAACTGTTAAAATTTCCGATAAGGCACTACTGGTGCCATACGTGATTGCTGAATTGATCGCTATACAATTAAAGCCACATACTATAGCAGAGTCTCTAATTTTACCTGCATGTTGTGAAGTAGAAAAATTATGTTTGGTGATGCAACAAAAAATAAAATTATGAAATTTCCTGTTTCAAACGATACAATAAAAAGAAGAATTTTAAATATGTCGGATGATATTGGAAAAACAGTTACTGATAAACTTTTCAAACGACATTTTGCTTTACAAGTCAACGAATCGACTGAAATTAGCAGTAAGGCACAATTACTGGGGTTCATTCGTTTCACAATCGAAAATAAAATAGTGAATTAATATCTTAACTGCAAAAAGCTTACCGAGCATACAACTGGACAATATGTTTTTGATTTTATTTCTTTATATTTAGAACAACTTATCGCACAACAAAAAAATATCGTGGGAGTCATGTGTAGGAATTTGTACATATGGTGCTCCTTCAATGGTAGGCTCAATTAAAGGATTTGTTACCCTTGCAAAGAAAAGAAACCCTAATATTATATCTACGCACTGTTTCTTACATAGAGAATCTTTAGTGTCGAAAACATTACCAGCGGCACTAAAACCTGTACTAGATCAAATCGTTAATATGGTGAATTTCATAAGGTTAATACCTTTAAAAACACACATATTTAAAAAACTTTGCATTTCTATGGCAGCTAAATATGAGTCTTTGCTTTTTCACACTGAAGTCAGGTAGTTTTCTAGGTGTGAAGTTATTTGTAGATTCAAAGCACTTAAGAATGAGTTAATAATCGTTTTTCGAAATGAAGGTATGGATGATTTTGTTAAATGTCTTCAGAATAATGATTGGTATACTAAAGTAAGATATTTAGCAGATATTTTTAATAACTTAAATAACGTAAACACAACCATTCAAGGTAAAAACGAAAATTATTTGTCATCCATTGACGAATTGTCAGGATTTAGGAAAAAATAACTCTTTGGAAAAATCTAATAAAAGAAAAAAAAATAGATATGTTTCCTTCACTCAATTAAAACATACCCGAAGAAATTATTTCCGTGATAATAGATCATTTAACTTTATTAGAACAAAATATCGCACATTATTTTCCTTCTTTAAATATAGAAAATTATGACTGGATACGAAATTCATTTGCTACAATTGATACACCGTATTGTGGATTTTCATATGATTTCTGTCCAAAATGAATATCCAGTTCTTCACATGAAGGCACTGAAAATGTTGCTACAATTTTCAACATCATATTTATGTTAGCTTGGTTTCTCAGCAATAACTAATATAAAAAATATAAAACGACAAAGACTTACAAATTTAGACGATGAATTGAGGGTAGCTATATCAAATATTCGAGCAAATATTTCTGATATATGCATAAACCAACAAGCTCATGTATCCCATTGATTGATTTTTGATTGATAATATAAATTAAATTTTACTAAGCATGGACGTCATTTTGGGTGGATAAGAGCCGGGAGAGAAATGACCCTCTTTCTAGATTACATTCACCTTCAAATCTTCATACAAATAATTTTAATACAACATGTATAAATATAAAAAAAAATCTAAAGAAAAATTTACGAAGTAAATTTATACACAATTTTAAACATTTTTTTCCTATAACTTAACTTAAAAGGAAAATATGTCAAATAAATTGTACGTAATTTAATATGTAACTATTTTTTTAAAATAAGTATGTAACAAAAATGATTTCCATATATTTTTTTGACCTCTTTATTCTGGTGCACCGCCATTTTTTTCCACTATCAAAAGTGCACCGTGACTTCAAAAAGGGTGAGAACCACTGCTCTAGAAGCTTATACTATATACTAGTATATGTTTTCAATGGGTTCATCCCAACCAACGACATATGGTGGTCCCAGGCGGCCACTCAACTACGAACAGAAGAAAAATCAAGTTGCAGACTACAATTTCATATTTGCATTAGTGTTTACTATTTTTTTGTACCGCATTTAATTCTGATATTGTATAATGTGTTATAACTTATGGCGCAGAGACGTGGAATCTGATAGCAAGTCTTACCCATAAAATAAAGGTCACCCAGCGTGCTAAGGAGAGATCCATGATCGGAGTGTCGCTAAAAGATACAATCCGAAACGAGGAAATACGCAGAAGAACTCAAGTAGTGCATGCTACCCAATGAATAGGCACACTCAAGTGGCAATGGGCAGGAGATATCTGTCGAAGAGACGATGGTCGATGGGGAAGAAAAGTATTTGAATGGCGCCCAATAACCGGCAAACGAAGCATAGGCCGACCCCCTACAAGATGAATAGCGGGAGTGACCTGGATGCGGAAGGCGGAGGATCGAAGAGGATCGAAGAGGATGGAGACTCACGCGGGAGGCCTACGTTCAACAGAGGACAGACACAGGCTGATGATGATGATAATGTGTTTTAATATATTAATGAACTTAATTTGCCAGCAAAGCGGTCGTGTCAGTCACCCGTATTCTAAAACCCATCGGTAAATAAAGGTTTGAAGTGGTGGAGTCGATATTATTGAAAAGGTTTTTTCCCCGTGTGACCTGATCCTTTGATTCGGCCGGGTGAGGAGCAGTTCGCGGAACATACGGCGGGTCGACATTCCTCAAAGGAGCCATAGCGCAAGAATACGTCGGCGTTCGATTCCTAACCCGTGAACCGAGTGAATAGATAAAGCCCAATACCCGCCGCGACGCACGGAAGTTCATATATTATTTATATTAGGATACTCTTCTACACAAATATTGCATTATATATTTAAGTTCACATCTTTATTTTCAGTTGATATATTTGTTATTTAGAATTTCCTTCTAAACAACCACTCGACACTTGTAGTAAAGTATCATGTATATACGAGTATATTATTGTCAGTTAGCAGTTGACTGTCACTTAAAAGTGGTATTAGTTGATTAAATTAAAACATATTATTTCATAAATTACATGAAAAAACTATGTCTAATGTATTTGGTGAAACACATAATATATCAAAACCTGGTATTGATTTAAAAACGCCGTATTTTATGCAATTCTTCTTACTTATTACTATTAATAATTAACTTTCGCAAATATATTTTATGTAAACATAAATAAAATATAATTATCAGAGGGCTTAATTTGTTTCTCTACTGCAGATTATGTATCGCTCAATTACGATTAAAAGACGCTGTGAGTGGAAAAGATGTGAAGTTTGAGTGCCGGATCGGTATGATAAAAAAACAGGCAACTTAAGGATGTGTAGTAAGTAACTAAAATCTTAAAGTTGTATGCTCAGGAATTCGATTCAATTAAATTTTATCACAACTCCTCTTTGTAGTAATAATAATTTGTAATTTATATAAAAAAAATTACAACCTCCATTATTTTCAAACAAAAATATTCGAGCATTTTTAATGGAATTGCGCATTTTAAATAAATTGTTGAGTACTGAAATCCTAAACAAACTTGTAAGTTTGTATTCGTACCTGTAACTGAATCAGATATTAGTGTAGTGTTCTGGAGCCTGGACGTTAGCGTACTGGATTCATGAAAAATTCCGCTTGGGTGTGGGTAGTTGATGCGACGTGTCTGGAGATCCCAGTTATTTATTTTTTCAGGATTAATTTAATACTCTTGGCTCCCCCCACGCCCCCCCCCCTCCCTCACCTCATCCTGCTCCTGACTGGCCGACTCCACTTGAACTCAAGGCGTGGTGATATACCTAAGGAAGTGATGGCCAAACAATTTAACGAATGAAATAACAAAACACTTGGTACAATCACTTAATTTAAAATTTCATTGGTCTACCGGTTTTGGAGACAACTCTGCATCATTAAGACAAACATAAAACTATTTTGAATTTTTGTATTTTAAGTGTATTATTCAATCATTGAATTTCATTCAGCCTATTTTTTTTTCATGAAAACTTTAGTAGGGAGCCGAAAAATAAGCGTTAAAGTAACTTAAATATAATATATCACATTTAAAATTACTCTAGTTGTGAAATATTATTAAAATTTGATGAATTATATCAAAAATGTGTCAGAAGACTCCCAGTATAATCAAGTAGAAATATCGGTGAAAAGGAGAAACTACACACAGCTCAACTCAAAAACCACAATTTCAAATCTGACCGTGAATACCAACAATTATTATTTACCAGCTTCAAGTTCATCCGTTACTTTCAGATTCAGAGACTTCTTACATTATATATTACGAGTAGACGTTACCTGATATAATGATAATATTTTGTACAAGAATTGGCATTCAATGAGTTTTATTAATATTTATAAATGTACATATTAATACAGTTGAGGGTTTTTGACGTCTATAAATCCAAAAAATCTGATAAAAAAATACAATAAAAGTAGCTGCTATAATCGAATACCGTGCAAATTCGTGCTCTATATAATTTTAATTGTTGTATGTTGGTAAAAAACGACGTTTTGTAAACAAGACGTGTTGTTTTCTAGACGCAATTTCTTTGTTGCGTAACCGAACTAAATAATGTATGATATTGTAAGTAATATTTTTGTTATTATAATGTCTTTGTTACACATAGTATGAAAGCGTATACAAACATACAAGTACTTCCAGTATATTTTTGTGCTGACCATTATATATTCTTTAGAGTCTAGAGTCTAGACGAATTATTATAATTTTAAATTTTGTATTTGCGTATAAGACGCACTGGTCAATGTCTTTACTGCATCTCATACATAGTGAGTAAAGATAATTGGTTTCAGCCAGAGTGCTGGTGCTGAAATGTCGATCATACCAAATATTGGTCACTCAATCGACAGACTCAGTATTGCACTGAAATAAATTGCTTATATCCATTATGGAAGCGTTCCCTCGTAAATAATACATACTAGTATTTCTAACGAAAAATGTAAGTAAATATTTTATAAGACTAACCACGGGTAAATTCAATACGATTATAAGTATACAGCTTAAGACGAATATACAAGTGATGATTGCTAAAAAATAATTGTCTTTGTTATGATATTTATAAAGTATTATTCGTAATTTGTGGTTTTTAACATAAATATTTATATAATCACTAAACGAAAAACTATATTTCTCAGATTATTTTAAGTTTTACGTATAACTTTAATTTTTCATTCAAATGCTCGATATTGTATCAATACTTTCTACACAAACTGACTCTTTTGTTCGTAAAAATGTAGCGTCGGTTTGAGCTTCGCTGTCTCACAGGTCATTTTAAAAATTCAAAAGGCCCCGAATAATTTAGCAGAACATGGTTTGTTGTAAAATGCGGACCATAATTTTGAATTCTATGTTAGTGTATTCACTCGCAGCGCTGCGGAGTATTCCCTCAGAGTCGAAATGTTGTTTTGTATTAAAGTATTAACCGTTTTATTGTACATGTTTTACTGCCTGAGTCCGACTTTGGAGGTTATCCCCTAGCGACTCTCTGTGCGTGCAACCCAAGAATCTTTGACATCGTAATACGTGTAGCGGAAAAAATAATATAATGTAATTCCTCTCACATACCCATTGTACATTCTTACAAAAGGACATTTGCTATGTTATTTTAACTATCTTTTATTTTTCATTATATCTTAATTCTGTTCCGGCTCGTATATGACATTTTTATTTATTTCATTTCTGCTTCAAAATCTTATTGCATTCGTTCGATCTTGACAGTCTATTTATTGTATACAATGTGCTCGAAGGCCATCAGGGATGAAAAGCTGACTTAATAGCTTTTTCATATATATTTTTATGCAAGTATAAACAGTAGAATACAGACAGATGGTGATTATGATTCTGTTCATTTTCATCTGCGGATTGTAAGACACTTACCATTCTACATATGGATAAGCGCTGCATGTGAAGTGTTGATCCGCCAACGTCATAGAATACAGCCCGACATTCACGTATCATCTTTATTTTTACAATAAATGCATATCCACAAAAAAACATAAATATTTGAATAAAATTAAACTGTGGGATAAAATTAAACGATCCAATTGTTATATATACTTTTTCAATAACCATGAATTACCTAAAATGTTCTTAAAGTTGTAATATCTCTGTAGAAACGATATATTTAAGTGAAAACTGATTTATCAACATATTATTAAAGTGACCTCTTCTTAACAAATTATTTCAATTACCATGAATTTTAAATCACAGCATAATAACTGACCTGTATATTATTTTATTTTCGTGAATAGCTTTTTCTATATTTTATTCATACTAACATTTTGACCCATTTAAAACACTTAAACATTTTTTTTCTTCGGACAAAAAAATATTACAATTTATCGTAAAAATTCTTTGAGTTATGTTATTTTATTTTTTGTTACAGCTCAATCTATGTGAAGCTGAAGGAGTGGCTGACTACAGCAATGGTTGCTCCACTTTCCATAAAAAGCAGCGGGTTTTGGTCAAAACCATTTGGAGGGGCAGCTCTGATGCCACCAAGTAAGTTTTATCATATGTTTTAATCAAACTATTAACGATTTATTATTCTAGAATCCAGAAGAAAGTTCAAAGCCAGAAAACATTCAGTCAGTAGACATAATAATTCTCAACATGAGTAAGTGATCTCTAAAAGTGACAAAAATTTTCATCGTCATCAAAACGGAATTTGATAAGTAATTGTAAATATCTTCTTCTTCATAATATCAATCCGGTAGATTGGTTTGCAGCAACAAAATCTTGCATCTCGATCTCCACTCTTCTTGATCCTCTAAAATCTTCTTTAGCTCAGTATAAGAGCTACAACTCATGTCCTCGAACACTTGCTGCAAATACTCCCGTCTAGGGCGCTCTCTGCTGTTTCTACCCTCAACCATCCCTTCCACAATGTCGTGAAGAAGACCGTCGTGACGCATGATGTGACCGATCTATCGGGCTCGCCTCTCTGAGATGGTTCTTGTAAATATAGCGATGAGCAATTCTTTTAATGCACAATATTCAACAATTATTGGTTCATTATTGAAAATGGACCTGGATTGTTCCGAAACATGAGCAATCACACAAAAATAAAATATTGCTAAATGAAACGAAATATTTTAAATTCGTTCATTTTAAAATTTAAATAACTTTAAAATTTAAATAACTTTAAAATTATTTATTATAATTTTTATGTAAGGATAAAAATACTTCTGAATATAAAAAACCTTTGTTATTAAGTTTACTAAAGAAATCCAATAATGCAGACAATATGAAATATTCTTGTACCTGTGTATACATTTTATACGCCATCGAATTTTTTTAAACGGGGGAATTTACTTAAATTCACCAATATATACTCGTACAATATACAAAAGTATATAAATACTCTTACCATTTAATCATGCATAACTAACAGGATCAATCAAATTAATGTTTATTATTATAATATATAATCAATCTTAGTAGATTTAGTAAAATATATGTTCATGAAATAATTCAAGATGTTGACTAAATTAAAAATTTAAAGGAGCTGTCGGAGGCGCTCGGCAAAGCTCTTATTTGAAAAAATAATTCACCTTCTTTGCTTCGTGGAAGTTTTAACAGAGGGCGGACTTTGACAACAATGGCGCTGCAGAGCACCGTGACAGGGGTTGAAGCGGTCGGTTAATAGTCATTTAAGCCATAAAAATCTGTTATGGATGGAGGGTAGGAGAGAGTAAACATCGCTGGCTAGCTTAGACGGCGATATCTTCGTCACGATAAAGAAAGGAGCTTTATACGAGTATCCCCAAATATTATTATTACTTTTTTTTATAATCTTATATGTTATATATTTTTTATATTTATATCACATTAAAACTAATGCGTAAATAAAAAACTTATTTATTTTCAAATAAAGAAAATACAAGAATCGACTTAAAGCTGCGACATTATTTAATGAAATGTCTTTGAAGCTTTTTCACAAATAGGGCGAACTGAGAGAATCACTCCAGTCTCGACTATTGTCGAGCGAGGTAGGCGTCACTAAAAAGAAAAAACGTTGGGTAATAATTGAACATAACTGAACAAAAAATATTTTAAGACACAAGAATTGAGTCTTCGCTCGAAATTTGAGTGTTCTATCAATTATTTTAAATATATATTTACCTCTTACGTCTTTTGTCTCTTACTAACTATGATGCTAGATTCAAACGGGCTTCGAATTTTGAGCTGATATCAACATATATTATCAAATGTGTTAATATAATGCGCCACTTGTGACGTGGATATTCCTTCCCTGCTACCCATTGATGAAATTTTATTATAAGATTATCTATGTCATATTGGCTCATTATATGAATAATAAAAACATCACCAACAAATGCTAGAAACCAGACTTTTTTTTTTCAAAAACCCCAATCAAATATTTTATTATTCTGGTTCAGTACTTAAAAATGAATATTAATACAATAAATTTAATTTCAAATATTTATTCAAAAATTAATATATATTTTTGATATATTTATGAGTTGTTTTTTTTTGTTGTATTTGTAGCGAATAAATAATTTTATAATAACATTTCATCAACCATGATCATTATCATTACCTTCACCTGCTTTCTAACTCGCGCATATGGACATCACGAACAGGCACCATAACAATATTAAAGTTCATTTATAGAACCAGTAATAAAGGACGAGATAACTTCTCAAAAGAAATCGACAGGCGTATACAACTGGGATGGGCAGCATTTTAGGTTAAGTAATGTCATTACATTACCTTAACTAACCGAACCTAACCTAACATAAACTCATTAACTTAAAGATACCGAAGATAATCGGTACGATTCTCGAGTGAGATTTAAATAAAAAATATTATTTAAACATTTCTAAGTAAATATCTATGTACAAATACTTTATTCTTTATATTAATACTCCCGATTAGGTAAGGTTAGGTTAGCAAATGCTCTACTACTAAACCATACCGTCCGAAAAATAAAAATAAATGAAACGTTTCAGCGGTCAATAAGAAATCTCAACAACCGATTTCAACAATGCATTAATGCAAGAAGACAACTTCTAAACGACAGCCTTATTAAAAAATATATACATATTAATACGATTATTATTACTTAAGTGACAAATTTAAGGGTTTCAATGATTATAAATAAAATGTTCATCTAAATAACTTCTTTGGTTTTCACGGCCAGATTTGATATTGTGTCTTTTGGTTTCAACTGTCATTGCAGGGGTCTTCTTCAGGATTGATGATTTATTTAGTTTTGAGTTAAGATGTTCATCTTCCAATACTCTTGGTTTTATCGAATTGTCGAAATGTTTTCATTGTTTTGATCACTATTTATAAGAAGTATTGACCTGTATTATTTGCTTGTACAGGAAGGAGTTCTTACGTGAAGCAGCGTGGGCTGCTGCCCTGCACGACCCCAACGTGGCGAGGCTCTTGGGCGCGTGCACGGACGAGCCCGCGTGCAGCGTCACGGCGCACTCCGAGCTGGGCGATCTGCCGGCCTTCCTACGCCGACAAACAGACAACAAGCAAGAATCCACGCTGAGGTAAGACCCTTGCTATAATCCCAATTCAGAATAACAGTTTAATGATGTTTTAACAATAATTACACTCATTTGAAATGCGAAGATCGTTTGGAACTAGTATCCAACTGCATAAAAGGGGAGTACTTGAAATATGAAATTTTCCCTTCTGAAACTTAATACCTGATTGATACATCTTCTACGCTTGATGCAAATCGATAACGTTTATAAAAAATCATTCAATATCTTGTTACATAAATAAAATATACATAAATATAATAATTCGCCGACGGGTATAGCTCAATGGTCAAAGCGTTTTGCTATGAAAGCTAAAAGTCGTGGGTTCCATCCCTGATGGAGATTAAAAAAATAAATCGGTTCTGAGCTATAAAATCCCAGATTGGTGTAAATTTGATCCCTCACCCGTCAAATGCCAGTCATAGCTTGCACCATGGTAAGCGTCATAGAATTTCACAGATGAGACTCCAAAATTACTATCACCATCTGTCGGTATTTTCCTGTATGCATAAAAACATTTGTATATTCCCGACATCTATAAGGATTGTCCTCTTCCGAATCTCTTCTTTCCTGATATCTCCACTGCTTACTTTTAACATAGAGCTATACATCACTCTCTGCGCCATCTGTATTACCATATAATATATTTGACGGGGATTAATGTGTATGCTTCGTAAATAGTATTTAAATGTATGTTTCTTATATTGAAATATAAGAAACTTACATTTAATTTCATTTTGTAATTAAAAAAATTATTATTATTTATATGTTATTTTTATTTACCATAAACGCAAATTACAACATATATTTATCAAAGCATATCTTTGTTATGGAAACATTTCCTTATTTTTTCTTTGACATATTGTTTTTTTTCGTGCCTATCGCAAAGGCCGTCATCATAATATCTACTCATATTATGGGTGAGCTCAACAGGATCAGTCCAATCGGAGTAAAGGTGTCAAGAATCTCACGATTACCTTCCACCCGAAATAATGAAATGACCCGCATCGGTATATGAACCAGGCTTACTGGCGACTCTTCTGGATAATAACGTTTTTCCTCTCTGTAATATTGTAATAATGGTTGAGATTGAACGTAATCTGTAAAATATATTTATCATATGCAACTATTAATTTGCTCTTTAAGTTGTTAATTCATAATTTACTTAAACCTACAGATTAATTTACTCAAAAGTAATTATTTTTTATTTTACCTATATTTATAAATGGCTGCGAATCCTGACACATTTCTGAGATAAAACTAGGTAAATAAGTGGTCTTTCATCATTAATTTGGTAAAGAAAATAATTTAGAAATGACTGTGACATATTTTCTGGAATACTCAGAAGAGCAAAAACAGCGATTTCCTTTTCTTCAAACCTGCAGATCATCAATGTCTTGGAAGATCATCAAGACGTATACTATTTATATACTAAGCCGAGTGTTTTGGGACTTGGGATGAGACTAAATACGTGGGATCTGACAGAACTTTATTTTAAATAAATATCAAAGACAATCTATATTTGAAATAAAATTATAAAATAAACAAATTTCCTCGTGTTTTTTGTGTTTCAGTTACGGGTGCCTGATATACCTTGCTACGCAGATCGCGTCAGGAATGAAATACTTGGAGTCGCTGGACCTGGTGCATCGAGATCTGGCAGCCAGGTAAATTCTCAACTTTTAATTGAAAAATAATACCATTTGTTTCGAAAATAATTCACTTAGTAAATTGCTTTTCTTTGGAAACGAAATCGAGTTCATTTAACATATTTATGAAAGAGGTCTGCACACATAAGTATTAAATATTAAATTATAATTTATTATAAGCTTTATCCATGTCACACGAAATAAAAATAAACATTTGTTATTACCTTAAAAACTATTTATACATAACAGACATAATATGCTTCGGTTTTTTTAGCTCTCTGATCAGTTTTATACAAACTGACAGGCTCTCATTTTAGAGGGTGTCGAAAAATATTCATAACGTCGAATGTAGAAATTATCTATAACAAATCCAAAGATCATTGCAAATGACATCATTACGAGTATATAACAGCAGTTTAAGGCGATGAGATGTTCCAGATATGATGCGGAAGTGGAAGCAAAAAAATGTTATACTAATAATCAATTCATTGAACCATTATTTAAAATTTCATTGAGTCTAGCTCCATGTTTTCATAAATAAAATTTAATAAATTTATCAATAAATTAATTAATAAAACTATTTAATAAAATAAAACACTTTACTTACCTAGCTAAGTGTATGAGATAAATCCGGGTATGCAACACTAGAGTGCCGCGCTTGTTCTATGAAGAGACCTGTTAATATTCCAGCAGGTCTCCGTCTCAATTATCGGGCGGCTGGATGTTAAAGGGGCCAGTCAAAAGAAGAGAAATTATAGTCGCATCCTGATATTATTACGTACCTTAGTAAAAACGTGCCTAATATTAAGTCGTTCTGAAATGGTTTACAGCCGCGTCTGGGGCAGAGAATCTATTTTACGGAAATGAAATGTGATCTTCATACGTGCCTTTTAAATGCTCCGCGGAACGCCCCACATACCGTGGATGGTTTATGTTGTTGGAAATAATACTAAAGGGTCCGCCATCTAACGTTTTTTTTTTCAACTAGTGCTTATTTCGTGAACGGTAACACTTAGCTCATGTCTGATTTGACAGATAATTAGTTTTATCCTTCCGCTGAACAAATATGGTTGTGTATATGCTTGAACATCGCTGGGAAATATTGCGACATTATTTTGAAAATCATTTTTTTGTCCGCCATCTAACGTTTTTTTTTTCAACTAGTGCTTATTTCGTGAATGGTAACATTTAGCTCATGCCTGATTTGACAGATAATTATTTTTATCCTTCCGCTAAGCGAATATTATTGTGTTTATGCTTGAACAACGCTGGGAAATATTGCGACATTACTTTGAAAATCAGGCTATTTTTCTTCAAAAATGAGCAAAGAGTGGCCGTTACAGTCAATGCCGATCGTTATCGGGCCATTTTTGTTCACAAAAATTGAAGAAGAGAATATTGGCAACATTTTGTTTCATCAGGACGGCGCTACGTGCCACACAGCCGAAACTACACTCAATGTTTTGCGCCCCATTTTCAAAAAAAAAAGTTATTTGGCGGACCCGTTACTTGATGTCACAAAATTTAACTATAGGAGATGCAATTTGAAATGCTAGTATTATAATACATTGAGTTTTTTCGTTTGATTGAAAGTTGAAAATTAAAGGATAAATTATACACAGAGTAAGTAAAGCTATTAAATAACAATTTATTTCAAGACCTTACACGCGTTTCTATGCACTTGATCTGGACAGTTCTTCTTCTTCGTGTCAACGACGTCAAATTATTTCTGCAGTATCTGTCAACATCGATAGCCCGTGTGTTCCCTAGCATTAGGTCTTGAGGTGTGCAGCTTGTTGGGCACATGGAGCAGGATCTTAGAGGTGAGGCGGTCTGCAGGTCTCCGCAGTCGCACAATAGTGGCTCTCCCTGCTGAAGAATTCCCCACCGCACAAGGTTGTCCTTTGTTTTATCAACTCCGGTTCTTAATCTGTTCAGGGATTTCCAGGTTCGCCAGTCAAGGTTCAGGATAGTTATCATCATTACATTTTACTACGAGATCACTATCGCCTAACAAAACTAAATTTATCACAAATTATCAAGCAATCACAATTTTGAAAATCTGATAATGCAACAGTATAAATATTATCAATAATTGATCATTACTTTCCCAAAGATAAATTCCTTATTTTGAGCGTAGATTGTTATCGTTAAAATGTATCGAATGAATTGAAAATCACCTTGTTTACCACTTGTGGGGGCCATAATATTTTTGTACCAACATAACATGATATTTGTCAACATTTTTATTTATCAGTTCGTCTGTACTGATATAGACGTTGTTATTGATTTAATCAAAAATGTGCGTAATTAAACAATAACATTTTAAACATCATCACATTAAAAAATCAACAGATTGTATCTAAATATGAAGTGGTTTGTAAATTTATATTTTTAGCTTTTGTCATTTTTTTTATTTAATTTTATGATATAAATATATGATGGATTTTAATATGTTTATGGGCCAAAAAAAATCAAAATCCAGGTACGCACTGATGAATATACGGCTAAATTTAAAACATAAAAAACAGTAAGACATTATTAATACGAAAATGTGAACATGTGGAGAAGCGCAACTGAGAGGAATACTTGGAATGCCTCGAAAGAGGACCTAACCCCTGGACATGACCAAGGGTGGAATATATGGAGGTCCCTTAACAGACTTCAGACCGGAGTATGCAAGACGAGGACACAAATGAGGGCCTGTCACACCTTCTGGAGTGTGCGCTGTGCCCGAATAGCTGCACCCAGGAAGACCTGATGATGGCCAGAAGTAACGCCATCGACGTCGCTCACTTCTGGGCAGATAGGATCTGACGCTGTTGTTTCCGACACGATTGTATATATATAATACAAAAATTTAAGGGAAAATAAATCAACATTTAAAAAATAATGCAGACATATTTTTAAGTGCTCAAAATATCGTTACCGGTGGCCTTTTTAAAATTAATCTATTAAATATACAATATTATTTGCGAAAGATCATGAATGTAATTTTATTGCTGAAATTTTTATGAGGTAAAATTCTGCCAACCAAAAAATAATTTATGTTTATCCGGTTGGCTGTAAATGGCCGGGCACTCTTTAAGGCCGGAAAAAGATTCAGCAGATTGTATAAAATGGTAATTAAAACCGAAACACATTACACAATGAGCTCCAGCCTGGGAATCCGCAATATAAGATTAAGGCCCGTTGGGGGTACTGTGCTAATACTAGCATGCACCCTTTAATGTTAATTACCAAATATTTGCTGCTGCGGATATGTTAGGGTCAAATCATTATTTGAGAGATTGGAAAAGTTTTATAGATTTTAATAAATCTCATCTTTATCAGTATGCAAAACCAATCTAAAAGACTTTTTACGATTTCGCATAACATAACCCCGTTATTTCTGCACAACGAAATAGCATCACACTTTTATTACTGGCACATCAAATAATATATGTGAAGGATATTTTTTTTAAACACTGGTTAATCAAATGTTTTTTTTTAGTAATTATTATTTGTATCTAATTACAAATCAAAAGAAAGAATTCAAGTTTATTTAAATTAGATGTATATTTGTTAAAAATGTATATTCGAGTTGTTAAATGTATTTTACCTAAATATAATATTATAAAAATATTTTATATGATCAAAATCCTCAAGATAAAATTTCGTTAAAACATTACTCTACAATAAAAATAATTAATTGCTTAAAACGGACCAACATTACGGATTTTTATCCATTACAGGGCGTTTTTTCTCTTCATTTTTCAGTTAGCGGAATCGGTCGTGAGAAAACCGTTTTATTCTCATTTTCGACCGTGAGACCGTAAGCTTTTCCTTTACAAACAAAAGTTTTTTACAAATCCGCGAATTAGTTACCCTCAAAATCCACGACTAGTTACTCTAAAACCTTTGCGTTCTACAAAAATATCAAGTTTCGTGGAAAATATATGAAAACGTGCTCCAGCATCCCGATTCATTTTGACATTTATAAATAAGTACTTACAAAATATAATTTAATACGGTTTTAATAAACTGGTCTTCTTATTCGAATTATTTAATAATTCATGTTTTATAGTCGTTAAAATCAGTTGATGAAATTATAATTTGATATATACGATACAATTCAGCATTAACTTATGTGCTTCAATATATTTTTAATATACAAATCATTATTTGGTAACGTTTCCAATACTAAACGTTGAATATACAGTTTTCGTTTTTCCTTTATTTCACTCAGCAATGCATTCTAACTTAAATATATTTAATAGACTGTCAAATATCAAATCAATCAAATCATAACTTATTAAAATTTTATCATTAAAACATTATCATTAACATAAAAATTGTATTATCAACATTAATTTAATTTATGGTGTTTTTTGCACATTATCGTGTACTCGTATTTATTCTTTGATTTAATGTGCTAACATAATAATTTCTCGAATAAAAGGTGTATAAACAAGAATAAAAAATATATCATTATGTATTTGCATTGTCCGGTGACCGAGCAGGTCGAAAAAAATATTTAGCTTTGTTTTGGCTTAAATCATTTTGTACATAAACTTGTAAGCCTATTAAAGGGGCTTCAGAAAACAAATAAAATTATGAAATAATCTCAAAAGCGAGTGTAGGGAACGTTGTAAAATAATCATAATCCGGCTTAGAATTACGAGTTGGTACAAACGACCAAACCTTTAATTGTTGATGGCCCCGATAAAGCCTAGGTTGAATTTGGTTACATTCATGTAACCAAACCAATACTTAACTTTAAATGGATTCACAAAGGTACGAATATTATTGTTTATAAGTAGATGGTGTTATAAGCCAAGATTTGAAATGGTTGAGGAACCCTAATATACCAGATTTACCGTGTACTGTGAAAACCTTTATTGATTATGTATTTCAATTTATAAATCGTACATACTCGTATCTTATGTATATTTAAAAAAAAATAACATTTATAATACTGTTGACAAAGAACGAGTCTTGTGTTGTGTGATAATACATAGCATTTATCAAATTGCTATGTGGGAGTTGATCTTATGATTTAGATAGGAATACTTAAGTAAAAACACAATGCACGGCTTAAATACAAAAATAAAAACTGTATAACATTGAATTATTTGCTTGTTCAATGCTTTTATTATATTCGAATGTAGAAAAAATTAATTAAATAAAGCATACAAATATGCAATAAAATAGTAATAACAATAAACTTAGTAAACGTTATGTAAATAAATTACAGAGTTTTTATAAATACAGATTGTAGAGTATCTATGAACACATATATATATATATAATATGCATATATATATTTATATATTTATATGCATATATATATATATATATATATATATATATATATATATATATATATATATATATATATATATATATATATACATATTTAAATGGTTTCAATGGTATTAAAATATTTTAAATAAAAGCTTTCAACTCAATTATTTTTTATCAAATATTAAATAATATTTCAAAGACAACATTTTTTTTCTTAATTGGCATTGAAAGTTAAGTAAACAAAAATATTGCTCATATAATATTAGCAAATATTAACTTTAAAATATCTTTTCATGGATATATACTTGTCTACGAACAAAAATTGTCAAAGTGTAATTAAAAATATTTTGTATAATAATTGATCATTTTAAAATTAAAAATAATGAAAATTGCATAATAAAACCAATTTTAAACTTTTTTCATGAAACCTCAAATTTAGCCGGAAGTTATAAATAAATGTTTGCGTTTTTATTTTTTGATAACTAAAAATTTACAATGGAGATTCAAAAAAATACTGTGAAAGGATAAATTCTCCATCTCGGCTATAGAAACGACGAAAAACTCTCGGAATAAATTGGCTTAGTTTAAAATAAATTGTTGTTTTGGCAATTAAAAGCCCCGTTACTCGATACGGCGCCAGCAATTAACTTCTGCCGGGCGGTCTCTGGCCCACAACAGGTTTATAATAATAGATAATAATGCCCGCCTTCCATCTTGATGCCTTTCTGTACCTGCTCGTCAAAGGAAAATTAATTTAAAAATATCACGGCCAAAGACTTAAAGCGACTTTTTATCTCGGAAAAATACAACAGGACTATAAAGGTATCCACTGGCGTAATCAATGAAAAATGTGCGGCGAGTACATCAATGGATATGACTTAACGAATTTCTTGGAAAATATTTGGATCCTTTTTTCCAAAAGCTTCTTCTACACAGAGAGAGAGCAAGTTAATACAAAATTTGTTGTGTGTCTCAAGAGGTTATCATATTGTAATGGAAGGGTATACAATGCACGCTGTATTATGTGTAGTGTTTGTGTAAATTGTTCCTTGATGATATCCAGATTCCAAGTAGAAGAAAACACAAATGGGTAAAAGCATTCCAAAACATTGTTTGGAAAGAATGTTCAAAGCCTTTAATAGTTTCGGAAAAAGTTTTTTTGTTCAAAAAAATCTACTCTTTTCGATAGTTACTGACAAAAAAGTAGGAGATTATTCCACTTCATAGTTTATTATTAATCAATAAAGTTGATTATTATTCTTATGCTAATGTCATCAATCAGTTTAAATTCAAGCAAAATTTAAGGATTGTGTTTTTGCTGTAAAATTTAGATACGCCCTTGAAGATACCGATCCGCGTGTAAATACCTTTTATTATCTTAGAATTATTTTACGCGCTTTCCGAACTTTTCCACCGAAAGCCATTAGTATGGAAATGCAGGGTTTGAATTAAATTTGAATACTGATATTAGTGGGTCTTCGTTTTAAATTTAATTAACCGAAAATGTACAGAATACAATAAAAAAAAATACACCTGGGTGGTGGCGTCCCTAAAGCAAAAACATATACCTTTTAAGCGAGGGGGAATTTTGGAAAATTGGCGAATCCTGTACCTACGCAAGTTAATTTAAGCAAAAACAATAATTTTCATTAGCAACTTACTATTATGATTATATTTTGAAACATGTCTGTGTGACATGTATTTTTCTGTGACTTATCAATATAGAAATCAAATAATTTTATTGTATTTTGATATCTTGATGAGATAAAGTAGTATCGACTCCTGGGTTTTTGAACAATGAATAATTTATCAATGTTCACTTATTTTAATTGACTTCAAAAATATTTTCGTCTTTCTTTGATAACACTATCTACTCGTACAAAGGTAAAACTTCAAAGTGTCACAATAGCTGTATGCATGTGATACGAGTTCACGTGGTTGTAATGATCTTGAACAAAAACAACAGGGCTAATGACTTTATGTTGATCATATTTTAAGTATTTATTTGGAAATTAAATATTAAATTGATCAAAACGACCTAGGTTAAACATGGATAATTATGAGCATCATTTATTCACATACATTATGTTTTTATATGGGGAAAACAGATTATTTCGTTGAAGCCAAAACCGCAATATTCTTATATTTATACTCTTCGTATACTAAGCTTACGACGTATATTCCAATGCAACGGCCTTAAAAATCTTGTACTAATTTTGAATTTAAGTAAAAAAGTCAATATCAAGCGTATCGTAGTTTCGTGTGGACTACATACTTTATCCTATAAATATCCTATAATACAGTTAAGAATTGCATGTATCTCGTTCAAAAAGCTTTTCATCGTTATTCGTTTTAGGTATATTAAGAATAAAATTGCCAATGTTCAATAATTCAATGATCAAGCAGTGTCTCTAAACAAAAAAAAATATTGACTTTTACTGTTATTTCTTCCATAGGAACTGCATTCTCGGCAAAGACTTCTCGCTACGCCTTTCCGACCACGCCATGTACTGTGACAAGTACGAGCAAGATTACTACACCAGCGACACCAAGGCGCATCTGCCCATTCGCTGGATGTCATGGGAAAGTCTTCTACTTGTAAGCACTGATTTTTAACAACTTTATTTTAAATGTATTTTTCAAATATGGATTTTTTTCTGTACAAGAGTTAAGAGTGATATCTGCAAGAGCACTTATTACAATTGCGTTTTATTTTGACTCTTGGGATCTAAGCGTCTTAAAACGCGCATAAGAGATATATACACATAATTTACTCGGCGGAACTATGAATGATAGAACTTGTTAGGGGTGACACGGGGATCGTGCCTGTTGACAAAACTATAAAGCGGAAAATTGTATATACTTAAAGATTTAGCAGCTAGAGCATTATTTTGCATATAAAAGTACATAGTAAATCGTTTTATTCAATTTATTTTCCTTTAATTGATAGTCACAAATTTAGATGGGTGACCGTTAAATTACGAGTATGTTTACTAGATCCGGGCTTATGTAATAGTTAAAATACTTAAAATCTATATTCTTAATCTCGATAGTAAGTTCGAGCTATTGGTTATTTGGAGCAGACGTGTGAGATGTCGTAAATTCTAATAAATACATATTTTATAGGTCATGCAAGCTCATGCAACATGCTAGATTTTCTTGAGTATACTTGTAATCATCCAAAATGTTTTTTTAAGGGTTGCGATACCTCTCTTTATAGTCTCCTTCAACATCGATTGCAGAACTGACTACCCAACAATCTATTACTTATTTAGGTTAATACTCAGAATTATAATAATTTTTCTTGAACATTTGGAATGGATATTGAATAATGGGTGGTTGTAGAATTGATTAAATCATTATTTTGTAGGTTTTCACGATCTAATTTGGAATTTCGGCTTTCATGTTAAGCCTTGTGTCGCTAATTTCATATCCTCTCCTTTATTTTTACTGCCTTTGCAGGGGTTATCTTCAGGGTCGATGATTTGACAAATAGTCAACCCTGAAGATGAATGCTGCAATAATTATTTTTTGTGTTTTGTTTTAAAGTTTACAATAATGGTTTTTGTCATGCGCGCAGGGCCGCCACACCGCGATGAGCGACGTGTGGTCGTTCGGCGTGACTTTGTGGGAGCTGCTCGTGCTGTGCACGCAGCAGCCGTTCTCCGAGCTGACGGCCGAGCAGGTGGTGGAGAACGCCGCGCGCTGGCGCGCCGGCGAGGTTAGCCGGCGCGCGCCGCCGCGCCTGCCCTCGTGCCCGCGCGAGCTGCGCGACCTCATGCACCAGTGCTGGCAGCGCCGCGCGCCCGAGCGCCCGCGCTTCCACGAGATCCACGCCTTCTTGCAGCGCCAGAACACCGGCTACGCGCCCGCGGACTTGTGATGCGCGCGCCGCGAGGGCAGCGCGCACTCCGCGGAGAAGCGCTACTTCCTCGCGGCTGACGAGTAAGCAAACAACTCGACGCGCAATCTCAACATCGTCAAAAAAGGCCATCTATACAATACACTTGCTTTTTCCAACCGCGATAAATGATAAGCTCTCATAAAATTAAAAAGATAATAACATCTATTGAAATTAATCCAGAACAATCAATTAAGCATCGTATGCGAATTAAATATACTTTTATGAAAAAAAAAAGACATTTATCTTATTTGTCAGCTACAAAAAAATAAAGATTGCTGCCACATGAAATGCTCCATCGTGAGATTATAAAAGAGGCCTGGGCAAACTTTTTGAATGACCGAAATTGATCACCAAAATAGAACGTAAACCAATAAATTATCTCATCTCCAAAATTGGTCTCCGAAAAAATTCAATCATAAAAAAACAACATAATGCACGATGACATTTTTTGAAAAATATCAGTTTTCCCAGGTCTTGTATAAATCTTTGTTGCTATAAAAATTACTAGACATTCATTAAAAACAGACCACTGCTCGCAGTAAAAGACTGAAGTAAGAGATGAACGGTCGATTAATTATGATAAACTTCATAATCCGGCGGTTCGCTTTAGAACAAACAATCATTAGTGTGATCGACGCCTTGCACTGATGGAGCACACAGCTCTGACCGGATAGCGGTCAATATATCCAACAAGCGTTTTCTGAAATGAACATACTGTTTGGTGAATATTTAAAATAATATTAAAACGAATACGCATAAGCTTACTCACTTGTGATATCGTCGTCTTATTGAGATATAAAATTCATCTTTGACGCCCCATTGACTGAAACAAGCTACCGATTACTTCCGAATAAACATTGATTAAAGTGAACATATTCAACAAACACAACGTTGAATTCCAAACGGCTGCAAAAGGATACTGTATCCAAGAGATCGCAACTGCGGCTTGTCTGGATAACTTGTGATGCATTAGTGCTGCGTTAATACATTCCGAAGAAAATTTTGATGTGAAAGGTGAAGCATCTTATAGACTTTAAAGGAGCCTTCTTATATTATTTGGTGTAATAATCAATTATACATTATCATAACCCTACCCTGATAGCTCTTAAGAAGTAATAATGTTACATCCCGTGTGGTTGATGATTCTAATTTAACTCTTAATGAATGTAATAATCAATTACATCCTTGTATTTTCATGAAAATATATGTGTTTTCATTTATCTTATCAGTATAATATACAATATTTGTCGTCGTTATTAAATAATGCATCGTAACTCAGCAGAACAATTTTTCCAGGGTAATGTTTAACTATAGATATTCCATAATCTTGTCAGAACGATTCAATTGTAAAACATATGTAAATAATATCATACTATTGAAACATTTAAAATGAACCAGATACTTTTGCAGAAAAATTTCTTGGTATAAGTAAATATGTGTTTTAAAGTGCCGTGAGATTGGGACATAAATAAAATAAGTACACATTAAGTTATTTATTTGATAAATAGCAGTATTGTGTTGCGATCCGATATATTTCACAAATATTAGGAGACACAAACAACTTGTTTGATCCATATAAAACAATCCTTTTGAATTCTGACATAAGCTAACGTAAGAAACAAATATATATACGTAGAGTTATTGTCTTATCATATTTTCAATTACTTTATTGATAAAAACTGATTTGATTTACTTCATTTAGATAATAATATTCAAATAAAAATGATTTTTATTCATCAAAACATAGAACACATTGAAAACATGATACATGTTAATTAATATCAAAATGAAAATCACTATCATTCTATTAAATATATATGATGATCACATTTAATGAATTCATCTTAAGCCTATCAATACATTATTCAACAGAAAATTTTATGCTAAATGTATAAAACGTTGTGTTTAGTTAAGTCCATGAAAACTTATTTTGAATTCAGTAAACAAGTTGTTTATTTTGATCTTGTTTCAAATTCTTTTTTTGCGAATTTAGGTTAAATGCATGTATTTTGAACTCTTTGACCACAATTTAAATGGGTGCAATTTGAATACAGCGGCTGCAAGTTCCGTTGTGTCGGGCTTCTTGGTTTACCACTGCCCCACTGCCGCTAATTTAGGGTACCGTGACGCAATGGCTAACGATTTTTCTTATCGTGCTTTCTTTTCGTTAAAGTTCCACTTAGTGTGCACATTTCCGAAAGTGCTATATTAGGTATGCAAACTTGTGACTTCAAATAGTAATATCTGCGTATCGACTTATTATTGCGTATTTATATCTTATATACAAAATATTTTTTATTATATATATTTTATAAGAATATTATTTTTACATCACAATATGATTATTGTTTTGAAAGGACATACATTTACTATCGTTTACAGGGAAGTATCAAAATTGTCGCAAAGTAAGATAAGAAAAATGATAACAAGTAAAAAATATATATTCATTGTCATCAAGTTATTTAATATTTATTGCACAATTGACTACAATTAATTTAATGATAGATCAAATAGGCATAATGTTAATTATTAATAATACTGCTAATCTTGAAGTAAATAAATATAATTACTGGTACTGATTTTACGTTGAAATATGAGATCATATGCGTGGATTAATTGGCATCAATATACAAACTTATGGAGCCATCACTTAGAAAAAGTATGACTAATATGTCAATATGTATTTCTCAATATCATCTTACACAAAGTATCAAAATTGCTGTGAAAAAAAAGAAATATACGCTGGTAATAAAAATATACACTTATATTTTATGTAAATATTTAAAACTTTTTTATTTTGAGTAATCATAATAATTAAAATTTAATTTTATTATAAAATATATATTTTTTAAATGCATCAACATACTTTTTCTAGTAAGTCGTTTCGTGCAAGTAAAACTATTTACTAGCAATCGTTAAGTAGCAAGTGTATTTTTATTATTGAAAATACTAGTAGTTACGAGTATTCTTCTTGGGGTAAAACAATAGCAGGAAAACTTAGAAAGAAAAACGATTTTCAAACATTAAAAATAATTCTTATTTTTAAAAACATAATATAACTTAATGTTTAACATCGTGTATATTTTAGTAATAAATAAAGAAAGCGGTTTTAACATTCTAAAACACATCTAAATTTAACGAATAAATTCATTTATAGTATATCATAATATTCATCATGTATAAAACATATATTAAGTTATAACATAAGTAGTTAGGGTAGTTAGATATGATGCTTATAATATTTGAACGCATTTTATGAAAGAATTTAAAACAACCCAGGCACTAAATGTATCAGAATAATGTTAATGACTTTATTAGCTACTTTTTATAGTTTCTAAACTTTTGTCATCTTATTATTAGATTGAGTGAAAAATAATATTTGTATTTCTAAAAAATTTAACCCTCTTGGGTTTATTCCATTCCAATTTTTATATAGTTTGAAATTAAAATCCATTATTATTGAATAGTAATGATTCGTTTTTTTTTCAATTTCCGAAATTTAAATGTCTTGTACCAAATATTAAAACCTTTTATATTATTTAAGGATTCTACATTTTACCGAAATGCCTTTAAAATTTATTTTCTTATTTTTTAATAATTTTATTGTTTCGACTCTTAAGAAGTGTATTTCTCAATTTTACATACGAGTATAGCTTATTTTATGATATAATATAATAATGTAAAAATAACCTTATCTACGAAAGTTTTCACGACTTGTGCCCCTATCCTCGACTTTGTGCTTTCCCGACTGATTGGATTAAAAATATATACTTAATGTAAATTTTCGGGTTTTACATACCTAAAATAAAATCTAAGTAGTCAAATATATATTCGACAAACTTAAAATATTATTAATCATTAAATATTATGTCAATTCGAAATAAATTAACGAATTATGAAATTATTGTTATTTAATAATAATTGCACACACGATTAAGTTAATTAATAAAATTAATGTCAAATCTTATATTGTAAAAAAAACTTCATAAATGTCTTCTTGAAAAACTTTGTAATTGGAAAAACATTTTCTTACAACTACAAATATATGATATTTCATCAATCCTTTTATGATAACAATAATTGTGCCAAAATGAATTCATCTTCAGATTATTATTATTTGTTTTATTATTTCTAAGACAATTATTTTACCTCTCAATAAAATTCCTTATTTCAAACCAATATTTTATTAATAATCTGTGATTTCGAATTGATATGATTTATTTTCCTATTATGATATGTAAAATGAATCACCATTGCGTATATTTTGAAATAAAATACACATAAATAGTCAGTTTATCCTATACCCCTTCATAAATATATAATATTTGATTAATTATTTAATAATATATTGTTGTAATATCGAAATTACTTCCTATGAAAACATATAGTTTTATACATAAATTTAACTATACTTATACATACATATTTAAATTATATCTCTAAAAATTATTCAATATATATAAATATGTATTTCATTTACTTTATTATTTTGATAAATATTGAAGTCAGTTCAATATTAAATGTACGCAATTATTATATCGGCTGTTATACTGACTGTATCCAAATATGTAATGTCATTTCAGTCATAAAAGCAAACATTATATCAAAGTTTTAAGCAAAAAAATAACGCAAAGTATAGTATTTTAATCAAATAAGTATATTGCAGATCAGCGAATATAAACGAATTTTGCATTGAATTATATTACGTGAACCTGAACATCATTTGCATTTATTAATATGACATATAAACTATTTTTTATTCTATGGTATTAATAATTTAATTTCAACAATCCTACAAAAATTACGATATTTTTTTATTCATTTTACATGTATTTGTAGCTATATAAACATTATTGCAATATGTTTTGTATAATTTCTTTAATGTAATATTTAAGACCTCTAACAACCAGCTCTCAAATGTAAATGTGTATATATATTAAAATGATTATAAAGACATTCTTGATAACAAAAATGGATGCGTGGAAAGTTACTATATACAGACATTAACAGTCAACTGCCGCCATACACAGTGAACATGTTTATCAATTCATAATATATCTTCTCAATGGTCAGTGTTATTTATTTATACTACTACATATAGAGTTATACTAAGGAAGTTTGAAAATGTAATATCGTGCAAATGAAAAGGGAAAAATAATATTACGTGAAGTATCTGAAAGAAAAATCGAAACGAAAACGTCGTTTTAACTTTTTTTTATTGAACAACGTTTTCAAACTTCCCATGTATTTATGTAATGCATACACGATGTTTACAAAAATATAAACATTAATTGAACGGTTTTTATAATCTGGATGTCTAATAATACCCACATGAGTGTTTTGTATTAAGTTGACGCCAGCATTATCACTGAAAAATAAAATAAGTATTGATGTCAACGAATAATATAACAATTTGTGTCTATTAACATGGAAATATATTCAAAATCATCATTTTAACTTACTCATGTGTATTATATTTAAATACATTTTCAATATAATTTTCAAATAATCATTTCATGTAAACAATTTACTAACAATAAGCTCATTGAATAATTAATGACATTTTGTTTTACTGATCATAATTGTTTTATCCAAGTCAAAAACAATTTAAAAATGTACTCTTCACTTTTCAAAACTTTGTCAATTAATTTTGTGTATAAAAATTTTTTTTTTTGAGTGTATAGTCTTGAGTATTTTTTTAGTCCCCTAGATGTGCAACACAAAAAATCAGGTCAGGTGGCTTAAAGAAATGAAGCACTGGGAGTTTTAAAAACTGTCATTTTTAATACATGTAGATTTTGATCGCAAAAGTATATAACAAATTCATTTCAATACCGGCTTAGCAATTTGAGAACTTCAAGGTAATGAAAAGATAATATTTTTTTCAATAAATGTTTTAAAAGTGTACTTTTAAATAATATGTATTATTATATTTATTCCGTATCCGCTATCTACTACGAGGATATGATCATCACAAATTGCCGCCACTATATTAAATAGTATGTATACTTCCCGATGGTCTTCATTTGCTGCGAAAGTATGAGAACCTGTAAAAAAGACGGATATAGTATTTCTTCTCGCAGGACAAATAATATTTCGTATTTATTAATAATAAGTTATTGTACAATATTATGCTTCCAAAGAACTCATATATGGGCATTTATTGATTCTTTTTTGTGACAGTTGTACTTGAATATCTCAAATCACTCCGACCGATTTCATTAGATTTAGACATAAATTTTGCAACATCAAACCAACGTGTATACCAAAATTCAAGTCATATATTTTTTCACTCAAAATTATAAGACGCCTGAACTAATACCCATCTTCAATTATTTTTCATTGTGTATATGACTTTTGACTTACTTTCCCATTTATATTATTGAATAATACAAGAAATCAATTTCCGGCAAAAACAGGAATTGTCATAGGAATTGATATCTGATAATAAATTTGAAATGAATTTATTACAAAATATACTCGAACTGCTTTTAATGAAGCTACTAAGTAAGACCTCTTACTACGAGTTTTATTACAGCTTCAGTGATAATGAAGCCAAGTAATTATAATAATATTGATAAGATCCCTTTAGACTCTAGAGACATGTTTCTCAGTGTCTTCATACCGGGTGTGTACTTCACCGATATTTTCCAAGTACTATTATCTTATAAGACATAGATCTAAGCACCACAGCCTAACTACCAAATCGCATATTTTCCCATAACAATAAACCCTAAGTAGATATTTATCGTAGGATCATCTGTCAAAAATGTAAGACTATTACTATTTTTCGTTAATAAAATCCGTATTTACTATGGAGTCTAGTCAATTTAAAAATAGTATTTATTATTATTTTATGATTATTTTCAGTTTTTATCGTTAAGCTAGCCTTCATTCATGATTGATTAAACCAGTATTTTCAATATAATTTTCAAATAATTATATTATACTTTATTTCTTACGACTTAAGTACTGAACGTTTATATTTAAGCTTGTTGAAGGATTTACCTAATATTGTTAAACGTCACTACTTTATTATGTTTCGCCTTCGACGAGAGTAATTAAGGATTTGTAAGTAAATACGGATGTTAATATAAAATATTATCGATGATTTGTTGCACTTTTGTGTTTCAATGCTAGAATATAATTGTATTTTTGTCTATATTTATCTTAAATATTGTAATCAAAAAGATAATAATTTTTTAAGAAAAAAATTCTCAAATTATCAGTCTATTATGTATTTCATTAAATTTATTATTAACATACATGAGAGGTTGGGGATCGCTAGCGCACTTTTAATACTTTAGGAAATAAACCTTATATTTTTGTTTGATATCAAATGGTCAACATTAACGAAACTATGTAAAACTAGCAAGCTTTTTAATCTCCCATAATATATTGTTATTTTTAAATACCATACAGCACTGATATGTGCATACATTAAATTTAAAAAAAAATACTAAAGTGTTTTTTTATTTAATATTTTCGAATTATATAAAATAAATTTGTGGTAAAGTATAGGATGTTATTGTTTCATTGTGTTCGTGTTTTGTAAATAGCTCGAAGACACTTCTTCTGTAAATGCATAGTACCAATAGTCAAGTTATTCCAAGTAGCAGGCCCGACTGTGCACTTAGAAGTAGCGGGAACAATCAGGCGCTTCTCTTGGAATTTGTCTATTTTCTTTCCACGAAACGAATTGTTATGGAAGCAAAGGGAACACAAGCCTTTTCTTGGAGCGCTTTTGTTCGAATATTAATTACTCTTCTGAAAATTTAGAACTTTTATTTTATTTTTATAAATGACAATCAGAACTACGCTACATGGTTCAACAGTGATTAATTTATACAATAAAAAATGTGAACAATTACTTCAAGTAAAAAAAATAAAACTGACATATGAATGGTTTCATGATATGAAATATTAGTTATTAGTCCAAATAATATTATTATTGGAAAATTTATCATGTTATATTTATAAATATATAAAATAGAAAATGTAAAAACGATTACACAAGATCATTCACATTCATTAAAATTATAATAGTAAACGATATACTCTTATGTATCAGTATTTTTTTCTAGTTGAATAAATAAAACGTTGTCACGACCTATCGTTCACTTACAATTCGTTCAACGACTCATCGGTAACGATGAGGGGCGCACTTGACGTCTGTTACACGTGACATTTGGCGCACGGAATAACTGGTGCACTGGATGTCTCGCTAACCTAACCTAACGTAACGTTACCGATGAGTGGTTGAACGAATTGACTGTGAATTAAATGCGGCGGAACCAAATAAAACTAGCTTCAACTTGCTAAATTACATTTTAATAACACCTTAAAAATTTACTATGCCGTGAATAATAATATGTATTTTAAAACTAGTTTAACATTATTTTGCTGTTCACAGAAACACTATAGATGGTACGGTTTTAACGGTCATATTACGCACTATATATATGATATATAATATATATTTTATGGTGTGGCGGATATTACCCACACATTATATGTGAGGCATTCCTAACAAGTTGCTGCCGTGGTTTTAACTATGCTGTTTCGCTATCGTTCCGTCAGCCAAAATTTTACTAAAAGCGAAGATCGATAGTTTAGTAAACACAAGAGTTTGGTTTATGTGTGCCACATCTCAAACATGGCCCCTTCAGGTGTTTTCCCAGACGTAAAGCTTAATATTTTATCACGCTATTAAACATATATATTATATTATGTACTCATTCTGCATTTATAGCGTGAATTTTAAGCTTAACTATTAACTTCCTGAAATAGATACAAAAGCGCATCCTATATTTTATAAATATATCTAGGATAAAAGAGCGGACTGAAGTTTTGTCAAATGAATACTGGATCAAAATAATAGTATTAGTCCAAAAAAAAAAAAATTAAAATCTTTGTGACCCAAATTTTTTGCGTTCCAGTTTTTTATAACAAACTGGAACTTTTTATAAGACGTTAATTATTAAAAACGTTATCACTTAAACCCTTTGTTGAAAAAAAACATTGTTGATACATTTTTGTGTTTTTTTCATTCAAACAATTAAATTCATCAATATCAGCAGTCGTCTAACCATTTATAGATAAAAAATAATTTGTTTATTTTTCTGTATACTATTTAATTTTTCTTTAAAATACTAACAATTAATCATATAAAAAAAAAGCAAAATAAGTTACTAGTTTATTCTTCAAAGGCAGTTGTGAAAAATTTATAAATTAAAAAAATTTTTTTTTTTCTATATAGGGTTTGCATTGTTAAAGTATTTCGTGTATTTAAATTCTTGAAGCTCGCTTGTTTGACAACATTGCCATCTTCAAAAACTTTGCCTAGGATCGGCCGGATAACTTCTTCGATATCACAAACCACACTCTGCACTGGCGAATAGAGAATGTTGCCATACGAAATTCAAAAACGTATACAATTTTACTTATATTGACACGAATAGTGTACATTCCATAATGAATCTTACGCGAGTTTTACATAAAATTTAAAAAGATGTTGTATTTTTTTTATTTCAGAAAATCGATTGAAAATAGTAAATAAATATATTCATAATCACTCTCAATTAATTATGTCATTTTTTCGTTTCGCATATTTGCATAGTTCGGTTGCTACGAGAGAGTGTAAGACATACTTGTACGCATAAAAAACGTTTTTCTTCGGAATGTTCATGAGCTCATTTTCGAAGAATATCGATGTCATAAATGTATTACATGGAATTTTAGACTACAAATCTGTATCAACACAAGTATCTTAAAACAAATTATTTATGGCCGAAAATTCTTGACTTAATCATTCGACCTAAATTGGAAGAAAACATAAACATAAATAATTTTATAGCGAAATACACTTTCTTATTAATCAACGAAGATGTACAAGTATATCCCGTCATTTTTATTCAGATAGTTCTTAGGTCAAATCATTGTATCAATCTTTATTTTTTATAAATATTTTTGTGATCAACTCATATGAGTGAATTTCAGATTTAAATTTAAGTGCTTATAATATAAATCTTAACGATTTATTTTGTGTATACTTACATTATATTGTAATATTAACTGCAAATATTTATAAAGATATAACACAGATTATTTTATGTTAGCATATGAAGAAGATTGGGATTTATGGGAGATTAGAATAAAACATTTACAATTTACAGAAACTGGCATTATATTCACACGCTGCAACATGAAAATGCTGCAGCGAGAAAATTATTCACAATGTATGTACAAGTATATTTGCTATGCTTACATTTTCATATGATACCCAATGTATATATATGTCATAATATAAATAAAACTCATTGTTTTTTATACTTACCTGTTAAAGGTATTATTGTAACAACTATTAAACTTTAATATAATTTGAACTTTTGCGTATTTGGAAAGAACATATCGTGGCTAGTGACCTCACCTCTTTCATATCTATTCGTTGCACATTTTTTACCTGTTACTAGGTATATACTTATTAAATTATAATGAATAACACATATATATAATATATACATTTATTTATGTTGTAATGTTTATTATTATCATTATTGTAAACCTCATATTTAGCTTTTTGTATCCTTTAATGAATGTCGATAATAAATGTGTTGACCTGAATCTATTAATGTTTTTCATTTATCGTGCAATTGTATTTTAGAATATTTTATTAATATAAACCTTAGTAATATAATTCATAATAAAATAGTAATTTTTCAAACAAACCGTAATATAACCTGTATAAATATCGTGTTTGTTTTATGAGAGCCGTAAAATTTTATTTTTCATCTATTGTAGATACCAACCTACTAAAAGCAAGTAAATACACAAATATGTCAACGATAAATCAAAATTCATAAAAAAAAAATTTCAAGAAAATATACTGGTTTAGACAATCTGTTTATATATTAAGTATCAAGACATCATCAATTTTGATCTTAATTGTATCTCAAACGGCACGGGAGAATAAATAAATGCATAGGTACGAAAAAAAACATATTTCTCACTTACCACCATTGCTATAAAGAAAAAAACACATTTATATTTACGTAATCGCCTCAGCCCAGAGAATTTCTTCATAAAAAGCATAAAAAACGTGCATTTTTTTTTTTTTGCCATCGTCGTGTTTCATCCACAACAAAAAAATACACAACGTACAAAAAAAAGGAATAAGGAAATACCACTTACCGAATTTTATACCTGAAATACGCTCTATCTTCCCTTCCTCTATCCTGCCCCTCATCTAACTTTGAAATAATTTGAAGTGCTTAGTGAGGCTCCATATTTAATGTTGTATGAAATTTAAATGTAACTTTTGTTATGAGTACTCTAGAAGATAAATGTAGTTGTACCGAGCTTCCTCTTCTGCTTACCCTACAGGGACATTGTCGTCAAACAAACATCAGTAGCCAACAGATTATTAGTCGTACACTACTTTCACTGAATTCTAACAAAGAAATCTTTTTGGATAATATTTAATATGTAATTCATATTACAAATATTTTTTAAGATATGTAAACTCACACAAAGGAGTACCTGCAAAAGGCTTTGATCCTCCAAGGACTTTACGACACTCAACCCAGTCGGCTAGACGCTGCATGTGTTATATTATTTTTTATATAAACACCGACAGATGGTGATAGTAATTCTGAAGTCTCATTTGTGGAATTCTGTGACGCTTACCATGGTGCATATTGTGGAGTGTTAATCCGCTAACGTCATAAACTACAGTCCGAGATTCACGTTTATTTATTATTACATTATTACAAGAATTTACTATGAATGAGTGGTCTCAACGGGACGACTTTCGTCTACCACCAATGAATATTGTTTACCTCTGTTATTTATATTTATGTATGCCAATCCACGACTTGTGGTTATAATAGTGCTTAACTTATTTTAATAATTAAATCAATATTAAATACCCATTTAGCAGGTAACACATTATTTAATTAATCTGTAGTCAGCCCAATATTACCACTATTATTATATCAATATATATTTTAAGAAAGTGAAACTACATTATTAGTTATCTCTGCAAGACAGTATATATAATAACCACAAAATGTTCTCTGGCACGAGTATAATAAACAGTGTTTTATGTATTCTGTACTGCCAAGGCTTAGTCGCCTGCTATTTTCCCACTCCAGGATACACATCCTCAAACACATGTTGAATGTAAAACTTTCATAGCAGTAGTAGTTTTACATCATACTCACAATATTAACATTATATCAAGTAGTCACCTCCAATTATTACTTTTATTTAATTATGAAAAAGTCGATTTAAAAATATGCGTACTCCTATATCGATTCACAAAAGAATATAAATCTTTCGACTAATCTTACTCCTTTTCGATTCGTGCATTTTTTGTGGATTCTGACAGCAGACAAAGGTTAATGGATGGGATTTGCGGTGACCGTACGCTGTAACTGGTGTGATAATAATCCATTCTTAATAAATATCACCGTAATTATATTCACTGATTAATTTTGAATTTAATAATTTTATTATTTATGTCTTAAAACTAAGGCCTTTAACCAACGCATCCTCCCTCTATTAACTTATGACGCAGAGACGTGGAATCTGACAGCAAGTCTTACTCATAAAATAAAGGTCACCCAGCGTGCTATGGAGAGATCCATGCTCGAAGTGTCGCTAAAAGATAGAATCCGAAACGAGGAAATACGCAGAAGAACTCTAGTAGTGGATGCTACCCAATGAATAGGCACACTCAAGTGGCAATGGGCAGGACATATCTGTCGAAGAGACGACGGTCGATGGGGAAGTAAAGTATTGGAATGGCGCCCAAGAACTGGCAAACGAAGCTTTGCCCCTGCAAGATGGACTGATGACATAAGAAGAATAGCGGGAGTGACCTGAATGCGGAAGGCGGAGGATCGAAGAGGATGGAGACTCATGCGGGAGGCTTACGTTCAACAGTGGACGGATACAGGCTGATGATGATTATTAATGTATCTATAAAATAAAAACTAACCAATAAAAGGAAATTTTATCCTCACTTCCATTTCAATACTGAAGAAAAAATGTTGTTTGTTACCTAGTAATAAAGTAGTAAATATATAATGAGTTTTTGAATTATATTTAGTAAGAGTAATTATTTTGGGTAGATTATGGTAATTTGTTCTAATAGTGGTTATAATGCATTCATTATATTCATCAATTTATCGCTCTGGAGGATACTCCAGATTGGGAAAATAGAGTGATAAAGAATATTTTCAAATATCGACACGTTCGTGCCTCTTTGTTTTTGTGACATTATTTGTAAACAAAACACCAACTGCTGTAAGGATATAAATAATGGTGACCGATAGTTAATAAAAAAGAGGAGGGGAGATGTTTTAAGGGCCCCATAGGATTCGTCCGGCACTGCAGGCTTGGGCCGCCACTGTGGAGAAGAAACATCTTCACGACAGGCCCGGACACTAATACAAGTCATTAGTGGTTAGTAGACAGTTCGCTCTGTCATCTATAATATACAATTAAATACTTTATTATATCAAACAATTCTTGTATTCTTTTTCTGCCATGTTTGGTACCCCCGAAGTCGACTATTACTTGAAAGAAAATGACTGTTCTAGAAAATTTCTTATGTCGGTCCAGTCATGTCAGTCAGTGCTATTTATGTATTAATGATACTATGATTTCTGCGTGTATTTTTCTACGCAATTATTACAATTTATATAAATTTATATTTATGGCAATACCAAACGGCCTTTCTAAGTTCAATAGATGCAAGAAAAATACGTTTATAAAAAAACAACAACATGTAAGCTTTTTTAATTGCTCTTCTAGAATATGTGTGTAGCTATTTGACAGCGCCGTGTTTTGCCAAATGTCAATTCATAGAGTATTACCAATATTTTTTATTTATTTTTTACCATATCCGCTCCATATTTGGAGATAATGGACATCGTAAATTATTATTTTTAAAACAACTTTGAACATTGATTACATCATAGAATACAGCTGTAATAAAAGGCGCGAAAATCCATGTAATTCTCATGACCGCTACAGAATGTACGGTGAAAGGGTTAATCACTTAATAATACAATATTAAAAATTCTTAAAACCACATCATTTTTTTTTTCACACAAAGCAACTAGCATAACCGACCCAGGTGAATGTCACATCACCCACTGAAGAGATTAAACTTCGTGTTTTTTTATATGAAAATAAATGTTTAGTCAAATATTTCATTTATCCTGTTTTGTTATAACCGCTTTCTAGTTATAAGCCGTCTACAAAAGTTATTATTTTTTATAATTCACATAAGATTTTTTTCATCACAGTCCGGAGGTATTCTCATGTGTGTGAATAAATAAAAATAAATAAAGTAAAGAACGGTCCTGCTCGCGGGTAGCATGCGATGATGCATACCGGTAACATGGGGTAGCATCTGCTCGGAGGCTTTGGCGAAAGCATTTTACGGGAGAATCCACCCCTAGCATATGCACTCGGTTGAATGGAAAATGTCTATGCCGCTAACTTTATTATTATTTATGTATTATTATTTTATGCGAAGGCAGACGGTCCTCGGTAATGCCGGTGGCGCGCTGCAAAACAATAAGGACGTTTTTACGGCACTTATTCGCTCTTGTAGTATATTGGAATCTTCAGGTGTAAACTTGCCGCGACTTATGTGACCATCTTTAACCGTGGCAGGTAGCATTTCAAATTCTGTAAATTTTGTATGATTGTTTTTCCTCCTAGTCTGGTAACTCAATGCTAAACATCAAAGCAGTCTTATCTACCTCTGTTTACAATACTTCATTTCTTATATTTTATCATACGAACCATAGCAAGCAAATTACCTGTAGTATGTTGACCCCTTTATCAGGTCAGTCCAACAATTTGGAATTCTCTTTTTTATATATTTCTTTGTATTGTAATGTTATTCATATTCATCTAGTATAGAATGTTAGTAATACTAAATTAAAAGTATGTTCCTAATATGCACTATTATTCATTTAAGCCTTAAGTTGTTCATTATTTCAAACTGTACTTATACTTAACTGAGACTAAATTTACAATTCGAAAACTAATTATACGATATAATAATTTAATAATAAATAATAATATAATTGAGTATTTAGTATTCTCAAGGATTCACTATAAAAAATTACTACGTAACATGTAACAAATCGCGATTCTATAGTTCTCAGAATATGTACTCTCTCTAGAATAATCAATGATTACCTAACTACATCTTAAATGTACTACTACAAAAAAAAAGATTTATTGTTAGTCTTTTTATTTTATAGAATGCTTAAAATATTCGCCGGATTTTAATCTTAATTAATTTTTTAATTTAATGAATGTTAAAAATGGTGTAATAATATACTCTTATTAAAGTTGTTCGCCATATATATTTACATTCAAGGTTTTGATTAAATTTAACAAATAAATGGGTGAATATATACTATTAATGCCGCATACTGTTTGCTTGCCTAAATTTTTACAAACGTGGCGCTGAATCTTTATTTTTCTCATTGTGTAGACTGTAGAGGGATTATTTTAAGCCAAAAAATTAGTTCTGACAACTGACAAACGTCACATGTTCGAAATTTTAAATTTAAAGTGCACTTTTGTGTACTGTCCTAAAACTATAATCTATTGAGCGAATTTCAGTCGAAGCTTTTATTTTTTACAATGGCAGCAAAAGTAGACAAATTTGAAATATTGTGCCGTCAAATTAACGAAAAATCGACTCGTTCAAGTAGGAATGAAGCAGGACACATCGAACAAAAAATCGGTAATTTATAACTAAGAAAAGTGTTCAAAACATAGTTCTAGCCGATTTTTTGGAATACGGTGTTAGAAAAATAGCAGGAAAAGTCTTAAAGTTGTTGGAGAGGAATGGAGACTATTTTTAGGGGCCTACAATCAGCGGAGTACGAAAACGATGTAAATTTTTTTGATACACATTTTTAAGATTCAGACTTACTTTTAAGTAAGCTTATATTTGCAGCGCAGGTAAGTATTCATTTTGAAAAACATCTCGACTTGTTTTTAAGAACGCCTTCAGTGGAAAATTACAAGGCTGAATCAAACGACGAGGAGGGTAGAAAGTTGCCAAAAATAAGTGTGGCAGCGATAAATTTATTCGTCTCCCATACAAGATACGGTGGCTGTCTCTTTGAACTTCGAGTGTTCAGATTTAAAGACGCAAATCTTGAACAGGTAACATTCTTTAGCCTTACACTGAAGTACATGAAAAAATCCTCAGTTAAAAGCTAACATAAGACGTTAATTTTTCTGCTTAAGTACCATTTTTAAACACCAAAAATACATAATACTTTATAATACGAGTACCATATCACGCTTACTAATAGATTAATTACGGAACCGTATTTTTATGTCACGTGGAAAATGTTAGACTATTTTATTATATAAATATCCGTTATGATGGAAAACATTATTATTCTCTGCCCAACATGCGCTACTATAAATAATATTAATACGAGTTCCAACCTGAAGTAATAATAATCAAAACACAGGTACTTAATGTGGTGATAAGAGATTAACCGTATATTTTTTTAAGGTACATATTGTAAATCCGGTAGATAATAAAAACAATTTTTGTTGTTAAAATGTGATAAAATAGTATAGCTATATGATGCGTATCAGCCTTAAACTCCCGAGCTCTTTTGTTGCAACATATAAATTATAACAATCATGTAAAAATAACAATGTCCCATGGCACGCATAAGTCCATGACATTTTGTTAGCTAATTGTTAAACATTAATTAAACCTTAATTTATTTAAACGTGTTCTTACCTCTTTTGGTTATTAATTTTACGAACTAGCTCGCATATTCTATGATTTTTAGTATTTTAACTGTAGAAGGATTTAAATAATTTTTAGACGTTTGGTGTCCAGGGTCGGCTGTCGGAATCACAAAAGGATCGAGAAGAATAGAAAATGTTTGGAGAGTACTTCATCCAAAATCGGATAGACAACGGGTCAAAATAATACCTACTTACGTGTCAGCAAACACATTACTCTCGTGCATAGCCAGTATGTTGACTACTTGAATAAACGAGTCTTATCTATTTGTTCCTGGAATTAATTATCAAAAGCTACGGGAGCATGAATTGCTTCCAAATCCAAAGAAGAAGGTCAATGAAGACAAGACTTTACGAGACGGTTTGCTCTTAATATATTTTATACCTGAAATGAATATAATTAAAAACACATTAAATAATATAAAAAGTCGTTCAATAGTCCCTATAGCTAGTAATTTGTTGGTTATAACGGCCTCAAAGCAACTTATATTATTTTGAAATATGGTATATCAACCTAGGCTACACTGAAGCAGAGTGTACTGTGTAGTACCACCAAATGCATCCAGAGTAAGTCAGTATTTCTTCTAAAATAAAACTGACTTTGCAAACACCGCCAACGGCGAACAAGTTTGTGGATGTTATATTTCATACTCTTATTGTTAAATACATCTTTGACTTTAATAGTGATATAATAGATATTATAATTGTAAAACTCCGATCCCATCTGCTGATGCGAACTGTGATCTTGCATTCATCAATTATGTCGAAGAGGGGTGAATGTTTTCGACAATAGAGTGAGCTAAAAAAATCTTCATGTGTGGAGAGCGTGAAAAACTAGAAGCCAATGGTTGACTATAAATTCCTAAACATAGCTATAATACTAAATGTTACCTTAATCCCTCGGTTGCTATTTAAATATTGCATGATTACTGACCTTAATGCTCGTAATTGATATTTACTATTATTTTATTTCTACACATATTTGCAACAAATATCTAATAGCTTGTACCTACATTCAGTGATGTTAAGTATTTTTACTAGGAGAAGCTCAACTGAGGGGAATACTTGAATTGCCCCGAAAGAGGACCTAGCCCCTGGACATGACCAGGAGTGGAATATATGGAGGTCCCTAAACAGACTTCGGACCGGAGTATGCAAGACGAGCACACAAATGAAAGCCTGGCAGTTTTACAGCGGAACGACCGAATGGACTGCGGCGTGGGGAGACCCTGTCACACCTTCTGGAGTGTGCGCTGTGCCCGAATAGCTGCACCCAGGAAGACCTGATGATGGCCGGGAGTAACGCCATCGAAGTCGCCCACTTCTGGGCAGACAGGATCTGACCCTATTGTTTCCGAAACGATTTACTAAAAAAAAAAAAAAAATTACATTAATATTTAGGGATCATTGTTAAATTTTCTTGTTTTTCAATTTAAACTTTTTAGTTTACGTTCATTTTTTGTAGTTCTTTATATTAAAATATTGGTTTTTACTCGGTATTATTTTTTATTTTAAATAATCTACGATGAAAGAGCTGATCAATATCATGTTTGAAAAGCTAAAGATTAATCTAATAACATCAATCATTTTTCTTTTGTGATTAATTAATTTGAATTGAATCTAAATCGAATAAGTCAATTCGAATATTTTACATGTAGGATATATGCATACTATTGATTTGGTTATTAAAAAAAATTCTTTCGTAAAGAATCCACGAACTTAAATTTATGAAAATACCCGATAAACATATCCGGATGTGTGCACAATGGAGTACAAGTGTTTCAGAGGTGTATTTATTATACACTTCTGATTATATTGTTGGAAATATTATTTTAAATTATGGTGAATCTCCGATGAGACAATCTGTAAGCAGCGGTCTACATTCCCGCAATTATTATTTAAGATTGTTATTAAGTAGCCTGGTCGAGGTGATTTAGCACCACCAGTGCGACTATCGTCTGCTCGTTGTACTCAACCACAAGAGGCTGCGAATGGGCTTGAGATACATTCATTACGGGGGGATCTCACCATCTTGCATTGCATTCATTTTTAAAGCTTCACGAGAAAAAACAATCTTTCGGTGAAGTTTACTTCCATACAAAAACAAAATTAATTGCAATGTGATCATACTTATCAATTATATTATTAATAACTTGAACCTCCTCTCATCGCGCAGATAAACTTTGCAAAGCGGACTTGGATGTAAAGTAATTTGAGGAAACATTTATTTCATTTACTTTTATTTTATGGAAATTATTATTTATAAAAATTGTTACAATAAGTATGTTTATATTTAAATTAAATGAACGATAAAATATTGAATTAACCCATTAAAAATATCCAGTATGTCTTTGATACATATATTTTTGATATCGATCTCTAAACAATATGGATATCGAAATTGATTTTAACTATCTTCTTTCAGATCTCTTCTCTGCTGGATCACATGGCTATCACAATTTTCCACCATAAACTTTCGTCAGCTGTCATTCATTGCATTTGCCTCGTTCTCAATAATATTTTAACCCTAATTTCTGCCGAGTGTATATTATGAATAATTTTTAACGGCTTCCAATACTTATACCTCGAAGACTTGAGAAGAAGGCAGCTTTTGTGTTCGTTTTTTTTAATCAGCATTTTTGAGAAGATTAAGCAGACACTCCTGAAACCTGGATGATTTTGTCTTAATGAGTGGATCTACTAATTTTCAGCTGTAATATAAATTAGTTAAACAATATGTTTTTTTATTCATTTGCGGTATTTCAACTAGTATAATTATATTCAAGGTGTGTTTTGTAGCTCCCCTCGCATAAAGTGTTTGCTTCCTTGCGGAGAGAGGGAGAATTGTAAGCTGCTAGGTATCGTCCTCTCAGAGACCTCAACAGCCCTTACACTCTTATAAGGACTGCAAGGGGGGAAGGGCAAATGTCCCTACCAACAAAAAACCTGGCAATGTCGACAACATTCACGACATGAAAAATATGTATTATTCCGTTAATTAGAGAACATTTTATTACATATCTGTAGGCAGCTTATTATTATTTTCAAACCATAGAAGATTCGGGTATTGTTTAGTGTCACAAGCTTTATAAACATTGAAACTGTGATAAAACTAACTAATAGATTCACATAGACGTGCTTTACACATTTAACATTTTGCTATGAAAGCGACGCAAAATTATTTCGAAGAAATTAATTATGCCATTATGGTTTAATAATCTTACCTAACGCTAAACAGTTTTAAAAATGGGCTCCTGTGTAAAATATTGTGAGTACATACGATGGTTTGACTCTGTAAGGAATGTCGAAGCAAGTGAGCAGACACAACAGCCTTCTATCTTTTGTCGAGATACGTAAGTGCATAAAGTACTGATGTCATTTTTGCGGGTTCTTCCGCTATTGCCATGCTGAAAAGACGCCGGGAACTGTGTGTAAAATACAATATATTCGATGAATCACAGAGAAGAAGGGCATAAGACAAGGCGAAGGACATGGCAGTTGCAAAATTATGAGTGGTTATATTGTAAATATTTGTTTTTCATCTGCTTTGGACGTCACTATAATTAAATAAGCACAAATATTTTTCTTATATTACTTCTTGGATACACGCTAGTATTTTTCCACGGTATTTATAGCGACTCTCCACCCCTATTGCTTTTTCCCCACTCCCTCACCTGGACAACCTGAGGGCCCCAAGGGAGGGAATGTCGGGAAGGACAAATGAGCTACATTACTTTTGGAATATTAACACAAGTCACGAGTGCCTTCACTGTACCTACACATAGCTTACATTCATACATGCGGTACTTGTATCGATAATACATCTTACATATAGCGTTATAACAGTGCGGCATAGAGGAATGGTGTTGACTAACTTTTTACTTGGTTTTAGTGTTAAAAAATATATTTTTACAGATCTATTAAATAACCCTCTGTTGATTTTATTTATGCTCTTATAATTGACATCTAAACGGTGTTTGATTACGATTGTTAAAAAATCTGCGAGAGTATTTTATTTCAAAATCATATAAGGTTCTAAATACATTTTTATGCATTTTTCTCGTTGCATTTTTTGTAAAAAATATATATATCCATCCCGGTGGGTATACTTTAGAGATCAAAGGTTTGCTTACAAAACCAAAGTTTTATGATTTGGATTCTGAATATGCGGTTTTTATTAAATTTTTACGGTATATAAATACTCCCTGTTCGCCCGTAAAATGCCAGTATTTAACATAAAATTGGTGGTAGAAGAAAATCGTCCCGCGAACAACACCCATTAACAGTAAGTTCCTGTAAAAAGTGAATATTGAGTTGCAGTCTCATGATATTTATGAATAGATACTCCACATTCAGCGCTTAGGTATATTACTTAAAAATGGCAAGCGTTATAATATCTACAAATTAGATTTCTCCATCACCGTCTGTCGGCATTCTCCTGTGTATATATAAAAAACACTTATTTTGTCTTCACCCAAAGACGCTATCTATGCATTCTATGTATTTAGGGTCGATGGAAGGTTATATTAATTAACGCGTTCCTTTCTGTCACTTGGGTGCATTTAAACTAAACGAACATTCGTAAATAAATTCCAATTTCGTGAGTATCGAATTCGCTTAATTTCAGAAACGTAAGAATTATAGAAATGTATAATAAGCGCCTTTCATAAAAAGGTGTTGTGAAATGCTGCCAAACAAAAAAAACCTATCTACGCCTCTAGTTGGGCTGCTGTTAATAAGTAAAAAATAATATATTATTGGTATATTAATTAAATAAACTATTTTCTTGATATTTAATCATTCAAAACCGTATTCAAAATTTACGGAATGATGTGGAGATACACATTATGACATCAGTAGAGACATCTAATTTAAGAGAAATAAAACTTTTGTATAACTTGAAACTAAAAGAAGTCATAGAGTTTTCCACAACAACCTGTATATCATGTACCATAGATGTCTCTACAAATACCCCATTTTTTGCAAACTCCATCAAAATTATACATAAAATTGTGATAAAATAATTTATTATTATATAAATAATATTTTTTGATTATATATATTCTATCCAAATTTATTGAGTCAAATTACTCTTAGAAATGAGAGAGAACTGTAGTGATTATTATTTTTATATATTTTTTTTTTTAATCATCTTGCACTAAAAAAGTAATTTTACATTAGATTCTTATATTTAGAAATAAAGCAAAATAAATAGTCTAAAAAGTGAATTTTGTTTTCATTTATATATTTAACCATTTTTTTTTCTTCATTGAAGTATCTCGTAAAAAAAAGTAAAAAAACCTATATGATTACAATTTTTAAAACCGCTTCAGAATCTATGTTTAAATCAATGACTTACATAGCAAAATGATGTTTTAAAGAGATTATTAATTGAAATTAAATAGGGGGTGAATCGGATATTAAAACCAATTAATGAAACAAACTTGTTCATACATTCCATTTATTCAAATGCATTTTACAAAACAATGATAAGAATAGCAACTAGAAGACAGTCTCGTGGATCCTGGTTCAAGTCGGCTGGAAGGAAATCAATGTACCGACTCACTATTGCAGACACTTACTACAGAAGGAAGCAACTATTGTGACAGATACTACATTACAACTTGTAATTGTATGGAAAGTTAAGTTACACAAAAAGTTCGAGGGAAAAAGAAAATGGCGATAATGCGAGAGATAATAATAAGAGAGACTTAATAAACCGTTGATATAAAGTTTACCAATAGAGGTAAACATTATTCTTCAAATTGAAATCTTACTTTAATGAAATAGAAATAAAACTGAACATGGATAAACCAAAAACAAAACAAAATATGGCGAAGGATGTATTTTTATAATTTTAAAAAATATAATAAGAGTGAAGTATCAAAAGTGCTTCAACAGCAATACAATCATGTAAAAACTAATCAAATAAGAGATTTTTTACACATTAATGAAATTCAACAATCAGAAGTAATTAATAAATAATATAACTATAAAATAATCACAAAACAGTAGTCGAGAATACAATATATTACATCCAATCCGCATAGCCTCAAATTCCAAAAAGCCTCCAAAATCGGTTGTGAAAACCATCCTATATATTTCATAGTTGGGACTCGCATAAATATGTGTTAATACTAACTTAAGTCTGGTAAAAAATTTGTAATATAAATATTGGTTTTATAAAATGTGAGATGATACAAATATTTTTACATTACTTTTGGTAGGCAGATAATATATAAAATTAAAAAAAAAACATTGTAATGATTGTTCCGATCTATTAAATTAAACAGTATATTCGAAGTCTAGAATTAATTATGCAAACAACAAAAAGGTATAAAGGCATAAACAATATAAATTAAACAGAATGTTATTATGCAGGTACAATGTCATAAAAAGGAAAATAGATATTCAAACTGCCATTTAAATACCTATATACTTAAAAGTAATAAGGAAAAAGGATAATCGATAACACATATTGAGAAATTAATTTAATAATTAACTTTAAACTAAGTTATATTTAAAAACCCTCATTATTTCATATGATCATTTACCTAAAAAATGATCCATAAAGCACCACTCTAATTATGTACATCATATTACATCATATATCCATCACATACAATATATTTATATTATATTTAACATTTATTGTACACTTTAATATTATGTAGTAGTTAATTAAACATCCCCTATAAATCTTTTATACTTCAACATAATGTTACTTACTAAGTATATTAACATGAACAGCAATACTAAAAATAATGGAATCAAAGGAATCAATGCAATTTGAGGATGATTGTATGGATTTGTATACAGGTATGTAAGATTTTTCTCGTCTTGAATATTGTTTCATATAATAATTAATGCCCTGGTAAGTCACAAAGGGATATCCCATATTTTCTAAAAATATATAAATAACCCAGGGTGTATCGTGTGGATCCAAAAATCCGATTGTCATACTTAAATATATGACATTTATCATTATCCAATAGATAACCAAATGAGTGGTATGGTGGTATGACAATTGTCAAGGAAATATTTTTGGTGTTCATAATTAGTAACTTTAATGAGTAGTAATATGTTATAGAAAAATATATACATCACAAAAAAAAAAAAAAAACATAATTATTAATTCAAGAAGAAAAATATATTGAATAAATTATCTTTAATATGCTAGTTGAATTTGAGATTAACTATTAATCTAATTGATAATTTGATTGCAGTTAGTCTTTCAGGGGAGAAGAGGCGAACTCCTTCACTGCCTGATGGATCAAGCAACACATTTTTTTTTATTAAATTTTAGGCATTTTGGACGGATGAAAAAAACTTGGCCTGTGAACTAAAAAGAAGTAAATGAATTTAAATAATTATTCAGGCAGAATGCTGTATAGGCAAATTGATTGTTTAAATTAAGGTAAAATATAAATGTATGTATATCTCAATAATTAAATAAATAATTGGAAATACAAAAATAATATCTAATCAGAATACAAAAATAATATCTAATCAGAATACAAAATTGACATTTATATTTATCATTTCATATAAAAACCATTGCTAAATATTGCCCATGGGCAAACAACCAAAAATTCGAGCAATTCTGTGCTTGGCGAAGCTCATAGAACATCCCACCAGCCCTGTTCTTAACCATGCTTCACGGAGGACTGGTTAAAAATCACTACTTTAAGAGATAATATTACATCGAGTTTTGTTTCACACTTAATTCATAATACAGGGGTCACTGAAATTTATACACTGTGGACCTTATTTGTGTTTTTATTATATTAAGCAGTGTACCCACAGTATTAGTTTTGTTGTTGTTTTTATTATATTCATTGTAATTTGACTATATTACAAAAAAATGCTACTTCAAATCTTAAAAAAGAATACTTATATACAAAATATAACTATATACGTACACATAAAATTAAATGATTTATCTAATTTACACAATTAGTTTAAGTTATAAATAAAGTAGTAACATTAAATAGAAAAAATATATATAAATTTAAAGATGAATCATAATGCATTTTTTTAAATTTCTGTATAAGTACATAGAAATGATTCTTAGTAATTAACATTTATTAAATAAAGAATCATGATTACATTGACAACACAACATTGATTATATACACAACCAAAATTAATAGTCAAATAATATGAGAGAAAAACTTTCTATTGTTGCATATTTATCAAACAAAAATAACTTAACTAATTATCAATTCGTGACGACAACAAAATATGCATTTACCTAGTTATCACTATTGTATTGTTAATATTATTCTTTAGGCCATCTGCAGAAACATTTCATTAACGTAATGCAATTATGTAGCCTCCTTTGCTATAAGTAATGATTTAACATAACCATATTTCTTTTTTTTTTCAAATACATCAACGTATTTTGTGACCAAAGTATGTTTTATAAAAAAACGCCTCACTGCATCAGTTCATCATAGGAAATTCATTCATAATTTAGACAAATGTTACATTGACTGTGTGCAGTTCCATGGGTTTCAATTCAAGATGTTGCAGAGTGCGAAGATTAAGCAATGTATGCAAACCGGTGAGAGATGTTGCTGAGTATGATTCTACGTCCAAGCCGGTGAAAGGATGCACCTCAGGGAGACGACCACTACCCTTACTACCTGTCGTACATGGCATCCCAATCTGGTGAACCACCATGAGGGCACTCCTCGTAGGAAACTGAGGGAACTGGGCATCAGTGAGGGTCCGCAGAGTTACCAAATGCACATCCTCTGGGAAAGGTGCTTGCAACAAATGAATGATACCAGTATCAGTTTTGAAGTTCTCTATTTTATCAATAGTGAAAATATTCACTGGGTAATTCAGAGTTTGACTAAGAGAGACTGCTAAAGTACTCGGTAGTTCGTAGACATCAGATGTTTCCGAGAGAATAAATTGACGATAGTTTTCACTGTCTTGTGGCTTCTCTCCTTCCGGTATTTTATTATCTACAACATTTCTTCGATGCCGTTTCTCATTATTATTTATAAATTTCACATAAATTTTATTTGTTTCCCTTTTGACTCGAGAATTTTTATTACTTTCTGGAACAATTGACTCTGATAAGAGCCAAGATTTAAATATAGTCCTCCGGCTGTCTACCAAGCCTTCACCCATACCTCTCGAGTCATCATAAAGCGTCCGCCGATCTAGCATCACCTCTAGCCGCCCTGGTTCCCACGAGGAAGCTCCCTGAGCATGTCCGGTTATATAAGTGAGTCTCCACTCCTTATCTTGGAGGAAAGCCATCGTCGTTAAGGGATAATAATTGCCTTCTATTCCAATTTTTTCAACTTTTACTCTTTTCTGATACTGAAAACCATTTTGATCGGTATAAAATTCAGGTGGTTCCCCGTTTTCTATATCTGTCTGGAATCTCATGAAGAGCTCTGTTTCTCTATTTTTTGGTGGACTCTCAAAATTAACTTCATTCTCAATGTAAATAGCATCTGCCAAAGATCCATTTTCAGTATTATAAATTCTCAATGTGTGGATGAGGAACGGTCCATATATAACTGTGACTTGAGTCGAAATGGGACCTGACGTTATAAAGATAATATTGGTTCTCGGACCATCAGGATTATCGGATGCCCTAGAGTACTCTTCAAGAACATCTTTTTGTGGGGAATTTATATTTGGCATAAACAGGTAGGCTCCAGAATGCATCTGTGCACTTTGATAGGCCGAAAACTCTATCGCACACTGTCTTATTTTACTTGACTGTTTCCTATTAATAGTCTTTAAAAATCCAGTAGTGCCATCCACCAGCAACTTCATTTTATGGTTTTCCAATTGAATGTCACCCAACAAAGCCTTCTTTATATTAAATTTAACATTACTAGTGATATTGTGAGGTTTATCTGAAGGCTTCAGTGTGCCTGGATTGAGTCCATCCATGATGGGAGCTGGCGCACCTTGCAGGAAGTCATGAGTGCAACTGTTGCAGTACACAGTGGCCAGAGATCCTGCACTTCTGCCGGCAGGCTGCTCGACGATGTAATACTTTGTGGCGCTTAGGGGAGAAAGATCCGCTACGAAAATTACTTCAAATTCTTTGGTTGTTATTTCAACATTATTTAAGGTATTGTGATGTACCCAAACAGGGTTTATTTGGAAAAGTACTTTTTCTCTTAGGTGGTTCAATATCTTTATATCAGTGCTATTGGTGTGAATAGTTATCACTTGAGATCGTTTTTGAGCCAAACTATTTAATAAAATAATTTCTCGCTCTTTGAAAACTTGAATGGGTAGCTTTCGAGGCATCTTTTCATAGCTTTCTCTTTCCATATCGCTAAGAATAAAGTTCTGTAGCTGATCGTTTGTTTTAAAATTAGAATTATTAACAAATAAACTTTCTAAGCAAGATTCTTGTAACTTAGTTGTATCTTGCAAACTTTCGAATATTTTTAAACCATAATCCTTCATCACGTTAAATTTAGAGGTGCCGGTAATAGCATCATGATGCTGAAAGAGCCCTAAATGCCTTCTGGCTTTTATTATCAATTCATAGTTTTTCTCCATCAGTCGTAATATATTTTTGTAATTATACTGTCGGGCAGTATTCAAGACAATGCTAAATAATATTTCTGCATTTCTTAAATTATGTTCGAGTTGCCTATCAAGGATTTTCAACAGCGGCCTGGTTGTGAAATAACCGGACCAATAAGCTGGTCGACCTTCAGTGAAAATATCTGAATAGACAAAAAAGTCCCCTTTAAAGCTTGGGAACCTATCATACCTCTCGTGAATAGCTGCAAAATAATCTTTGGGAGTACCAAAAACAATCTCGGCATTGTACAGATCTTTGTTTGAGTTGATGTAGTCGGCTAGTTTCTTATAGTTGATGTACTGTTGATCAAATTCAATGTCATGATTATATCTGAAATCATCTCCCAAAGGAATCAATGCAACATTATGAGGTAACAATGAGCCAGTTCTAGCGTACTGTTCTAGGATTAGTTCCGCCTTTGCTTTAAGGTTTTTATCTGTGATGAACTCTGCTTTGATGGAATACTCTGTGTATTCGCCCTTTACCTTTCTGAAGTCAAAGTTGAGACAAATATAGGGGTGTGGACCACAAGAGTGTTTGATGGAGTAGATGTCGAAGGGCTGGTTATGAGTGAGCAGGCCGGCAGGGCTGGCTGATGCCCAAGGCGGCAGCCACAGGAAGTCACCAAACTGACGCTCGGCGAGCCACTGCTTCCATGCATAGTGCAGGCGCTGCACCACGGTGCCCTTGATGCCAGAACGAGCCAGCATGTAAGGCACAGTTGCACCGTGACCAAAGGGATCTATTGACCAACCATACTCTGGTGCTACACCAATATTATTCTTAAGCCACTGGTGACCTGAAAACATTTAATTATATTTATGAACAATGATATAGAATAAGGTTTAATTGATATTTAAAAGCCTCCACAAAATATATGTGTTATATAATAAAGGTAGGTTATTCATTAATTTATAAATTAACTATTATTTAAGCATTTTGAATAAATATATATTTGATAAAAAATAGCGCATATTCTTCTGTCCAATTTGCGGCCCAATTATAAGGTAATTGATTTTCCCGCATAGAAAAGACTTTGATATTCAAACTATTTGTCGGTCAAGTTCTGCCAATCTAATGCAAGATTTTCGACGCATCGATTCGGGCAGTCAATGGTCGTGTGGTCAAAGGGTATTAAACTTGAACAAATAGTTGGTTCCAAAGTTCACTGGTTCACATCGCGCCTCTGCTGATATTTTTCTGAGCGAATTGATGTGTATAAAAAGAATTTGTTGCATTATAGTATATGTATATTTAATTACTTAATTCAATAATAAATAAGGCTACTTGGGTATGATAACTTCTTATTTAATTTATCATAAAAAAAAATTTCAAAATGTGAGGTTGCCTCATACATTGTGCATAAATTTTAGCTCCATAATGAAAAACCCAACACATTTTATACAGATGATATTTAAGATTGTCATCACTTTTAGAATACTATCTAAGGTATAACATCCCCCTTTATGCGGCCCACAACTGATTTTTGGAAAAAAGTACACCTTAAATCAAAAGTGGGACCTATTTCATTTATTTTTTACATGCAAATATTTTGGGTGATCAAATTTTGGTGGTGGACCTTTTTTATGCCATGGGAACGTTTAACATATGCTTTTTTTAGCTTTTAATTTTTAATCAAATTATCAATTTTTATGTTATTTGCGGCCCACGATAATTTAGAATATCTGATGTAGATTGCCATTTTTTTTTTGCTAAGAACTGCTATAATTGATTTGTTTAAAATAAATACCTTCAATATATTGGTCCAAGAGAGCATACATATGAGTTGTAGCTTCGTCTGGCATTACCCATCCTCCTGTAGTTATTTCAAGACGCCCAGATTGTATTAAATTCTTCAGTGCCTGAAAATAAAAAAACAATTTAAAATTTAAAAATCATAACTTTATTTTTACAATTGGAGAGTGAAGTAAATGAACTAAGAAATAAACCTTTTGTTTTATGGGGTGAGCAGAATCCCACCAAGCTGTTAAAAATGATATTTCACTCCATATGAAAGTAAACTCAGGATACTGCTGAAGTTTCGCCACCACCTGGTTGAGTATCATTTTAGTCTCAAGTTGAAAATAGTCTTGGAATGTCTTCAGCCAACCGGGGTCATTGTGTGAATGCGGTACAATTATAATCTGAAAAAGAAAACAAATAAACATAAGTATTTTTTCAATATTGTGCATTTGATTTGATTAATTATTGTTCATTGTGATGAAAACAGTACATACCTTCAATGGAGGTCGGTTTGGATCTTTCTTTTGCATTTCATATCTATCCTCGAATGATTTATTCCAATACTCCTTACTACGCATCCATTGTGGCTGTAACCAAATTCAACGATATTAGCAACTTCGTCAAATGTTTCTTAAAGTTAGTGCATTAATATACTTTTGCTATTAGCTGGTTCACCATGAATCACTTTTATAGTTGTCATGGGCATACAGTACTATACATACAGGATCAACTTTTGTAATATTCGAAATAAGCTGAATGTATACTTGAATATACAATCTATTTATTTAAAAATAAAGGTGACAACCAACTTAGTTGTTTACTTAAAAATATATTGCAATCTGTATTTACAAAAACAATCTACCAAAAGGCATCATTTACAAAAGGTTAACAAAATCTAACGAAAAAATCAGCATTTTACAAAACAATATTACCTGAAAATCAAACTTCGGATATTCCTTCAGGGCGTCGATATCAGCTACTTGAGGATGCAAGACTGTACAGGTTTTTTCAATCTCAATGGATTCTCGAGAGTAATTTCCATATCCATTGTTTTTACTTTTGTCGCTATTAACCTGAGAAATATATATTTTTTAATAAAATCGATTCATTATGTATATTGCATCTTTTAATACAGCTATTTTTAAAATGACAATAAAAAATAATTACCAATTGAGCAAAGGCAGGCAAATTTTCCTCGTACGTCACCGGTCTACCTGCTGGATAATTCAATTCTGTAAGATAAAGTTTACATAATATTGCTTACAAAATAAAACTTAAATAAATGTTGAAATTTAATGAAAGAAAAAAAAATGTTTTTAAGTGGAGTATGTTTTAGGGTTACAAAATAGAGAAAAAATATAAACTTTTATTGACACTCCATTGTTAATGTAATAATTTTATGGATACTTCAACAAGGTTATGAATAGATAGCATGAATGCACTCATTAAAAACATATAAAACATGTTTCTTTTATTTTAAATACTGTATATACTAAGACGTGCCCGCCCAAGGGATATGAATTGCTCAATATCTAAAAGAAAAAGAGCCATGTAACATAATCATCTGTTAAACATTATCATATGTGTATCTTTATATCATTTCAAACACACTGTTGTCATGACAACGAATAATACTCTATAACTTTGCAATACTGTACAATGTAAATGAGATATAATTGTTCAAATAAATATGATTGTATGGCTCTTTATCTTTTCAAAAGTTGATCAATCTCGCTATTCATATAGCTCGTGTGAGTAGAGACCTTTAAGTAATTTTAATTATTCAAATTATACATGGATTGATATTATAATAAAAAAACATAATGGTATTTTTCGCAAAATATCGCATGATAGGAATATTTATAAATATTTTTTATAATATCAGGTATCTGATACAAAAATTGTAATTAGGTTTTAATCATATTTTTTTGAATAGTTTCATCACGAATGACACAATAATGCAGCACAATAAAAATTGTAATATGAAATATGAATCTAGTTATTAATAATGATAAAGATAAGTTTGCAAGCAGGAAATTATGCATTGAAGAGCTACAAACGCAAGCGATACAAATTGCACCAATAAAAAAAGGGAAAAAGACTGTTTTTTGCCAAAGATAAATAGAAATATCGTATTATGAAATAGCTTTCATTGTTGAAAAGTTGAAGAATCATGCAATTCAAATCATTTGTGTATGTTGCCTTTAACATAGATAAAATGACATATTTTTAAAATCTTACTTTGTTTGCTTAAAGTATCATATTTTGATAATAAACTAAGCAGTTGAGTCACAGTCGATAACAATGAAGTAATTTTTTGTAGGTCTTTAACTTTTAATTTAAATTTAAATTAAATTATTAGAGTTTTAAAATTTTATACAAATATTACTAGACGCAATACATTTGAATTATATTTCTACATTTCAATATTTTAAAAAAACATCAACATACAATGTAGCTTTGACTGGACTGTGTGACCATCAAAACAAAAAAAAGTTTTAACTCATGTTTGATGAAAAATAAAATTCCTTCTGTTAGAGGTAGATTCTTAAAATAAAGCTCAATTTTTTAAGTTGCATTACAAAAAAAGTATGTTTGAAAATAAGTAGAAAACTTTTGCATTTTGGAAAGCTATACAAAAAATGACATTATACAAAATGTATGTAGTGAAAAACGATAAAGTTAAAAATGTATATATATTAATGTACATATAAAATGAAAATAAAAAATTGCAAGCAATTAGTTCGAAAACTGTTTTAAAATAATCCAGTTATAGTTGACTTCTGGAAATGATACATTAGTTCGAATGGATTGTAAGGTAGGTTTCCTTGAATAGTATTTTTTCAAAACATGTGCAGGAGAACAATCTGGTAAACACAGGAAGTCGCAAAAATTATTAATTGAAACTTATAACACACGCCATTAAAAGGCAATAAAAAAATCATGATTATGTAAACAACTCTATTAATGTGGGGAAGTGACAAAATATTTCCCCCAGGTGACAATGAAAGATGCAGAAATTTTTACAATCCAAAAATATCAAATCATCAAATAAACAAGATTCGCGATTTAAGTACGCGAGGGTGTATTTAGACCAAATGAATATTCGAGAAAAATAATCCAAATCTTTTTAATTTGCTTGGTTTAAGCCAGTGCTTCCTAAATGTAGGGGCGCAGTGGGGCCGTAGAAATTCTCGATATATATTTATCCATGTGACATATTTAAATAATTTATATATTGAAACATGTTTCTATAACCGTGTACTGAAATATGTGATTAAAATTGTAATATTTATTATTTTATAAACTTTAAGACTAGACTTTTTGGAGGCGCCGGGAATCAATTATTTTATATTTAGGGGGCCGTGACATGCAATTAGTTGGGAAGCACTGGTTTAAATGAAAATTTCGCATTGCAAAGATGCTACATCTTTATTAGCTGTAAATTTATTACGAATTTGATGTAAACGCCGCAGCATTGACTGATATCAAAACAAAAATATTTACATAAAAAGAGCATTCTTGCTCATGTTCTATCGATTGATATAAATGCATTCCGAGAGAGTTGTGAAGGATAGTTTTCATGAAGGAATAAAAGGGTGTAATTATTGATACCTTGATATTTCGGCAGTCCAGAGTAGTAGTAGAAGAGCAGCAGAAGAGCCGCCACAGCCCCTCCGGCAGCCAGGCGAGGACGCACACCCAACCACATGATTAAAACTTCAAGTTCATCCCTTGATGAAGAATGAAACTCCAGCAACTTAAGTGCTCAATTTTCTTAGTCTCTTCGAGCCTTTTTCAGAACACCAATTTACGACACAGCGCGCTTTAATAAATTAATATTTTAAATATTCTCACTCAAGTTTAACAATGTTTCCGACAAAAGTGCGTGTTTTTTATTTCTTAATATTATATCACATAATTATACAGGCGATCTTATTTTCAGTTCGATAGAAAATTCTGAATGTTTTCGTTCACAGTTCACAGTTCCCACCGTTGAGCCGGGATCCGCAGTTCACGCAGTGGATGTTGCAGCATCCGTCCACCGCGGCTCACAATAGCACAATGGATCGTTTCAAACCGCCGTGTCTCCACCTGTGATACATTTTATCGGACCGTTCATTGGCGCACTGGATCCCCGGTCAGCGATTGTTGACATAACCCATGGGAAAAACATCCACGCTTGACCCTTCATTAGGCGAGGGGACATAGTCGACAGCGTTGTCACGTCGTTACAGACATACTCAAACATTCGATGTATAATCGTCTCTGCCGCCCACGTCTTCAATCTGTAAAAAAAGAAAAATATTATTCAAAATATGCCCTAAACCTGTGCTTTTAAAAGCAACGATTCTTTAATAAATTGTTGTTTTGAAATCTTCTTTATTTTTTGCAAGGTTATGAAAGTGATATTGATGTTTTGTATATCGCCGGTGGACACAGTTTAAAGCGTTTGCTTGCCAAACTGAAGGTATTGGGCTCGATACCTCACGTAGATCAAAAAAATAATAATTTTAGTCAATTTCTAAACTCTATAATTACCCCCGATTAGAATGAATTTGATCCCTCACCCGTGAAATGCCAGTCATAGCCTATTAATCAAAATTGGTGGTAGACGAAAGTCGTCCCGTGAAGACCACAGATTCATATTAAATTCCTGTAATAATAAGGATGATGCGCAAATGTCGGGTTGTATTCTATGGCGTTGGCGGATCAACACACCACATGCTACTCTTAGTCATAGTAGAATGGTGTCATAAAATTCACAGATGAAACTTCAGAATCACTATCACCATCTGTCAGTATTCTCTTGTATGTGTTTACATAAAAAAACAATTTTTTATGGTAAATTGAAAAACAGCACCAGGCTTCAAATATTTGCTATCTTAAGAATTAGAGTAGAAATCATCGTGTGCATAAATGTAAACAACAGAATATTTCAAACTGTACTTGTTCATTCGAAGCCTCACGTAAATATAATAACCGTAATATAATAATAACAGGTCACTTAAGGCGTGCATACTGGGCTATAGACAGTCGCAGCAACTCCCCTGTGAACCTGCTCTTCCCTACAGTCATGAGCTCATTATTTATTATGACATTATGAAACACTAGCCATAGGCAACAAGAGCAATAAAGCACGTTGAAGCCATGCCTGCTATGTGTAAGACATTATTATGTACATTTAAATGCGATAATTTTATTATTAGTATTCCACGCAAAAACATGCAAGATAATATGCATTTAAATTCACGATTTGCCCAAAATGTGCAAATTTTATACAAACAATTCATTGACAGACAATTACTGTCTTGAGCAGTTGTTCTCAAGCTTATGGTGTCCACGAAACATTTAAAGTAATAACCTAATAGAGAAATCCCAATTCAGTAGCGTACCTTGGGCCTTTAATCCTTTCGCATCGGTTATCGGCATAGGCCGTCATAAGATTCCCCGACCATTGACATTGGTTGACGTGATATATCGTTTTGCTACTTTCTTAGAATAGTTTTTTATGCATCATCTGATAGCTTAAGTATACAAGAACCAATGTGATATATGAAAATAGACCAGATAAGTACATTTACGTTTCAAATATGTACTAGTTTTATAATTGACAGTATAATTTGTATTCAAACCGAGCCGTAATGAAAGGGTTAAAGGCAATAACACGTATGCAAATCAAATTTAATAAGACAAAACATAAATAACAATAGAAAAATTAAGTCGTAATAGTTTTTCTCTTATTAAAAATGACGTTCTTTTCGTGAAATGTTACTTACACATTGCAACTAATGCAATAAATAACACTTTTAAAAAGTAAATAAAGACGGAATATTTTGACATACCAGTAATATAATACTAAATTCTAGGGGGAAAAAAATAGATTTTTTTAATTGCATGATGCATTTGTGTTTTTAACCACTTTCATCGGGATTATTTTATTCTTGGCTACGTATCTATATTGCCAGTTTAAGCCCATGATACCTTATTATAGCCAAGTTACTTACATACATGTTTTTATTTAATTATTCCAAATGTTTCTACGCTCTTTTCTACGTTTGTGTTATTCTTCGTGCTCAAAACAATGCAGCGTTTGTAATTTGAAATAAATATATTTTTCACAACATGTTATAATTTGTATGTGCTTCAAGGAGTTGTAAAAATAATACTAATTCATTATTCGCGCACTCAACTTTAAAGGCTATTGTTTTCTTGACATTATTAACACGGAACTTGGCGATTTTGATTAAAAATGATATATTATTATATGGGCAGTCTACAGTACATACCTTATTATCATAACAAAGGTCTTCAAAGAACAGTTAGATATTCACAGAACGTGGGGTTTCTGTTGTAAACATGTTTCACATAAAAAAATATGCACCCAGGACGTGTAAAAAAACCAAGACATCAATCGACCAAGAGAGTAAATGTAGAATAGAAAAACATAACAATTTAAAATACAAATACAATAAACAATGCAATTTAACAATGAAAAAGTATGTTATTGGATAAGGAAAATAATACATGTGAAATATAATAAATACTTCGAAAAAAAACTGTTGAGCATTTGGAAAAATTCAATACATTTTTTAAGCGAAAGTTCCGCGATACTTAAAAACTAAGGCATTGAAGCAACGCATCATTCTAGTTTTAACTTACGAAATGTCAAACCAAAGAGCAGAACTTTTCCATAAAATAATTGTACTATAGTCCATCCAATATATGAAGAACCCTATGACACATTTATTGCCCCTTGTAAAAGGGATGGGGCAAAAATATTTATTTCGATTAGGTCGATTTTTTTTCTCTTCTTCTTCGAAAAAAAATCGAATTTGAATTCGAAGTGAATCCTATATAAACATCTCTATTTCCGCATGGCGGCTTCATGGCGGATCAGTACAAATGTTTGACTTTCAGTAGCGTGTTGTTCTTCGATCGATTCGTGTTTTTTGTTGTTGTAATTATTATATTTATTGTTAGTATTGTTAAAGTTGTTTCATTGAATCATATTTTTGTGTTTTTACAATGCCGAAGAGACAGAAAAGAACTATTCTCAGCAGTAAATCACGTGAATTTGTCGTACGCTTGCGTGATTATTTTCATCAAGAAAAACAAAATGGTGGACCATTGCTGTCTGTTGAAAACATTCAAGATCGGGTCGCGGATTCCCTAGGAATCAGTAAATCTACAGTGTCTCGGATCACAGAGGAGAAATACGGTGAATCTTCATTAGAAGAGAAAAAATTATTAACACCAAATAAGAAACGACAGAAGAAATGCTCAATAACAAAACCCGATAGCTTTGATTTGGCAGCAATTAGGAATCACGTGTATGCATACTATGACCGCAACGAAATACCAACACTTCTTAAACTGGTAGGTTCTCTAAAGTCAGTCGGATTATATCAAGGCAGTGCGACGTCTCTTAGTAAGGTATTGAAAAACATTGGCTTCAAATATAAAAAATGTGAAAAAAGAAAGTTTATAATGGAGCGCACGGATATTTCCCTGAAAAGATGCGATTTTTTGAGGCAAATGAAGAGCATTAGGAATTGGGAGAAAGTCGTTTTTCTCGACGAAACTTGGCTCAATGCTAATCATACTGTTGGTAAAATATGGACCGACGACACGGCTTAATCCAGGACGAAAACTCCTGAAGGAAAAGGCCAGCGCCTCATTATTTGTCATGCCGGAACGTCAAAAGGTTTTGTGCCCAATTGTCTTCTGGCGTTTAAGTCAGTTAAAACGACAGAATATCACGAAGAGATGAATTTTGATAATTTCAGACAATGGTTTATGACCTTATTGTCAAATTTACATGAGCCTCACGCCATAATAATGGACAACGCTTCGTACCATTCTGTCCAAATCAACAAAGTTCCTACTACGGCAAACAATAAAAATGAAATTATAAGTTGGCTTCGTGACAAAGGAGTGCCAAGTAATGAGGCAATGTTAAAAAATTAGCTGCTCCGATTGATTAATTTGTATAAACCTCCAACACCAACATATGTATTGGACGAACTGGCCAAAACAAAAGGCCATACGGTAATCAGATTACCGCCATACCATTGCCAATATAATGCTATTGAAATGATATGGGCTCAAATAAAAGGTATATTAATATAATTTATCACTTCTACCTCACGCCATTTTAATCATTATTTATGCAATGAATATCCTTTTTTACATTTAGGCTATGCGGCTAGAAATAACACGTCTCCACCATTCACAGCGAACAAGATGTTGACTCTATTGAACGAGGCATGTGACAATGTCACGGCAGAAGATTGGAAAAAAGTGGTGGACAAAACAAAAAGAGAATATTATGCAGATTGGGATCGCGATGTACGCTTTGACAATTTAAGTGAACAGAACCTGAAATGTGTGTGAAAGTTGTAGTTCTGATTCCGATAGTGACGAAGACAATTTAGAATGTACTGCTTTATCGGATTCCGACTAAAATATGTGTTTTTAAGGTTATGTGCTAATATTTATCTCTACACTTGCTTTTCTTCATAATTTTCATATTACTAATATTATTATTTATAGTTTGTTTTACATGTCTCTTAAAACCTGTTAATATTCACTTATAATTGATAATAATTCTAATATTTAATTTTAGTAGGTATTTACAAAAACAATCGAAAATACGATTATTTATACCCCAACACTGGTTTTCGCAGTAATGTGACATGGCCTTCTACGTGCGTCAGATATTATAGTATTATAGTTACAAATTGCCGTATTTTTTCTAATTTGTAACAATATGCATATATTTTTTATTATTTTGTTTTTATTATGATATATTTACCTAAATAACTTATTATATATAAGAAGAGAGGCTTTTGTTTATGTTGATAAAATTAGTATAGGTAGCGAACGTTTTTACAACGTTATATCGGACGATATTTAGCACAGGGCAATAAATGTGTCATAGGGTTCTTCCTATATTGGATGGACTATAATGGTTCGTAGTTAGAATCCTAGCGCTTGCTGTTTATTTTTCTCCGATTTGTTGATGAGTGAAATGTAATGAGAGATCATGTTTGCCGTAAATTTGTAAGTGTTTCAGCTGTTGCTAATATATAATTATATATTCAACAATACATTAGAGGTTTTTTGGCGTTGACGACGATATAATATAAATTCATTATGCATGTATTATAGACACTTTATATTTCCTGCATCACAACAGAGTACAGACGAGAATTCTCTTTGACGATTCTTTGTATGATTATTGACAATACGTTGCTAAGCTTACAAGTCAATGGAGTCAACAAGACAACTTTGTTCCTTACACAAAGGCACTTTATGAATTCCCGTAAAAGAGGTAATTTCTTAAATTTATGGATAAGATATGCAATGATATATAGAGGAGAGTGATGGGATACTCAGGTGTAAATCCGAGGGGTTATACGGAGCGTGTATTAGTACATATTGTAATACTTATTATGCCTCCTAATGTTTGGTGACGCTTAGCGGATGCGAGTCTAGTTAAGTCACTTTATTCATCAGGCTCCCATCATCAAGGACCTTGGCTTGTTGACCTCTGGGTCAACCTAACGCCCACATCAGATTAATTCTCAACAGCATTCTTAAAATAATTATAAATACGGAAAACTAAATTATCTGTCAAGATAAATACATGTACTGTCAATTTGTGTTAACATAAACAAAAAATTTCCTTCCATGTACAAAAAAACGGGAAGTCTTAATATAAAGCATTAACCCTCTAAATACTAAGCGATTAATTTTACAATAAATATAATATAATAACCTAATTGTACAAAAGGACAACCCTAAATATCACATAACCAATGTAAGCAAAAATAAGTTTAACGGAAACATAATCCTGCAAGCAAGGTCTTTGTAGATCTAAAGCTGATCTGTATCATCGCGTAATCGCGTATCGTATCAAAGTTTAACAAGTGCGCATGACAAACCGCTAAATTATTACCCGTCAATTTTGATAAAAATATACTTATTTCTAGGACATATTCATTAAATATTTGACAAGCAAATATGCAATTATATATTATACAAACATCCCCAAACTAAATATGATATGCAAATAACCATTAGTCCAGATGTATCTAAGGAAGTTTTCATATTCCACAGTTGTTACTTGAATAAATGTCAGCCCCGAACTTGTTCAAGGACATATAAAATACAGTCATATAACCACCAATTAATTATATTGTGTAATTATATTAATTTACAATACTTAATCTAAATACAATCCCTATCATAACTATGTAATGCGACTATGTTTGCTCAAAAATATTTAACATAGATATTTCAGGAGCCATGAATTACAGCTTGTGCTTTCATTTAAAACTTATACGAGTGTATATAAATAAGACATGTATTGTTCCCAAAGCCTTTCAGGACGAAGATATCCTAGGGCCCGAAGAAAAAGTGTTCGTAGTTTCTGATGCATATTTAAGCGTTTATTAATTAACTTGTTTACAAGATAAGGTGATCAGTCTGACGCTCCCTAGGCATTTACGTTATTGTTTAAAATGAGAACGAACATAAACATTATCAGATATGATCGCTTTGGTATTAGGTATGAATTTGGAATGACATATAAGAACCATGAAATAAGAAACATGTTACGTTAAAAGCTAATGTAAGTGTAGTACCAAAAAGCAAATGCTGACATTATAAAATATTTACTGTGCCATCGAGCTACAAGCCGGTGCTCTTACCACATCTTATTCAATCAGATATCAGACATGAAGAATGACGTTCAAATGAATACTTAAATATCAGAGCAAACTATAAATCACTGCAGACGATATAAACTACCTAAAATTAAAGTGTTTCGTTCGTAAGGCGCGGCGGGTTGAGTTGGTGTGAGCGAGATCAAACGAGGAAGCACAAAAAGCAACAGTCGTGATGGAATCTGTTTTTATTTGTTTTTCTACGGGCGATGCTTATTCTCGTGTGATGACAGAAACCACTCGATCGTTAACCAAAATATATAAATGCCTACTGAATGAACCATACTTGATTCAACGATTTGTGTCGGTAAATCTGTAAGCTGTTAACGCTGCACGTCGATATCCAAGTACATATGTTTATTTACTGTGTCCAATAATGATTTGTTATGTATTTATTTTACTTTTGTATTAGAATTTTTTTATTACGATAAAAAAAAAAAAAATATTGATTTTACTGGTACAATATTGGATTCTATGTCAGGTGTTTTCAACCTGTTACCCGCGGACCGGTCCACGAGTATTGAATGCTAGTCCGCTTAAACTTTGATATACGCGCAAAATAGAAGCAACGCTTAAGCAAAAGCTACTCAGATGGGCTGGACAATTCTAAGGCACCAAACTTGGTCTAAAGTAATATAAATAGATATAAACACCAGCTGATACATGGTTTCTTAGGCGCTCACGTAAGATGAGATGGACTTGTAACGTGAACAAGGATGTTTTCTGCCCTATGGTTAGTCTGGTAAGTTTTCAGAATTGGCTGAAAGCGCCAACGGAGTAATGAAAGATGTTTAAAATATATAAAAAAACTAAAATTTCATTAAACCAAATAAGAAACGGAAAATTTAAGCAATGATAAATATATATATTTCTATGTTAGTCAACAAAATAAAAACAACAGTAGATAATTCTCTCATTGAAATTATAATTTTGAACAAGACACGGCTAATGTGCATTTTGTACTTTTTGTTTTTTTTGTGTTAAACTATTATTATATCATCTCTGAAAACAATGATTTCATGTAGCCCCACCAGAGCATCATTGGCTATAAAAAAACATAGCCGGAAATTTGGCGGACAGTTGACTGAATGTTTTTTTTAGTATTTGGGTGATGTTTGGTAAGACTTGTAGAAAAATAAACATAATCTATTATTAACTTTTTTAAGATCACTTATTCAATCCATAAAATATTTTAAAGATATACATAATTCTTACTGACAAATGTCTGTCTGTTGGCCGTTTGGCTAAATGTCCATTGGTCAATTATTTATCTGTCGGTAATGCCTGGAAACGGATCGCGCTGCAAATGCCATAAATGCACTTAAATGCACTGACTTCAATGCGTGAAATACCCAGTAATTTAATACGTCTTATATATACATAGAACATTATAAAAGTACTCGTATGTATTGCGCATATTTTTTAAAACATATATTTATTGATCGGATCTTAAGATATGCCTAAAATTCATGAAAAACTGGTGACCGGTGCGTTAGAAAGGCAGACCCTCCTCCCCATTCCCTGACAGGTTATACAGAGCTGAAAAGAACGCATTGGGAGACTTAGACAAACATCCAAAAGCATGTTACAAGTTTCTGAGAAACAGTCGCGTCGATAAACTTCGGGGTGCCTTCTAAGCATGGCAGACTCGTCTTCACAAGTGTATCAATGAAGGGGGATAATATTTTGAAAATTTCAATAATTTTTAAAGTTGCGATCAATAAGCGTATTTTTCAAAGAAAATTCTCATTGCTTTTATAATACACTATAGATATATAGATATATATATATGTTAGGTATGTACTTATTATCTGTAGTTATCCATGTACTCCTCTTTTCTCCATGGATTCGACAATAAAAACGATCTTATATCACACATAGTTTCAGACCTACAATAAATACATTCGATACACAGTTGTAGTTGCTACGCTCTATTTACACAATATACGAGCATGTAATCGAATTATAAATATAAGTGCGAATCGCAGATAATTTCCTTCATAAAGATTACCTACTTTAGAATTAAATGTATTACTAGTGTCATAACAACTTCAGTTATAGTATATAACTGATTTTTTATTCTATTATATAATATACCTGTATATACCTGTGATTGAAGAAACGTCGAATTATAATTATTTGCATGTTACAAACTGCTCTAGTTTATTTTGAAATCTCATATGGCTAAAATAGCGATCACATAAGTTGATTAGTTGTAAAAGGTTATTTGAGTACCGACGAGAGAAGAAAAATTATTTTTAGGCTAGAAAATCCAATGAGGGCGAATATCTATATAATTATTCATAAGTATGAATGTATTGAATTTAATTTGAACAAACTATTTATCACTGTCCATACAACCTAGTTCCCACGACTTAATTCAATTAAGAAAGTGACATTTCGAAATGTCATTTTTTACATTACTTTTCAAAATGATTAATGCTATAAAATAATCAAACCACAAGTTTTAGTATTAATTTTACGTAGAAGATTGTACACAATTATGATACCAATATTTAAAAAAATCAAACAACAACAATATTAATTATCGCAAAAAGGAAGATATTAGAGAATTACTACAAACGTTAAGGTTATGAACTGACAATACTTGGTTAAACTGAATAGTTATAATTATATATAAATTTTAGTTAAAAAAAATTAACAAATTAAAAATATTTAGTTTTGATTTCACATTCATTTTTAGTAGATTTTTAAGTGTTTTATAATCTCTCAATTACTACAAAGAAAACAATATTTGTAATCATTTAATTTTAATGTGATTTTAATATGCTAAACGGATTCATGCAAAAGCGTCGATCGATTCCTCTAACATGCATTGTTTTTTAGTATGCAAGTCTGCGAAGCAAAACTTTTTGCATCGTTAAATCGAAACCGGTTAAAGAGATTCTCTAATCATTTTTTTGCCTAACAATGTATACTTTACTAACACCACTACAATATAAAACTCGATACAACTCATTGCAGTTCCTGGTTATCTCAGATAATTGTGTCTTCACTTTACCGTATAACCAGTTTGACGAATCTGTTCAATTACCAAATCAAATAATTAAATTGAATACATTTCATAAAGATATAAGATAAGGATTTATCTAATGAATGTTATTATATTGTGGCTTTTGGGTTTAGCCGTGTGTGGCGAATTTCTTTTAACCAATATTTCGAGATGTTTTTCTTTCAAGAAGACCCCTGCAATAGCGGTCGAAATATCGGTTAAAAGAAATTCGCCACACACGGCTGAACCTAAAAGTCGCAATATCAAATTTGGCCGTGAAAACCTAAGAAGTTATTTAATGAATGATATGTTTATTTTTCATTATTTTAGTATTTTTAAATATTTTATTTGCGGTTGGCATAAGGTACAAGTGCTTTGTAAATATCGACAACTTAAATGTTCATATTTGAACAATCTTAAACGTGTATCGTCTTTGAATATAAATATAGCATAAAAAGTCAGCATAGGTCAATCTACTCGTACTTACAAATAACAATGTCGATGATATGGATTTACAGCGCGTTCGGTTTTTAGATATTTCAATATTAACATATTATCTAACACGTACATCAAGCGTGCTAATTAGTGTTATTACATATACATATCTAAGTATGTTTTTCTAGGGATACATTTACTGAATAAAGAATCATGCATCTTGTAAAATATTAACTTCAAACGTGAAAGATTCATCGTCATAGATTTTTCCAGAGTGTGAACTTTCGAGTGGCATAAACCATACACTACTAACAATTTCCCAGAAGTAGAAACGCAGTAATGATCGTTATTATAAAACGCAATTATAATTGCCTTATACCGTTTAAAAAATATTAGTACTTATAACATCACAATCCAGGTTTTCTTGTAATGTTTTTACGTATACCACTCCTGTTGATTGAGTAAAAAAATGTTCGTGTTTATAGATGTACAAAAAATTCCGTACGTACATTTTGGACTACACATTATATAAAAAATGAATTATGTATGGAACTACTAAATTAACGCAAAAATAACAATTAAGAGTCTTCGTGACAATGGCACCGTTCATTATTTAATGACGATGACGGCTTTTTCGTAATCATTATTTCGTTTACGATGAAAGAATCGTTTAATCAATTATACACGTATAAGAAATAATTAATTAATTAAGCGCCATACATTGATTTTTATAAATCCAAATTTTTTCTTCACAATTTTAGCATACAAAATATATGTGTACTCGTAACAATAAAACCAAACTGCAAAATCTTACGCCATGTATGAAGCTCATCATTTTGAAGTTTCACAGAACATGTATCAGTCTACGAGTATGTGTCTTCCAAATGATAAGTAGATATATTCGTCAAGTATACCCTATAACTAACCTTTCTAACGATTATATTTTATAAATAAAAACGAATTAGTGTAATAAGTAGGTAGATAATGTATATAGATATCTCGCTGTATATCATCCATGTGCTCCTGTTGGGGGAGACAACATGGTAATAATTATGATGATGAGATACAGTATTCTTTTATATTAAAATTTGTCACTTTTGGTGTGTTTTTTCAGTTGAATTAAAACTAATTAGAACAATAGTTGCATAGATGAATGAATTGTTAGTGTGCAATTTTTGGCAAAATTACATGCCCAGTTTTACAACTAAATAGCTTGAAAAAATAGAACTGCAATCATAGAAATAATATAACACTTAAATTAAAGCAAAATTTAGACCGTATGATATTTATTTTGTAGAGTTTAGGAGTCTTTTTTTTTTCCTAATCGACTCTGTATTGAGGCTTTTGTGATGAAGATATAAAGCATCTAATTTATATGTTTCGTGATTAACTCGTTAAATTTTTCATGCATTAATTAATGATTATAAATAAATAAATATTGACCCCCGTAAAGATAAACAAGTAATATAACCAACTATATTGACAACAGAGTGATAGGAAGCAACACACTCACATATTCCGACCACAAGAGTTCGCAGTATTCGCATCAAATATATACATACTTCAATTAACATTCCGAATAAAGTGTTCTTGTTGATTTAAATATTACTATCTGCACTTACGTGTACGAGCATATACATGAAGATTGTCCGAGCAGATGGTCTCTTCTTATCAATATTGCAAATATGACCTTACGGGTTTTCCTATAATGTTCGCGTGACATTGCAAATTGAAATACCACTTTACGATCAAATTTATATGAAAACAAGTTGTTTTTTAATAAATGAATTAAAATATGTATGTACCCATCGCTTGGTGATTGATTCCAATAGTGCACGGTGCACGCTACACATTCTACAAAGCCATGAAAAACTTGAAGAACATATCACTCAATAGAGTTTTAAAACGGGGTAACCGCAAACTTGTCATGTTTAACGTGTCCAAAATCCGAGCACGAGTTCCATTCCATCTAAGAGAACCGCGTGGTTCCTATATCATTTGACACACGATGTAATGAGAGCTCTATTGGCATTCTAGGAGATAAAGATAATTTTCAGATAAAGTTAAATACTTCTAGCCTATCACGTATAGGTTAAGACGTACGTCTCAAAAAATTGGGCGCCTTATTTAAATCACGTAGTTTTTTTTTTTTGAAACAAAAAACTGATAATTTTTTTCTTCTTAGGTAGGTAAATAGCCTCCACTTGGTTCTGTCAGCTGCAACTTTCCATTCCTCATTCTAGGAATTATCTGCTGCACCTCAAGGTCCACTTAAAAATAAATATGGATTCTGACAACCTTCAGAGCAGAAGTCCAAGTACTAGAAGAGTATCAGAGGCATATTTTTGGGTGATTTGTAAATCGGATTCTTAAGGAAATCGGATGATAAGCCCGACATAGTATGCAATCTGGAGAACGTGTTTACATACATTTTATATTATACAGTGAAATATTTGAATCGTTGTTATTTCAGGTCGTCAGCCCGAAGTGACACGAAGTCGTTAGTGGTTACCCTTTAAGCGCGCTGACCAAACTGGCGTGACCGTCTTCACTGTGACGGTGGTTGAACTGCATCATTACTGAGCTCCCGGTCTCCAACTGATTTTATATTTATTTACCAGCTTGAAAACCCGCCAAAGGAACATTATTTATAATAATCCAACATAAAGAAAAACTCAAAACAGCAGGTATCTCAATAGCACTAGCAAAGTTCCCGCTCTAAATGCTTGCACATTTATTTTAACAAGATGATAGTCGTACAATTCAGTAATGTTTTAGTCTGATAATAAGTTTATTGAATGATATTTGGAGTATATGGACATCGCAAATTACCGTCTCACAGTTCTGTAAGATCAGGTTTCATTGTGCATTGTCCCAGAGCACTTGTATCGCGGAGGTCCACATGGGAACACTTATAGTGCTTAACCCAGAAGAAATTTGGACTGGTTTTCCCCACCTCACATCTGTATCACGCTGGAGAACAATTAAGTATATTCGATGTGTTGATATTATGGCTTTTAGGTTTAGCCATGTGTAACGAATTACTCCTTTCCAATATTTCGACCGCCATTAGATGACTAAGTCATCAACCCTGAAGAAGACCCCTGCAATAGATGTCGAAATATTGGAAAGGAGTAATTCGCTACACACGGCTAAACCCAAAAGCCACAGTATCAAATTCGGCCGTGAAAACCTAGGAAGTTATTCGATGTGTTCATTCACATTACTATTGGACAGTTACATACATAATATGCAGTAAAAACACTAGTGGGAATTTCCTATGATCAATTTTGAGTAATGCACAAAAGACCAAAATAAAAAGAACCCCTGAAATATTAGAATCCGGAGTTCAAAGGAGTAATCTGGAATTTACCCGACTCACACTTAAGAACATTGAATTATCAATGAAAATAAGAAATCGATGTACTATTAAAATATTCAAAATTCAATATTATTGATAACATCACTTGAACCAGTTTTTTAAGATAGTTACAAAGCGCCAACCAGGGGTTGGGCCGCACAGCAAAAATGGGTAAAGCTTCTTATTATTCCGATAACTTCTTAAACACTTATCGTATTGATTAAGTAAGTACATAATATTGTTTGTAAAAGAAAATATATACTTTATCCTGTACATAATAACGATATTATTTATAATTTTAGCATTTCCTTTGAAAACCATTTGAAATATTAAATACATATTTTATCATGTTTTAATATGGATCACGTTGAGCACTCTTTGTTCACTACTAGATGACCCCGGTTTTGCTTTCAATGACAATTAAGCCATTTCTCCAGATGCAACATTTTTTTTTTGTATTTACGTGTTTTTACTTTTCTGCGTGTTTTTCGTTCGTTTTTCGTTCGTACATTTGTGCCTGTGAAAACTGGAAAACTGACGAACGTGTCTTGGAAAGCTAAACCGCGGTCATCCTTAATGTGAATAAACAGAGCGCAACGTGGTCTATATACATGGTAAAAAAAAGAAGATATTGAAATGTTTGCGAGACCCATCATTTTTAATTGCATTAAAACAACTAGTGTTACATAATATAACCGTTTACATTGAAAAATAATTAAATACCTTTTAAATGAAAGAATTGCATATACCTACGACTTTAGGGGCACAAAAGCAATATTTAAATACAAATTTAACTTCGTTACAAAAGTTCTTCATTTTATTCAGCGTAAAAAATTAAAATTAACTAAATTCATTAGCGAAATTCTACAAAAAATAATATCATTCAAAATGCAAAAAAGTTGATTATGAGATATATGTAGTCGGATAATATGTGGAATAATACCTATCGAGCCGGTAAGCCCTCGTGTAAAGAAATACAAGCGACGAAGAAATTTTTTGTGGATTCTTTCCAGCATCAGCTTTAATTGGATTCCTCCGAATCCCAAGCCCAACAACCTCGTAAAAGAAACATTACTAAATAATTGCCGGAGTGTAATATGTATTTTTTTAACATAACTTCCATTTAACTCACGAATTTTCGAAATGAGTTGAATCTATTACTAAAATATATAGCGTTGCAAATGAATATCTGTATAAACTATAAGAGTTTAACTATATAGAGATTCAAAACTGTATTTACAATTCTAGAAAAAAGTACACGCAATTTAACTTTGTAATTATATTTATTACTAATTTAAAAGAGATTTTATCAATGTCGACATTATTATTATAAATTACTATACACATAATACAGGGATGGAAAAATGTGACGGTTTTTAATTAAAAAAACGACGAAAACCGTCAGCTTTTTTGACGCTCCCTGTACATTCATACTATGTGATACTCGTAATATGAAAGCAAATGAATAATTACGTTACGTTATTATTATTTTAAATGTATAACTACAAATAAATAATTACCATTTGTAATGCTCAAATAAATTCTTACTTATTTACCACACCATAGATTTTTCATTTCCTTTCCTTCATCAAAGACAAAGTATTTATTTTGTTGTTGAGAGTATATAAAAAAGGAAATCAGCGTGCGACATCGCTATATTTTTTTCTTATTATAAGGCATGTAAAATCAATTTTTATCATCAAAGTATTTCAGGTCAGTAATCTAGACCACGGGTCTACAAACTACGGCCCGAGGGCCACATCCGGCCCGCGGACAGATTTTGTCCGGCCCGCGGAGAGCTAGCATACTTGAAAACTCCTTTCAGAGAACATTTTTTTTATAGCGGGACTATTTCACTTTTTACCACCGGCAACAATGATAATATGGTTTTGGCCCTCGGACTTACTGGAGTAAGCAGTATGGCCCTAAGGCTGGAAAGTTTGGAGACCCCTGCTCTAGACAATCTGATCCTTATATGTACACACATTTTCTTAATCATTTTCCTTGGCCATGTTAAGCATACCGAGAAGAAGAAAATTTTTATTTGTAAATAATTAAAAATAATTAGTAAGACTTTGTAATCAACCGTTGACGAAATTCCTACGTCCAACGAACATACCTGCAAGTCGAAAATACATTAAGATGGATACGTAAAATTTACAGGAAGTCTGATATTAAATGATGAGACCCTAATATCAAGTTAAGTTTGTGTTCTTTATTTAGCTGCCTAAAATCTATACAGTGGTAAAAGACTTATTCCCCAATTTATTTTGATGTTAAATATACTCTTAATATAATCTGTTGAAATTTTTCAGTCTTGTAATACTGAACGAACTTATGAGGACATGTTTTAGGACACAGAAATCAACCTGTGGTCATTAGCTCATCTCGGTTTGAGGCATTTGTCCGTCCGCAACAATTCTTAGAATCTGTGTCCAATACCACATTTCGAAGTGGTTCGGTTTCTTGCTCTATCTTTACCTTCTCTACCACAGAAGTTCATTGGTGATTTTTGTAATGGGTAACAAATAACTGCATATCTTCTTTTAACATCCAATGAGATGATTAACGTCTTGTGATGACTAAAAATAATTACACACTCGTACATTTATGAAATTTATTTTAACATTGAATGTTTCATAGAGATAATGAAAGTCAGTGAGCTTTTAAAAAACGCGTTCACCCATTTCTTTATTTTTCTTTAATAGATCGATTAATGAAGGGTTGCAAACTAATTTTAAATTGATAAGAGCGAAATAAAGAATCATTTTCTAAAAATATCCATAGTATACATTCTAGAATAGAATAATAGCACTTTTATTTATTAATAACAAGTCCTAGTGTCTACGCTATAGTACATATAGTAAAACTATTTTTGATGAATGAACCAATATATGAGTACATATATGTTATCTATATTATTTTTTGGTTCCAAACACCAACTTCGGTGAATTGAGTATATAAAGAATAATCAATATTTGAAAAATCATTTTTAAAATAAAAGAACGATCCTTAATGCATCATTTCCTGAGTCGGTAGTGTTACATATAATAAATTATAAAATGGATGTATTATAATTACCCAATGTATAATATGTATAACAAACGTAGCTACTCAACAGCATATCATCGTTCTGCATGCAACACCGAGTAAGCGGCAAGATTTTTTTTTTTTCACAAGTAGCAGAAGTAAATTGAATAAAATATATACCTTCGTTTCTAATGCGTAACAACACGCTCTGGGTAACGCATAATTACAGTAAAATATGAGACAAAAACAATATTTAGAAACAAAAAATCTTTACGACGACGCTATGACAGATTCGCGGTGTACTTTTTGTCTTTAGAACGATTCAATACTATAATTACTGGAATTCTAATGACATTAAAAACTGTCTTGAAAAAAATATGACATACGCGGTGTTGCCGAACAATGATATGTTCTTAGTGGACCGCGGACCTCCTTTCACTTGCCCACAGACCGAAACTGGTCCGCGGACCAACATTTGAGTAACACTGCTCTCTAATACAAAAAAAAAACTGCTCCGCACCTGCCGTATCTGAAGTAGGAATAAATTTCATCATGAGACATGTCGAATGTCAATGATATGTTAAGGGGCTCATCTTCAAACTCAATAGATCAACTACAATTAGATGAGACTAGCTGCGAAAAGCAGACTTCGAAAAACAAAAAGTGTGTAACTTATACACCTACAGTCTCCAGAGAAAAAATCTTATTTGATATTTAAAATATTCAAGTCATAAAATATAAGAATAATAAAAACATTTATATCATTAAATAAAAAATAAAAATAATTAATTCAACCTAACGATTCGCATGGCGATTGATTCCGTAAGGTAGATTATTTACTGTATATGTATAAAAATTGTATACCTGTAATGTTAAAAATGGCATATAATTTTATATTTCTTAGTAAGAGTGTTCGTGTTTAACCGATCAATCAATAAACTCATTTCGTGTTACAAAATACTTAAAAAAATACCGTTAGCCCCGTATTCTAGAGTGATTGTTGAAGAATCGATCCCATGAGCGAGCCTTAGAACTTGTGTTTTATTTTACCAGACTTAGAACAAAGATAATGAATGTAATGTAAATATATTAATTTATTCCAATGATAAAATAAAGTAAATCGAAAATGTATTAATTATAAGTCTAATTTACAGACGTGCGCATGGAGATGTATTTCAGCCGGGCAAATTAATAATGAAAAATAATAATTTCTGATAAAACATGATCTTACCGTTTGAAAATCATTTATTAAAGCGTCACTCTCATACATAAAGTTATTATTATTTAGAAAAAATATGTAGCTGTTATACATCATCTGTCATTTATCTGATTGTGCATAGTAGTTAAAATCTTCACCCCTAGATTACAAGAAATTAAAAGCGAAGGATGAAACATAAAATTACTTACATAATCAGGATATTCAAGAGCTCGCACCATCACATATTATTCACAATAACCTTTGATTTAGTAGACGAAAACAAAAGTGGCCATTTGCACAATAATTATTCTTTGACTAACAAAACGCTTCTCGACCTGCCTGGGATAACATCAGTGAAAAATGTAAGATACTACCTACTAGAGGTAGCTAGGTATATTCTAGCTTTAAAAGGGGGGTGGTAGGTAAATGTTTTGTTATCCGATAGATGTCCCTACAGGGAAAACTTGCATGAAATGGTTTGTAGCTCCACTACGAATTATTTCATGGTACGACAGATGACACTGTACGTGGTTGCTGTTTGAATTTATTGGAAGCAATATATTATTTACATTTACGTTTTACATAAATCTAGTCTTACACACACTTAAATTTTACGGATGTACTCGTATTAGTTTTATTTTGCATTGATCTTTTTTTTCGTCTTTTTTTGTTTCGTTTTTTGTTTTTTTTGTTTTGTGTTGTTTCGTTTCATTCAGTATTTATAATAAATGACAAAAATAATAATTAATGTTAATTAAAAATATATTTTTCATTAATTTTAAGAAGTTTAATTATATTTTAATTGCTTTAGTAGTTAATGAAGTTTTTAAATTATTATGTACTGTTGGCAGGAAAATTATTAACTGACAAATTTAAACAGGATTGGAAAATAAATAAATTTGCTTCATATACTATAGTGCTTTCTTTTTAAGCACCCATTCGCATTTTGTTAACCGTGCGATAATACTGATAATTAAATGATCGATGTAGTTCCGGGAGTAATGATGCTTTGATCAAAAATCCCCTGGCCCGCGGATCGGAGATTGCTCACTTTTGACTTAAAATAAAAGTGTATTCTGTAAGCTTCTTTATCAAATTAAAAGTCTGAAAAATAGATGACCGAGTATTCCACTTGCATGCTACTATAGTCCATCCAATATAGGAAGAACCCTATGACACATTTATTGCCCTGTGCTAAATATCGTCCGATATAACGTTGTAAAAACGTTCGCTACCTATACTAATTTTACCAACATAAACAAAAGCCTCTCTTCTTATATATAATAAGTTATTTAGGTAAATATATCACAATAAAAACAAAATAATACTAAATATATGCATATTGTTACAAATTAGACAAAATACGGCAATTTGTAACTATAATACTATAATATCTGACGCACGTAGAAGGCCATGTCACATTACTGCGAAAACCAGTGTTGGGGTATAAATAATCGTATTTTCGATTGTTTTTGTAAATACCTACTAAAATTAAATATTAGAATTATTATCAATTATAAGTGAATATTAACAGGTTTTAAGAGACATGTAAAACAAACTATAAATAATAATATAAGTAAATGAAAATTATGAAGAAAAGCAAGTGTTTCTTTCAAGTTGCACTCCTTTGTCACGAAGCCAACTTATAATTTCATTTTTATTGTTTGCCGTAGTAGGAACTTTGTTGATTTGGACAGAATAGTACGAAGCGTTGTCCATTACTATGGCGTAAGGCTCATGTAAATTTGACAATAAGGTCATAAACCATTGTCTGAAATTATCAAAATTCATCTCTTCGTGATATTCTGTCGTTTTAACTGACTTAAACAACAGAAGACAATTGGGCACAAAACCTTTTGACGTTCCGGCATGACAAATAATGAGGCGCTGGCCTTTTCCTTCAGGAGTTTTCGTCGAGGATTTAGCCGTGTCGTCGGTCCATATTTTACCAACAGTATGATTAGCATTGAGCCAAGTTTCGTCGAGAAAAACGACTTTCTCCCAATTCCTAATGCTCTTCATTTGCCTCAAAAAATCGCATCTTTTCAGGGAAATATCCGTGCGCTCCATTATAAACTTTCTTTTTCACATTTTTTATATTTGAAGCCAATGTTTTTCAATACCTTACTAAGAGACGTCGCACTGCCTTGAAATAATCCGACTGACGTTAGAGAACCTACCAGTTTAAGAAGTGTTGGTATTTCGTTGCGGTCATAGTATGCATACACGTGATTCCGAATTGCCGCCAAATCAAAGCTATCGGGTTTTGTTATTGAGCATTTCTTCTGTCGTTTCTTATTTGGTGTTAATAATTTTTCTCTTCTAATGAAGATTCACCGTATTTCTCCTCTGTGATCCGAGATACTGTAGATTTACTGATTCCTAGGGCATCCGCGACCCGATCTCGAATGTTTTCAACAGACAGCAATGGTCCACCATTTTGTTTTTCTTAATGAAAATAATCACGCAAGCGTACGACAAATTCACGTGATTCACTGCAGAGAATAGTTCTTTTCTGTCTCTTCGGCATTGTAAAAACACAAAAATATGATTCAGTGAACCAACTTTAACAATACTAACATAAATATTATAATTACAACAACAAAAAACACGAATCGATCGAAGAACAACACGCTACTGAAAGTCAAATATTTGTAATGATCCGCCATGAAGCCGCCATGCGGAAATAGAGATGTTTATATACGATTCACTTCGAATTCAAATTCGATTTTTTTTCGAAGAAGAAGAGAAAAAAATCAAACTATTCGAAATAAATATTTTTGCCCCATCCCTTTTACAAGGGGCAATAAATGTGTCATAGGGTTCTTCATATATTGGATGGACTATAGACAGAATACAAAATAATATCCTTTTCACTTTACTTTCATCATGGACTTTCATCATTTGAACTGAATGAACTGCTTTCTTAATCTTTGTGATCTGATAACATTAGGACAAGGTCTAAAAGTATACAAAGATATGTACACCTTTTAATTTCATACACCATTTTCATATACAAAGTAAATAAATACAAAATAGCTATATTTACAATTAATTTTAATGTTTATAATATGTGTGTTTTTACAAAAAAAAACTGTACTTCAACTAACACATTTTTTTTTCATTTTTTGACCCTAGAATGAAAACATATCACAATTTACATACAATTTTTTAGAATACACAAGTTAAGTTACATTTTTTAATATAATATTTTGCTTACAACTTATTATTTCAAAATCTGTCAGTAGTGTAAATGTAATAATTTGATTTAAATGCACGCGTTCTTGACCATAGTGTCACATATTTTATTATGTGTAATCTTTTTCTTTAATTTTTAATACATTACAACATATTATGCTGATTTTAAATGGATACTATTATATCTAATCATTTCTCAACCTTGAAACGTTTAATAACATTGAATTAGTTGAAATACTGCACAATATACATCGAGTATTAAATTATTTTTTAAATCCGTTTCTAGATCTTCGGCAACGATTTTGCAATGAAAAAGCGGTATGTTAGAGCAGCAATTACTGATCCCAATGTAGGAGATATCCAATACACCTGAAAACAAAAAAAAAATTAAATAAGCTAGAATTAAAATTAATGTTAAAATAATATAGAAATGACACAATCATGGTGATCACTGTAATAGCTGATCTCAAATCCATGGTACAAAGACGTACAATCGTACTATTATATCGTTAAATAGCTTATCTAGCTCCTAATTTAACACCATATGTTAGCTTTAAAATGTTTTCCTAGCACCTGACTTTCTTCTACATAAAATATATTATTCTTCTTCAGTCTACAATTCTACACCCAATCCACTTAACACTTAAACTCACACAAACACAATACATATATACTTCCCACGCACAGCATTCAGCCGACCCGATGGAGAGTCATACAGGACTATTATAAACCGCTTTTGGTGCTCTCCAGTGTTGTTGTTTATTTCGTTATAAAATAATGAATGATTGGGATGGCGCTCTAAATACCGACTTTGATTGATAATAGTCTCTTTCAACATAAATCGGCGTCGCTTTTATAGCAACGCTACGCTAGTTTTTTTTTGTATTTACGTACCCATTGACGGTCCCAGTTATTTGTCCAAATCGCCGGTCCTAAACTTCTTGCAGGATTCATACTTGCTCCAGTATGCACACCCTGAAATATTTGAAGTTTATTATTTATTAATATTTTAGTATATGTAAGTGCCATATTAAGTTATTATTGCTTTATTTTTTTATTTACCGGTAACTAATACATTTGTAAGATTATTATTAGATGTAAAGATAAATAGTCATTTTAAGCGCTTATCTTGGGGAAGTCAAAAAATCCCAAGGACCAAAGTTAAAGTATTTAATAAAACAATATACGTAATTGTTTTTCATTTACCAACATTGGTCATTTAATTATAAAACCAAAAAATTTAATGTTATGTATGCTTGTAGCATTCACTTTGAGATCCATTTAAATATTAAATATTACATATCTTGTTTTAATATGGATCACTTTGAGCACTTTTTTACTTTATGGAAGATTGCAGTCTTGCTATCTATGAAAGCTTTATTATTTCCAATGTGCACAAACGTACTGACGTGTAAATTAACATTTACATATATAGAAAACATTTCAATGGAGGGTAATTAAGAGGTGTGTAAAAGTGGGAACAAATAGGTCTGCGAAACTGCAGTCTTATGTCAAGTGAAACAGTGCTCAATGTGATCCATATTAAAACAAAGTATGAAAATATTAAATATTTAACATAAATATATACGTTGATGATTGTAATATTATTTACAAATAAATAAAGAGTCCCGCAGACGAAAGTAACACTGAATAGCTATTTTTTTAAATAATGCATAAACAAATTCAATAAATACCAATGACATAACAATGCCAGCAACTAATAATCCAAATTTAATTGCAGTGGAGTCGGTGTTTTTTGCATTCCGAGGATCCCAAACGGCGCAGCAAAAAAGAATCAAGATGGCAGTGATTAAGACCTCAGAAATTATACCCTAAAAATTTGAAATGCACTTTATTTATCATAAGTTCATAAGAGATAATAATATAATAAATATTTTTAAGTCATGTACTTGTATTAAATATCCATAGAATGGGTTGGAATGTTTACCTGTCCTGTCGTCATCAAAGGATGTATTACGGTCACGCAAAAGTTTTCTTTTCCGTTGGCTCCCAAAGCCTCTACGGGTGTAACCAGTAGTAAAAGTCCATATCCAATTATAGCGCCTGCCACTTGCGATACAAAGTAGACGATAGACAATGGTATAGTAATGTTACCGAGGATACACGCGGCAAGTGTGACGCATGGATTTACATGAGCTCCTGACACATGACCAAAAATCTAAAATAAGGTATACATTAAAATTGTTTGTGCAAAAAGTCAAATCCATGTTTAAACTCCAATCATTTCCTTAACAGCATTATTCAAATGACTCGTATAAAACATTTAATTTACATCTGATTCAGTATTTTCTCATTTGTTTCTAATTTCTAAATATTTGTAAAAAAAAAATGTTATTTCGATTCTGTATATACATAAATAAATAAATAATTACATACGCATATATTGTATAACAAGTATGTTCATAAAAATAATATAAATTTCAAAATTTCTACGAGTATTTTTACGTGTGTACAATCAATTAGCAGAATAGAATACAGTCTTTAAATAAACGTTATGTATTATGGTACATACGAAAAATCAAATTTATGATTTACGTATAATATAACATACGCCCACATATTTAAGCGTAACATAATAAAATACATTTATTTTCATGGCAATATTTTGAAAAAAATAAAAATGTTTTATTAACATTTCTGCTGACATGAATAAGGTTGCATTTTTTTAAAAATAGAAGAAAAAGCAGTCAAAGCAAATGCAAGTTTTCATTATACAAAATATGCATCTTTAAATTAAGATTTTTTATAATTTCATTGCGCGTACACAAAAATACCAACAATATTTTGCAATTATTTTCATTAACTTACGTGTACGATACATTACTAAAATATACATAACCTTTAAACGTATTCTGAACATTGACTAAAAATAGAGCACAATACGTGCATTGAAGTAATTTCAAACAATTCATGTATGAAATCAATTAAATCCAACAATGTTTGTTGATCCCCAAAAATCAATATTTCAGTTTAAAATTGAATTCTTTCAAACTTCTAAAACAAACTTAGCCTTGAATTTTGTCACCTGTATAATGATCGTTATCGTGATTCCAAAGCCCAAGGAACATTGCACAGACAATGCAGCATTTGGTCCCCAACCTGGGAGACAGCTCATACAGCCCAGAGTTAGAAGCATCATCGTTCCTAAAACTTCCGCCATGGACTTCACCAACACCTCTCGAAATGTGAAACCGCCCCATGAGATACATAGCCCTGTAATTTTTTATTGATTTAATAAACAGGGAAATCTGAATGTAATAAAACACCCTTCATTGAAATTATTAGTCTTTTTATTGTGTATATCATAAATCAACAGAACTTTAATTATTAAAATAAAATATAAACACGGATCATGATAGTTAACTCGTACTTACTTATCATATTAACACAAGCATGTCAAAGATGCAAAATTCTCAAATATATTCGAGTGTTGATAGTCCGAGAATGACGTTAGAATAGTCTTAATTTATCACATTGGTAAAATAAAGTGTTACCAAAAAAAAAATAGTAATTATTCACACATAAAAAATAATCTAAGGAAAGTTGTACTATAGTATTTTATTATTGCAAATAATGATAATTGCATTAAGTCGACCCATAACATAGTCATAAAAATATACTCTTATCGACATTCTCAAAACCAACACACAAGAGCATAAATCCTACAAAAAAACATGTCTTTTTGACACAAAAAAAAACACATTTGTTTATAACGATAATACTTGTAGCTTTTAAATAAATATTTAGAGATTTTTGAGCTACATGTTCTTTAAGGATTTTATTTCAGTTAAAAGTGTATTTTTAAATCCTCCTTTACCATTAATATTGAAATAACCAATCACCATTCAAATTTGAAAATATAATATTTTCATCTTCGCACAATAGTGAAAAATTGTATTTCTTGTACAAGAATTAGAGACTGATTTATTGTATTATGAACATAATTGCTCAAATACGTATATATTTAAATTAAACCGCATATTAGTATCAACATAGTATAATAATTCCGCTATATTTTCCTTGTTATTTTCTAATTTATTAGATACTTAATCGTGATTAGTTAAAAGCGATATAAATATTTTGTAAGAAATGCTATCTTCAAGATTAATTAAATCGATAGATATAAAAATGATTTTGATTTATCGTCTTATCCATCTTATCTGTCAAATACTTCAGTTATATATTAAATAGGAGTATATAACTTAAAAATATAAAAAATCGCTTTTTGGAGTTTGAACTACATGCACGAACTTATCATAATGTAAATAAATATTATTTACTGACATTTAGTGTAGATGCTTATGCTTATTTTAGCTTGAAAGAATTAGCGTTGTGTTGACAAGTCTTCTTGTTTTATGATTTATAACACGAGTGCGAAATCGTATAACTAATCATCTTATTAAAGAGAGTAGAATGTCATGTAAACCATCACATATCTCTTTATAATGAAACAAATCATATAGTTTTAATTGTAAGATTATGTTTGCTTTAATAAGTTGCGGAAAATAGCGATTTAAGAATATTTATTTTTTCGACAAGATCCATAATATATCCAATACTAATAATTTATATATATTTCTGTAATCTGCATGTGGAATTAGCCAGTGGTTACAAACTCAAAAGACACCAAGGGCCGCATCAAAAACTTAAGAATCACTGTAACATTTTTAAGGGGTGAACCAATAACCTCTCAATATTTTAAATACATTTGAAAAACAAACACGCCATGTAAATCAAAAATCGTAAATTGTATTTTACGGTAAATGTACACTTTGTTTATTTCTATAATATGGACCGAAATTTTTCCATTACCGCCCGAAAAATTGGTTGATACATTATCATTCATTCCGTATGTTTTCTTTTAATTTTTCAATTGACCCCGGGTTGTTAATATAAAATATATTTTTAAGATATCCCAAAAGAAAAAATCCACTGGGTACAAAAGGCTGCGGGGTAGCTAGTTAATGTCGCCTTTTTTAGATATCAATTTTTACCAAAAATTTCACGAACAGTTGCTATTATATTAAGTTAATAAATGAAAATAACTGTTCGCACAAATAAGTATAACTGAAAATTTCCATAATTTATATTGACATTTTTTTGGACAAGTTAGCATAGATTTCGGGGAGTTATTAATTAAAACCAGGTATCCTTAACTTTGAGTGTAGAATCTGACTGGATTTATATGTATTAATCTATAAGTAATTTTTTTCTTTAGCAATGTCAAAGTTGAACTGTGCCGAGAATAATGCTTTTTTTTATTAAAGATGAGAGATATATTCTGAAATTTTGTAACAAAAAATCCAGGTTACTATCGTATTTCTAAAAGGTTATTATCTATTAGTTTGGTGTTGTAATTAAACATTTGTAATAGTTTTGCAATTTACAATTAAAATCACGTAAATGTGCAGTAATAATGTCCAAAGCAAATAGATCATGGACCCAACTTTCACCCTTTTATTACATCTGTGTTTTTAATTTCTCTCCAAAAATGAAATGATTTCTTGTCTTAGCGAATAAAAAAATTTCACCGCTTCAAGACACGATAACCATCGAAAACTACGAGTATGACATGGTTGTTCTAAACAAATCTAATCCAGAAAGAAAATACCATGAATTCTAACTTTTAATGAAAAATGCTAAGGGGACCCGCGGGACGCAGATAGACGGTTTGACATGGCTGTATTACACTATGTATTGGTTTCCCCACACAGAAAAAAAGATTATTAAAAATAGTGATTGTTTACGAAATAATAATAATAAACTAGTTATAAAAATATATATATAAACTAGATATAAAAAAACTTGCAACAAACAACTTGAATCTAATTTAAATACTTACATTGCTTAAAAGTGGGTTCCTTGACTTTAGACATTTTGTTTTTAATTTCAGAATCACTTTTATTTGGAAATTCTAACAAATTCTAACATATAACACTTTATATAATTTTTACACTTGCACTTTTATTTACAATTTCTTAAATTTATTTACAGTTGTTTACTTATAAAAACATAACGATCTTAACGAACTGGACTAACTTTAACTGGGTTAAACCGACATATCAACAATAAATATTAGTCATTCGTGGCGTCAAAATTGGTCTAATTGAATAATAGCTTTTGATTTAGTTTCCAATACAACAATTCTTAGTGAGTTTTAAAACTGTTTTTGTCACATGATAATTCTCGAAACGATGATAAACAAAATGCAATTTAAAATTATCAATATAATGATATTACAATATTCAACAACAAATATTATATATATAATACGTACTTAGATTTATGTATAGTATCATATATCATTCAAAAACTGGTGCCAAAGAAAAATATTGATAAATAAGATTAATATATTGCTTCGTATTTTTTTCGGCACAGGCGTTATAATACTACAACCATGTGTACACGACTAATTTAAACAATGCTCACGTAATGATTTAATAATCTACAGTCTTTACAGCAGCGTAAAATGTCTGTTTCATGTGTGAGATTCAGTTATCTTAGATTAGTCAATTTAATATAAATGTGAATGCACGATGGCATGGAGTACCGAGAAAATAAGTTCAGTTGAAATAATGCAAATCGTTTATTTCTTATCCAGTAAAATATTTAACATCTTACAAACGTATATATATTTATTTGATGAAATTATATTTTTAATAATGTACTATGTGTAAGTAAGCTCTCGCAACCAAAGGCAGCTCAAGTCAAATTTGAATTCGGGCAATGTCCAAGGGCGCCGTGAAAGTTGGAATGCAGAAAAATAGATGCAGAAATATTTATAAGGAGATATTCTATAAATAAGTATTAATAAATAATGCTTCAGCTTTACGGAGGTCGTTTTATTTTTGAGCAGACAATAATTAAAAAAAAAAACACAAATCTTTAAGGCTTATAGATTCATTTGAAAGTTTGTGTCCAATATGAGTAATCTTTCTATATGGGATATTACATCCCATGTATCGGCAAAAATGATCGCATTTTGAACGAGATGCACGATTTTGTTGCTGCAAACCAATCCACCGGATTGATACTATGACGACGATGGGAAGATCATGGAGTTAACCAATACTTTAATTTTTTTGTATTAATCCTACTTTAAGATATTTATATTAATTAATTATACGTCTCTCACTTTTACATCCATTGACCTCTATGAAAGAATTTCAACACTAAAACATGGTTTCAAGTGTAGGTAAATTAGTTTTTTGCAATATAGCAATAAAAATATATATTAATTACCAAGTAATCACGCTATAAGAAAGCCAATAATATTTTCTTACAATAGTCAAGTTTTTATCACATTACATGTACATAATTGTATATTGTAAAAACACTTTCAAACACTTATATTTACCCATGGCAACCCTCTCGTTTTATGATCGGGCAATGTTTCCAATTGCGACAACTTCGCTCTAGTTGTGTAGTTTGACATAAGCGCTGGCGGTTGTAATTTTTCGTCTCGCGCGAGTTAATTTCAAATTATGCGCTGCTACACCGAAAAATAATGTCTTTTCATTTACAATGTGAAGACGGTGTAGTTCTGAACGAGAGCCGAACAACAGCAAAGCGCCAAAGAACTGAACTCAATCATGGGGTAGTTTTCAGCGAGTACCCTCTCATGAACGACATCCCGTTTGAAATCACCATTGATACAAAGGTATATTTTATCTATAATAAATTTGAGTTTTTTTGTACTAAGTAATTAATTATACAAGTCGATATCGGCTAACATGAACAAGAACAAATAACAAAAAAAAAAAAATTCTTAACTAACCCACCTTCCACCCTACATAAGGTGCCTATTGTATTTGTCTGACATTAGAAACCATATCATAAATTTTAGTTGCTGTTTTATTGTATAATAAAATAACATTTCAATTTAGTAAATAGACATGTAGGTTCTACATTAAACTTGGTGTGATTCGATTGGAATAATTTATAACTATAGGTCATGATTTTCGTATTTTTTTCATAGTAGTGACTTTTATTAAATTGTCACAAAAATTAAATTCACAATTTTATACACAAGTGTGTTTTGAAAATAAAATAGTTAATGAGCTGATCTAGATGAGCTATGCGCAAACCTTGGTCTGAAGCTCTCAAGAAATATAATTGTATCTTGCCAATATTTCCACCTTATCGCGGCAACAAAGAGGAGAGTAGTTTTTTTCGTGTTCTCTGCAGACGAAACCTTTTTGATGTCAGTTTTTTTTATCAAGTATACATACAGGTACAAGAGATAGACCTACATATTAATTATGTTTTTATGATTCTGTTAATCTCTTTAAAAGTTAAGATTTTTTTCAATTTATATCTCTCTTGTGAAAGGTGCTTTAGGTTAGGTTACATAGTATACATACTTTCATTTATAAAAATATATATTTTAATGACTAGTATTTATTGCTGACACGAAGAGCATAAAATATATATGCATATATTTTTAATTTGGTACATTTCAGTGTACCAATACCGCATTGTGAAAAACAATAAATATTCTTAGTATTTTATCAAGTAGAATGGAGCCAATTGATTTCTTCATAAAACTTTTTTTAGGACCAATGATCTCATGAATGCATCAAGATATTTTCATAATACTGAATATTTTTTACTGACAAGAGGATGAACTTACCTGCCATGTTGGAGGTGTTAATGTGTTGTTCAGAATACTATTCAAACTGTTCTGAGCTGAAGTTCATAATGTTTATATCATATCATATCTGGGGTCAAATCCACAGGTGCAATGGCTTTGATTTACTGTTTATATAAGCACTTTACATAAACTGTTGACCTTAACGAAATAGCAAATAACAAACTTTAAACTGGCAGTTATCTGTTACTGATATGAATATAATACATTATAATAATTACTATGCCCAACTGTTGACAGCACAATTAATGTGAAAATGTTGCACTTATGTGATGCTTTTTCCAGGTTTTTTTTTTGAAAAATGTTTGCCATAAAAACCGTCCATTTTATTTGGATATTTTTTGAATTATTTAAATTACTTTGACTTCAAAAAATACCATTCTTATGGACAATTCTTTTATTCTCAATCAAATAAAATTATACACTGGGAGGTGTAGGATTAGAACTAAAAATAATGTACATCATGTGTTTGATATTATGGCTATAAGTCTTCATGGATTAAGTAAAAATATATAATCACTTTAATAAAATTAAATTATTATTATATTTCTTTTATTATGCATAACATGCTTTAAAACATTTAAATTGGGACTGGAAAATTAGGAAAGATACAACTACTATAATAAGTATATTATGCCTACTCTCTACCATATTTATTCACAAATTTATAATATGGACATCATAACTCACCACCAAAGTCTTCTGTTAGCCACCAAAAACAGTTTCATATATTATTTTTACCAATTACATTATATAGTCTTCTGAAATTTTAAGACCTGGGTTTCGCCAAAAAAATTAGTTTTATTTAAATTGTCCTATGTTGTCGCAAATACCTTCTAGATCATGCAATCAACATATTTTAAATGATATATCTCAAGCACATCTATGGATTTAATAGGGAGCTGTCGTGGGAACATAATGTTTTTTAAAGGGTTTTTTTTTATCTTTCTGTCCTATCACATAAAATAAATATGTTACAGCTCACTGATGGGCGTCCTGGGGGTATTCAAATAGGAGTCACTATCTTGCAGCCGGACACTCTAAGTCCTTTAGAAATCTCAGACTTGATGGAAACAGCAGCATGGGTAAGTTTCTTAAAGATATTTATCAAAACATACTTCTAAGGAACTGTAAATTAATGAAATATTACGTTTAAAAACGATTTATGTACTGATATAATACATTAGTAAACTTATCAAAATTTATTGCACCTCTAATATTATATCCAGTCCTTCTTTATATATAGCCTTTACTTCAGCAATTCAATCTGTCATTTTCCACTTTTTTCCTAGTCCTAGATTGATTACAGACATACAATTTAATTTTTACGTCTAGAATTCTTTTAGAGTAGATTATGTTTTAACTGTGGAGATGTAAATTCTTACAGAATATAAGATTACTTTCCCTTTCGCACTGCTCTAAAGCATCAAATAAACAAAGATCATAAATGTAAATAATTAAAATAATTATTTTATAAGGAATGTGCCAGTACATTTAGGTAGCAAGGTGTATATAATTCTACTAATATTTTTGTTGTTGTCTACAATCAGTTTTTAATTCTTCTATTATATTTCATTGGAGAAGTAGTCCTTATATTCTTTATTATTGTTTCAGGTTATGAGTGGCCAATCAATTATTGAAGATGGCGAAGTCATTAATGAAAACTATGGTAGAGACTTGGATCTTTTGAATGAAGGAGATGTCATCGGAGTTGTATGGACTGCGCAGGTATGCTGCTTGTTAATATTAGGGAAATCTAATCAAGTGTCATCAATTATTTATATTTTCATATATATGAATGTCTCTTTTGTTACAGTCTGAACTAGTCTTTTATGTTAATGGGGATTGCCTCGGTGTGGCTGTTGAAGACTTACCCTTCACATTGTATGTTATTTTAAATTTGAATGGAGCATGTAACCAAGTATCTGTCAAAGATAGAAAGGTAATTCTAAATAATTTTTCCTAACAATGAATATGTACATAAATAAAGCCAAAGTCTAATTGTTGGTATCAAGCAGTTCTGACGAAAATGTTAAATAAATAGTCTTTCATGATCTCGAAATGAGTTTTCCAATTAAATAATAGACATCTTTAGTTCACACATTTATCAGTTATTCAAAGAATGTAGTTTTTAAAACGATTAACTTAATTTTCAATAGCCAACATCTTATAGAGCATTGATGAACAGACTTTCATGTACAATTTATATTTCATTTTTGCAGGAACACAATAATGATTATTTACCTACATTATATCCATTACAAGAAGATGCAGCAGAAAGCTCTGATGGAAACATTCCTCACACTTCACAAATCTCTTGTAATCTTGAAATTTGCCCGCATCTGGAGGTTTGTGTGTCAGTGCCTACTGATTCTCTATCGCCCAAAGGTATATACATTTTTCTTTGGGAATATATTCCTTTAATAAAGTGATGTCATCATTCAATTTTGTATACCAACTTTATATGCATATTGATCCATCTTTACTTTTGAATATTTGACAGAAAATTTTACATATAAAAGGAATAGGATCTTTTAGTATTGGAAGATTCTTTGGTTTCATCATTTTCAATATATCTTGTAATATAAATTTAGGATTCGTGAACCGTCCAATACTTATTTGTAACCAAGATATGTTTATTTTAGCTAAGTCTTCTAAAACAGCTCACGACAGACTACAATTCCATGAACATTGTGGGAGTCTTGTAAAACTCAGCGATGGCAACAGGTAAAAACAATATCACAAATGTGTATTTTATTTATCTTTCACATCATATAGTTATTACCAAATAAAAATATATTTTTCAACCAATATCACACATATATTTAAAATGACATTTAATAACATACATCAGATCAATGTCAGATCAGAGAATTACTTAAAAAATAATTATAACTTAGGACAAAAATATAATTTCTTAAAAAGTAATATAAATAATTTAGATATTAAATCAATAATTGTTATTTATCAAAATATTTAAATAATATAGAAAATAGAAATGAAGAATAATGTAAATAAATGTTTGCTAATTTATTGTGCAACATGTTATATTATGAATATTATTAGTTTAACGTAAAATACTTGTATTTATCTTAATAAACTATAGTTTTGTATTGTAAGTTTCTAAAATAATTGATATTACTCAATATTGTTTTGGCGTAGGTTATAATTTGAAAATCTTTGCAGGGAATATGTTCATTAAGTACATTTTCTTGAGTTAAACTATAAATATCAATCATAGTCTTCGGCTTTTTAAATCAGATAATCATATGTAGTGTAAACATTTTTCAGAACTGCTGAAAGGCGTCGTCCTATGGACGAGTTTAATAATGGAGTAGTCATGACACATCGTTCCCTCCATACTGATGAACTATTTGAAATACGTATTGACCGTCTTATAGATAAATGGAGTGGCAGTATTGAGGTAACATATTTTGTTATGAAGCATACTTTTTAGCTTAAATCAACACATGTAATAAATAACACCAAATATCCAATTATGCACTGTTAATGGTTTACATTATAAAGTAATTATAGAAATAGTGGTTGTATTACTGTGTTTTGCCAGGATAAATAAAGAATGAGGATTACATAAATATTGGCATTATATTTAAAGTTCTCCACATCAAGAAGTCAAACATCTTTAGGAAGATTATATTAAATTATAAAAAATAATGTTAAAAATAACATAGTTTGCCTTTAAATGCCAGCCATAATAATATATGGCTACTTTTAATAGTTTGATATGAATCCTTGACTGTAAAAGGGTTTTAGGTTTTATAGTGTACTTTCCTGTAGTTGTAGACTTATGACCTATATTATCACTCAAAAAATCTCTTTGAATTGGTATTTTTCTCTTAGGTTGGAGTTAGCACACACAATCCTCAGGATATTGAATTCCCAGCCACCATGACTAATATGCGCTCGGGCACCATCATGATGTCTGGCTGCGGCATTCTCACAAATGGAAAAGGAACCAGACGAGAGTACGGACAATTCAATTTAGATGAGTTGCAGGTGGGAATGTTTTCAACATTGTTTAATTACTGATTGACTTACCATTAATTATTTACGTACCCATTCCAAGTGCATCATCAGCTCTCAATATATTTTTAATTTATTTTATTATGTAAACACATACAGGAGAATACCGACAGATGGTGATAGTAATTTTTGAAGTTTCATCTGTGGAATTCTATGACGCTTACCATGGTGTATATGGCTAAACGCTGCATGTGGAGTGTTGATCAGCCGAGATTCACGCATCATCATTTATTATTACAGGAATCTACTATGAATGAGTAGTCTTCACGGGACGACTTTCGTCTACCACCAATTTTAATTGATAGGCTTCTTCGTAGTATCAATCCGGTGGATTGGTTTGCAGCAACAGAATCTTGCATCTCGATCTCCATTCCTCTCGGTCCTCCGCAACCCTTTTCAGCTCAGCATAAGCGCTACAGTTCATGTCCTCGAATACTTGCTGCAAATACTCCCGTCTAGGGCGCCCTCTACAGTTTCTACCCTCAACCATCCCCTCCACAATATCGTGAAGAAGACCATCGTGGCGCATGATGTGGCCGATCCATCGGGCTCGCCTCTCTGAGATGGTTCTTATTAGTTGCCTATCTTCCTTGATTATTCTAAAAACCTCATTGTTCGTGACGTGGTCTCTCCAGGAAATTCCGAGAATTCTTCTGTACGACCACATCTCAAAGGCCTCTGTCTTTTTACTCGAGATGCAATCATTTTTTGCTGATACGTGGGATGTCTTTAAGACCTTTAATGTGGTATTTTCCCCTTTATTTCCACATCCTAATGCCGTTGACCATAAAGGTTCATCCGCCTTAGGAGGGCATTTACTACCTCCAGGACAATAGAGTGCCCTAACCAGCTTGACCTGATGAGATTAGCTGGGTGTTAGCTTATTCCGGCCAACATTCGGTCCCTGTCTATATTGGCCGACTGATGTCGCTCACCCCCCACCACGAGAAGGAGATAGATCAGGATTTTCCTTTCATCGAACCTGTGACCTTAAGGCATTTCGCAGAGTACTCCAGTACTTTTAGGGGCATAATTGATAGGCTATAACTGGCATTTTACGGGTGATGGATCAAATTCACACCAACCGGAGGGTATTTTAGAGCTCATAAAATTGATTAAAAATTCTTTTTATTTTAATCTCCGTCGGGGATCGAACCCACAACCTTTGGTTTGCAAAGCAAACGCTTTACCATTGAGCTATGACCGCCGGCATATTTACAGTTAAACAAATATTTTTACTACAATTTGAGAAAAATTGTTAATAATATGTTAATACAACTTTTATCATTCTTAGAATAGTAAATAACTATTGAATATCTAATTTAATTATGTTCTTTTTTTTTTACTTACGCAATACTCACTAATTATATACATTGAGCATATGAAAAGAACGGTCTTAGTCTGCATGTCGCCACACACAACACAATGCGAAATTTGCAGCAATGTCATGTTTGTTTGTCCTTACCCCACCCCGCCAGGCAAACTGCAATCAGACAAAAAGATGTTCCTATTTTTCCTCTCACCAAGTGCAAACTATGTTCTGTCATTAAGTTTTCGCATGCAAAAAACGTTGTCCCAATTTAAATTCATTACAAACTGTGGTCTAAAATGCATGGACTTGAAAAATATGCAGAAATGGGGATTTTCTACTGGCCGCCTAAACATTCATGACAGTGACAGGCCGAATGGACGAAAGGTGTTTTATCACCAGCAGTCCAGATTGACACTGAGTAGTGAATGACAAATGTTATTATCCTTTTTTCAGGAAGGTGACAGAGTAGGAATGATGAGAAAATGGAATGGAAATCTTCATTATTTTATTAACGGATTAGATCAGGGAATAGCTGCCTCTAAACTTACTCTACCTGTATGGGGAGTAATTGACCTCTATGGCATGACAATAAAAGTGAGTTACCTCATAATAATATTTCAAATTATAATATTCTAACTATAAACTGAGTCACTCACCCAGTCTCAGTAAATAATATAATTAAATGGGAATATAACTATCTTCTTACATATCCTTTTTGTAACAGAATTGTTGACTGCAATGACATCTTGATTGCTGAGCTCATTACAGATAGAGTTGTATTGAGATTTGTTTCCGGTTATACCTATAACAAAATTCACTTTTCTAAATCATTTGGATTTTATTTGTATGTATTTCCATAGGTTACCATTGTGGATCGTGATTTCAATGAAATGGAGAATTTAAACAAAATCAAAGATGTTCCGTCTAGTCAACCAGTGCCTTCTGGTAAGTAATGTGGTTTTTTTTTTGTTTTCCCTTGTCTATTTCCAACTTTATTATATAAAATAAGATTGACTTGTGAGATTAATATGTTTATACGTATTTAAAATTTTCAATCAATAAGCCTATAATTTTTTAAATATTTTTTAGAAGTTGAAGAGGATGCCAGTTGTGTTTATGAACCAGGAGAACCGTCAAACAGTCCGCCCATCAATCGACTACTTTTCCATCCAAACTGTGGCGCTCACGCTGTTGTTATTAATAATGGTCAAACTGCACACAGACCACAGTAAGTCATACAACAAAAATTGATCTAAAAAAAAACTAAGACCTAATTAACACATTTTCAATTTTTTGTTTTAGTGCAACAGACGACTTTAATAATGGAGTAGTATTAACCAATCGTCCTCTGAATCCTGATGAATTATTCGAAGTCAGACTCGAAAGGGTTGTGAGTAAATGGGCAGGATCCATTGAAATAGGTGTAACTACACACTCCCCAAATGATCTTGATTTTCCCTTCACAATGACTAATATGAAGTATGTATGACTAAATATTAATTTAAATACTTTTTGTTGATGAATTTTTTCGTATTTTTTTTGAGATGTCCTGTTTTCTAACAATCAAATTTAATTTGTATTTGTAGGAACATTTCATCTTAATGTTATTAATATTCTTAAATGAAATACAGTCAAAATGAAAAAGGTTACTTTTGAAATGAAAAAGGTCATATTTGAAGTAAATAAAAATGTAATTGAACTATTATCGAAATAAACCCATTGTGTATACCAAATTACATATAATATAATGATTTATAATATTTTTAACCCTTTATGTGTTTTTTAAAGGTCTGGAACATGGATGATGACTGGAAATGGTGTGATGCATAATAGAATAACCCTTTTAGATCGATATGGTAGCAGCTTAGATCGAATGCTGGTATGTTTTACAAATAATTTCATTAATATTAATTTTATTGCCAAAAGCAAAAAATAACTATAATTACATTTTTTATTATTCTCCATTAATTTTGACACATTTATTTAACATTTTTAAGGTGGGAGATCGAGTTGGTGTTATTCGTTCAGCTAGTGGAATATTACGCTTCTTTGTAAATGGCATTGATCAAGGTCCGGCTACAGACAAAGTGCCTGATAATATTTATGGAGTCATTGGTATAGAAAATATTTTAAGATTGTTATTATAATTTTCTACATTAACTTATTTAAGTTATTCTACTTCTATAGAGTAAACATTTTTCTAGAAGCAGGCATTACACAAGTACTTGTGTATGATTATATTAATTATATTTTATTTAAACAAATTAGAATACAAGCTTGTTAAATTTTACATAAGTGGTTGATTTTTATCATTTTTATCTATCCTGAACCATTCCAAGTTCAAATACAGTTGATTGCTTTGTGAATTATGCATTTATTATGTTACAATAATGAAATATTTGTATGATTTTCGTACAACTATTAAAATAATTTTATATGCTTCAGATTTATATGGTCAAGCAGCTCAAGCTAGTATTGTTCAATATCCCAGCTCTCCAGATTCAGTACACTCATCTGCTTCCAATACCACTCTGCATGGGTAAGTATGCAATTCAAAAATCAACGGATTAATTTTAGAAAATATAATATTTTTCAGACACATTTATTACAATTGGAAAAAGGCCATTATTTAATAATAATACAAAAAAAAAACATTATTTAGTATAAATGAAACAGTATTGATAATTAAGTTTTGTTTCTCATATACTTAAGAGTTCTTTATTTTAAGGCCATGGAGGAAGTGTAGATTTTTCTTAATCAATGAGTTCAATACATGACGGTCTCCTCTTTAATGCCTTTATTGATCATATTTTTAGAGGTGAATTATGCTTCCATCGAATACATGGGCGCAACATCCGGGTACACAGTGACTGTATGGTTGCCACTCGTACCAACATGGGAGGCAAAATAGATAACTCTATCTTATTCAGCAACCGCCCTTTGCGAGAGTGTGAAATGTTTCAAATCAGAGTAGACAGTGTTGGAGATAACAAGAAAGGGTCCATGTCATTTGGTAAGTTTTCATTGAAATTATTTATTACTTATAAATGAAATTGCCCTTCCAAAAGTTATTATCGTTGATTCCAGCCTTTTCATCGTACATTATCTATTTTTTAGGTGTGGTAGCAGCTTGTCCTACAGACATGAACATTCCTAGGCGAGTTCATCAAATTTCTGAAGAGGTGTTCACACTATCTGGATGTATCCTCTCCAGAAATAACTTTACATCGCCAGACCCTTATCCGTTACATTTGGGAAAAATATCACCTGGCAGTCGCATTGGTAACTCTTTTGCTTTAAATTATTGCATGAAGATTGGAATGTTTTAGGCAGTCAAACAAATTTAGTATTTTCTACTTATTTTTTATCCAATCCCTAGCTGGAGCATATAATTGTCACAAATTGCCGCCTTTAATGGACCTCCAGAGTATTTAAAGCCTACAAGCAAATTTGGACCTTTATTAAACAGCTTTTTCAAGAATATCATTGACCTAGCTGGCATTTAATGTTTGGTCCACTTGGTCATAAAATTCAAATCAAATCAATAATGTTAGTCAGCAAATTATTATATTATTGATCATATCATAAAACGTGCTTTATTATTTTCAGGCATCATGAGACATGCAGATCGCAGTGTTCATTTCTATCACGATGGGATGGATCAGGGAAAAGCCTGGGACATTCGTGCTCTTAATATTTATGGTATTGTGGATTTGTATGGATCATGCTCCCAGGTACAAAGTTAAAACATTTATGTTTATTATTTGATAAAATAAGCTGATAATGACATTATTATCATGATATTAATTTAATCTTTTCAAATAACCCTGTTGTAAATAATCCTTTTCAATTATAATCCAGCATATATATAAAATTGTGATTTTTTGTATGTTTTGTATATTTTCAAATGGTATTATTATCTCTAAAATTGCCAGCTTCATTATATTATTGAAATATTTTTAGGTGACTCTATCTCCGCCAGTAGAAAGAGGTTTGAATGGCAATTCTGATAATTCTCTAATGCTCACAGCGGGATTACAATCTTTACATGTTAAACATAGGTTTGTATCCAAATAAGTGTTTTTAATATTGTAAAAAATTTTGAAGTAGCTTTATGTAAAATAATTCAATATGTAAATTTTAACAAAGTTGTATTTTCAGTTTTTCAGAATATTGTGGATCAAATATTATGCTCACCAAAGATTTAACAATTGCTCGTGTTCGTGCTGTACGAAAGAAAGTTACTGCAAATCTTGTATTCAGTGCATCTCTATTAGGGCCCGATGAAACATTTGAGGTTAGAATTGTTTACTTATTTTATTATTAAAAATATATATCAAAGGTTTATTATGAAATTAATTCATATGATTTTATTTTGAGTTGCTTCACAGTCGGCAGTTTTTTTTAAGTTTTTTAACATTTGTACAGGTCCAATCAATAAATGTTTTTTCCCATAAAATTAGCATTACTTTCATAATGGACATTGTAAATAAAAATAAATAAATGTAATCCGCCTTATGAGAAAATAAATGAAGATATTTATGTATTTAGGTTGAAGTTATGAGTTACAACAAAGCTATTTGTGGTTCATTTCGTGTTGGTGTAACTGACGTGAATGTTTTAAACGCACATGTTAATCGAAAACTTCCTTCAACGATAAAAGAGCTGTCCAACAATACAATGTATATTGAAGGTTAGTTAGTGTAATATTTACTTATATTCCTCATTTTACCCTATTTATGCATGTATAAATAACCTTAATTTTTAAAACAGATGATCACAGAATTGAAAATAAGTCAAATTAATCAAATAAATCTACTATATTATTTTAACTTATTACAGGTCGTAGACAAATGACTGTTGGATCACAGCATATCAGTTCCGTTTACCCCTCATTGGATTACATAAAACAAAAGGATAGAATAGCCTTAAGACGTATTGGTCATTCCAATTGTATTGCTCTGCAGATCAATTCAGAAGAAGTTGGGATTGTGTTCTTTAATGTCCCAGATGTAAGTTATAAAATCTATTTTACTAGGGCATGTTTTCCATCACTATTTATAATACATTAGTGGTATGCAACTGGTGGTGAATGTTAGAGTTGCAGGGGTTAATAACATGCTTTTTTAAAAATTAAAAGAACAAGGTGGGAGTTGTTTTTTTTCTTATTAAATTTGTGGGCAGCAAAAGGGTTTTTTTTGAAAAAGGTGGAGATGGTTCAATTTTTCAACCGATGAATGAATAACAAATGTCACACATTTTAAACATACAAATGTATTAAAAATAGATTAAAATATAACTTTGAATATCAATGGTGAAATGTATGAAACATTTATGATCGTAATAAGCCATTCGCTATTATATTTTTTTCATCTTATTTACAGAAAGTTTTTGCAGTATTTGAACTGTGTGGTCCACAGACATCTTTGGTAGTCGTATCCTTAGAACGTTCCATATATGATGCTGCTATGATGGCATCCGATTGTGCCAACAGTCTCAATCTGTTTGACTCATTGGATCCATTACAACCAGATGGGGTCAATGGTAAGGCTAGCAAACGAATTAATTAAAATTAAATATGTTTTTCCATGTCTTACCTGTCATATCAACAAATACATACAGAAACTATATAATGTTCAAATTACGCTAATTTTAAATTTAGGACCTTTGATTTGGGCTTCCTAATATTTCTTGAAATATGCTAATTTAATTGAAAATACATCAAATAAAACCAGAGCTGCGAACACTTAATTCTGACTTATAAATTCCATTACAATATTTTTGTTTTGCCTGTAAGTATCCTGCATTGAATTTATTTGTACCGTTGAGATTCACTTTAGATTTATCCAAACTAGTGTTAATTACTTGCCCACCTAAGCTTTCTTGACATCATCTGTTTCTGGTACTGTAAATACAAATAAATTTGATGTTTATTTTTGTTCTCATATTACAGGTAGTATGGATAGAGCAGACCACTTTCCAGACAATATTGGGTGTCCACCAAATCTTCAACTGATTGACCAATGTTTCCCTTTGAAACCTAGTCGTGTTGACTCCGGTCAAGCATTTTTCCTCACCAATCATGGTGCAAATATTGTACTAGAAAAAGAAGGTACTATTGAATCTACACTTACCATTTTATTTTCATCTTGTTATGATAAATTAAAAAATATATTACAGAATATTTAAATACTGTTCGTATGATAAATGTTTCAGGTAGGATAGCCAAGAGAACATCAGGATATAATCAAGGGCTGGTAATCTGTGGTGAACCAGTTACGAGAGGATCCAATTTTCAAGTATGTTTTTTAAACTATTTGTTTTTTTCTTCACTCAAATATTTTATATATCATTAATATATAAGTGGTATGTTTAAAAAAGTTTAACACTTATTTTTACCACTTAAGTACACAAAGAGTCCTTCGATAGTTATGTACAGAGAACATTCATGACCACCATAAGCATTTTTCCTGCACAGAGAAAGCATCACTTTCAATTTTACTCTTCGGTAGAAGATTGAAGTTATTTTAAATGCACAACTCTAATGTTGATATATCTGAGCACAGTAATAACATGATTGAAAAACTTTTTATCTTGATATTCTTTCAGTTTATTTATTTTTATTATTTAAATGATATTTTTCAGTTCAAAGTCATAAAGGAAAATAAGTATTGGAAGTCACAAATGTTGGTGGGTGCTTGTGATGATAACCACCTGGCCGGACTTCCTCCAGGTGCCATGTCTCTCAGGCGGGGAAGCTGGGTTGTCTCTCATGATCACATCTATATAGATGGACTTCCGGTAATTTAATTGTAATTTTTCTAAATAAATAAATTGATAAGTGGTCTTTTAAGTTTTATAAAATTAAATAAAAACATGGTTTTTGATTAAATAATTAAAATACAAATATTATTTTCAAAACTATGTCAAATGTGGTCAAATAAGATTTTGATAAAAGGCTTCAATAATTAACTGATCAATCTTTTTATCTTTACTTGCTTAATATTAATTGTCACCATATATAACTTTAAATTTACAATAGAAGGAATGTGACTTTTGAAGTGTATTATTTCACTGCTTATTTTTACATGTGCTTTGGTTTTCACCAGCAGATGTATGCCTACTATGTCTCTACATAATATCTAAAGTATATATTACTTTATTTCAATTTCTTAGAATGTTATATTAATCTTTTTTACAATTATAAAATGCTTTTGGTTGTTTATATTTTATATATCAATTTAAAATATTGACTGCATAAACATTCATATAGATCAAATGGCGAGTCAGAATCAAAATAATTTTTATCAATTAATCTCAAGTAAATTCTAAAAACAATAACATTTTGTTGATATGTTATTTTGTAATAATTTTAGATAATAAGTGAATATGGAAGATCATTAGAACGTGTCCATGTTGGATCTATTATATCTATAACCTTTACTGAGACTGGAGAGTTGCAACTTGGTATTGATGGAAACAATCTAGGTACCTTTGTGAAAATTCCATTGAAAACAACGGAGATATTTCCATTTGTTGATATTTATGGAAGAATTGAGCAGGTAGAAAAAGCAAATTCATTATTAATAATATAGCTTAAGAACATATATTTATTTTATAGTGTTTGATATTAGAATAGAGATATATTAGAATTATGAAATCTACATATGTATAAATGCTTACTATTTTTTTTTAAGATTGCAATATTAAATGCTGGATTAGCTTACGACCTCGCTTCAGAGCTTTCCGCTGCTGAAGAACAAACAGACTCTGCCGAAGTCCTCAAAAGTCTTTCAGATGGACAACCACGACAAAGTGACAGACACGGTGAAGCTATGTCCACATGTTATGATACAGCACAGCAATGTGAAAAGGCTGATTCAGAATATCATGAAAAAGAAACCATTTCTAATAGCTTTTCAACTCAACCCCAAGCTTCTACATCTATTCCACAAAATAATGCTATCATGAGAGACAGTAAGAAACTCTCAACTAGTGTCTCCGAAAATGAAACCAGAAATATTATAATACAAAGCCTCTCACTCACAGTATCTTCAAGCGCAGCCAATCAAGTCAAGAATATGGAAATAAAAAAACGCACTGAAATAGAAAATTTTATAGAACTGAGAAAGTGTAAGGGCAATTCTTCAAGCGTCCTACCTGTAAATACCAATATAAACCTCATGCAAAGATCAGAAACAGATTCTAGATCGGCACTGCACCATTCATTTCCTTTTGACTACAATAATGAAGGAAGTCATTTTGGTGAAGATCTTTTGAATGAAGAAAGACAAACAAGGAGTTTAAGTTCTATACAATCGTCGTTCGAACCCCAATGTGAAAGAGATAATTACTTGCACCGCATCTTTAGTGATTTTAGGAATGAAAATGTTGATTCCAACATTCAGGAAAGAAAACCCAGACTTCCACGACATAACATGGGAAAATGGGGTGAAAATCTAAATATAAAAACACGCAGTCATATTCCAAGTGACGATTCTGATTCTGACCACCCCCGGTCTTCAAGTGATGAGGACAGGCCGCCTGGCAACATTCATATTACTGATGGACTGTTGGCCTGTGAAGCTAATCGGGGTTATGATGATTCTAGTGATTCCGAGCCTGAACTAATGAAAGATAATAAATATAACTACAATACAGAAATAGTATCACCCAATCATCAGAATGAAGCAAGGAGACGTGGAAATATAAGATTTGACCCCACAGATAATACTGTTGAATACCTATCTGATGGTATCATTGAGGGTCTTCATAAAAAATACAATATACTGCCAGGAGAAGTTATTCATTATGGTCAGTTACAAAATTTGATTGACCGTCGTTGTGTTACACCTCCTGTAGAGGACATTGAGAGCTCCATTAGAAGACTTTTCATTGAAGATACTGAAAACTATTTCTGCTCTTATAAAGATGATGTTACAAAATTGAAAAGGAGGTTGAGTATATCCTTCCGTACTACAGATCCAGCAGAATGCTTCTGTGTGGAATGTGCATCTTCTCCGTCAAAGAAAAATATCCCGAATGGTATTTGAATTTTATTTAATATTTCTCATATTCTTATTGAAATTTTTGAAATAAATAGGTTGTATCTTTACAAGCCACTCGTGTGATATATTTTTTTATATATGTTTTTTTTTACGTTTATGCGTAATTTTAATGTTTATATATTTAACATACATATTAATGGCAGCTGCTCTTTTATGCTATTTTATGTTTCATATAATTATTATTAAATAGTATTTAAATAATTTTGATTTAATATGAAAATTATTTAATTTAATTAATAAACATATAAAATAATTATTTGCCTTTCCGAGCCAATGACGAATTAATTAATAGTTTTGCAATAGAAACAATGTTTACTACAAAATCTTATGAAGCTATAATATATATGTTATTTATAAATTAATCTTGTTGTATTAACATTTAAATAACAGAAATAAGAAATTCTAGTGCCATTTTATTTTTCTACCGGATTTAAGTTTTGTCTCTTGTATCACATGTTATATTCAAGTTGATAAACTTGTCCTAATACATAAATTGGCACATTTGATTATTTTTATTTCAGCATTAATTTATCTTAGACAAGTTAAATGCGTTCATTTATCTTTTATAATCCCTGTGAATGTGAATTCTGTGAACAACAATTTTTTGCTTGCAGATGTGTACTCCATCTTACAAACTATATACATGCTTTCGTATTGTAATATAGTTTATACTTGTTACATAGTTTATATTTTAAAAATTGTTATTCTTAAAACCATTATTTTTCATCTAAATCAATAAAATACTTATTCATTATCTGATTAACGTGATATATATGTACAATATATCACAATGATCATCAAGCTTAGAGCAGAAAATAAAAGTTCTTACATATTAATACTTGTATTTAAAACATAATACAAATTAAGTAGATAACTTACCAAAAATAAGAATCCCACAAAATAACTTGATTGAAATGATTATTTCAAAATTTATTTTTTATGATCAGTTACCATGCTCATCAGATTTTATTTGTATACTTACAAATAATAAATAACCTTAGTAACCTTATCAAATCTATCTTTAATTTATTAAGCTTTCTCACCTTAAGTTTTAGGATGCATTGTGAAGAATAATTCATTTAACCCTTGTTTTTATTAATTATATAAATAAATTGCTTAAAATATGTAAAATCTCTTCAGTATGTCACATATCACACATCACCCTCACCTGTATAAAAACCCATCCAAAGACGATAATCAACCACAGAGTAATCTAAAGTTATCCCATGAATCCCACCCAGTAACAAAACATAAACGCACATCAAGCTTAACTTTACTTTAATATGCAGATATTTTAGCGTTTTGCAACTATTTAGTGAAATAAGGTTTACAATTAATTATTTCTGTAGTTAACTTTTTTGTGATTATGTTCCTAAATATATGTATTTGGCGATATGTATCTTGTAATATTAAGTGTTTTTGGTTTCAGTTATCATATATAATGATAATTTTATTATTTGATTATACATTTTATATTCTTATTATTGCAGAATTTTTAGATTGGGTACGGTTCCCTCTGGAGTATAAACGTCCCTTGTCATCAATTTGGGAAGAAGGCTTCTGGTCTATTAAAGCTTTTTATCTAAATCAATTTATGCGGGATGATTCCTGCAGTATGGATTGTTTGCCTAAAATATTTTCACGCACATTGGAGGATCCCTGGGAAAAACTTTTTCACTTAGAGTAATTATTATTTTACATAATTTATTCTCATAATGTCAACCAATTTAACGCTGTTGTATATTTGAATTCAAAACCAGCAATATAAAAATACCCATACCCTTTCAAAAATAATATTTTGGTTTATATCATTTGTTTTTTTGTTCTAAAGATTATCATTACACTGATTGAGATTATCAAACACATCCCAATGTAAGGCATATTATTTTGCTAAATATGTAATTTGTCAAAATTTGCTACAAGTTTATTGATAGTAGTCACAGCTAAAGGTTTTTGCTGAACCTCTATCATTTATGATTTGTCCTTATCATATTTGTTTTTGTTGTAAAATTGTTATAAGTACTTTGAATAAGTTTTAAACGTAATATATATGTATATACTCTAATTTCCAGAGATTATCTTGATGAAGAAGGAAAGATACATAAAATTGCTGTGGCTCTCGAAGTGGTTATTTCACCCTTTTCCAATGAGTAAGTACATACTTATCTATTATATCTTTTAGATACATGATTAATTTAGGAAATTTACACTATCGGTCATTAGTAATCTGAGGGCGAATCATTGACCCTGTCAATGATTCGCCCTCGTTCGATTTCAATTCTCTCACTGTTGCTTGAAAAGTAACACTGTCTCCATCAAATTCATATGTGGGTAGACAATTATGATGAAATTTGGAACAATATGATATTTTGGAAAATGGGATTAAATATTGTATGAAATTTTGTGAATTTTGCTACAAATTGCTCACCTCACCTCTTTTATTATCTGGCTTATCTCCCAGTGACTTTATCTAAATAGTAAAATATTCTGATTGCTAACCTGAAGAAAAAGCCTTTCGCATATTATAACACAAAGAAGGTTTCATGCTTCAGCGTAAATTGATGGAACACATTGGCGTATTTTTGATTTTTTCTTCAATTATTTATTTTATATTTTTTTCTTGCTTTTATCGATATGTAGGGGAAATTATTGTTTATATAATGATTCCAAATTATATTTTTGTTAGATAAGAAGGTTCCCTCATGACAGAAATGATACATTTTTGTGGTATTTTTATAAATTGTATATTACTTATAGTGATTATTTATTTACTATTTTGTTACATTTCAGAATGAAACACTGCTTGTATGCTGATAATCCCAATTCAGGGTATTGGACCTCCGGTTTCTTTTCCTGCACAAAAACTGCATTGTGGCTTCGAATGTACCACTAACTTAGATATTATTCTAAAAACTCATTACTTATAATGTATTACTAACTTATATTATATTTTTTGAAGGAAGCTACTACGATATCATTACAATATAATATAGTGCCTTGGCTCATATTATCCAACTGAAATTAAACTAAACATTCAATATTGCTGGTCAAAACTATTCCTTCTTGCAGAATGGTATAGTTCAGTTTTTTGAAAATAGTTTTTTTTATACATTATTCTTTGACGTACCTGCCAAGAGTCATCTGTACTTTTAAGTCCTATTACCACCTATTGTGATATTTTTATTTTTTCTCTAACAGAATTGATGGGACAGTTTTGCACAGATTGCCATTATATTTGAAATTGTAGTTAAACGAGCTACAATACAGAAGTATGCTAAACTAAAGACTTTGATTTCTTTTTAGATTTTTTCTATTGATAGGTTGTGTAAAATCATAATTTAGTACTATTTAGTCATTACTTAATACTCAAGTATATTTTATTTTTTTTCAATTGAAAAAAAAACTGAATAATTTATAGTGAAAGATAATAATATTTTTTCACTTGATGTATTGGAGATTCATTATTTTTTATTGCAGTTTTGGAGTATTAGCAAAAGCCTAAATAAAAAAGACACCCTCCTTTTAATCACTGTGATCATCATTTAACCCTCCAGAGACGAAAGTTTTTTTTTTGATAAAAACTAAATTTGTAAGCTTTACTTTATCAGCATGTAGTTTTCTTCATAAAACATCAAAGTTTTTTGTGTGGATTCTAACCTTGGCTAGTCTTTGGGGTTAAAATACAGCTACACCGAAAATATTTATGATATTACCTTCTTAGATCAACATATTGTTTACGTAAATCATTTTTAAAAATATTAATAATCGAAAATTTACTCTTGAAATATGCATTTTGTAGAAAAAAAATTCAACCCGAAATAAAATATCTCACAAGGGTACTTGGTAACTGTTTCCGTTACCGTGGCTGCAAAATAACTGTGGTGGAGACACTTCTTAACCGAAACTGAGCGAAAGATACAATATACAGGTAGAAAAGGGACCGGAATATGAATAAATAGACAATAGTGTTCACTGTGACCATACGGTTACGCTCGTCTCTGGAGGTTTAATGATTTTATAAAATATATATTTTATTTTTATCTGTTATTATGCCCTATAATAACACCATTCACAAACATTAATTTTAGTTTTTAGATATATAAAAATTAACTTTATTGCATTTAATGTGATGTTTTATTTAATATTATACTCTACTATTGACTAGCACACTTTGTGTAAAGTGGTAATCTTACGAATAATTTATATCATTATATTGTACAATGATTTTGCAAACTATTTGAATTTATTTGGATATTTTTAATTATTTATTAGAATATTATTTTATTATTTCAATATTCTAATCTACTTTTATAGATCATTGACTATATTACAATATTATAAGCAATTAAATATACATATACTATACATAAAAATCCTTAAACGAGTCAATTAATTTAGAAAAAATTTCGCGGGGGCGGGATGCGAACCGCGGACCTTTGGAACCAACATTTTGCCCAGGTAATTATACCACTCGGCCTGGGCAAAATGGTTGGTTCTAAAGGTCCGCCGTTCGCATCCCGCTCCCGCCGATATTTTTTCTAAATGAATTGACTTGTTTAAGGATTTTTATGTATAGTATATGTATATTTAATTGCTTATTTTAATTTAATTCCAACTACTCGTAAACCATTATTCTGTTAAGTATTTGGTTTTCACCTCATAATTTAATATTTGTATTAATTTTACTAAATATCATTGTATTCTTCTTATTGTTTATTTTGTATTTTTTTGTTTACATGAATGTTGAGTGTTACCTTTTATTCGACTGATTATTTTTATTGTGCTTCTTCACTATTGTAGAGCCGACGAGATGATGAGCTTAGCATAAATACTGATCGCTTTTAATAGTTAAATATATAATATTTATGTAATGTTTCAATAAGTTCCTTATAACAAAAAAAAAACTATGAGATATATATTTATTGACATTCAATTCATAATACCATAGAGCTTTATCTATTGTGATCTTTAAATATTTGTGGTATTTTAATAATATTGAATATTTTTAATGTACCAAAAAGCTTCAATATTCTTAATACAGTGGTACGTCGACATACGAGTTTAATTCGTTCCGCAACCTTGCTCGTATTTGAAATTACTCGTATCTCAAAGTGTCATTAAATAGCTCTGATGCACAACCAGTTGCGACTTTTTCTGGGTGTTTCTTGCTCAGCCGATTGCTTGTATCTTAAATTTTACTCGTATTTAAAAGCAAAAAATCGCTCGCTCGACGATTTGTATCTCAAAAAACTCGTATATTGGGGGACTCGTATGTCAAGGTACCACTGTATATAAAATAATATGATTAAATGGTGTAGTTATATATTTCTTAATTAACTTATCCTTTAATTTAATTTGACATAAAGAAATTACTTATTTCTTATTAAGTATTATAAAGCTACAATGGCCTTAAATTTACTATGGTGCATACTCATTATTTTCTTCCATTATTGAATTAAGTTAGAAAAAATTTTGATCTCTTGAATGATTGATCACTTTTGTAAATATTTATTTAATGTAGTCCACATTGCATATGTTTCAGATGATGAAATTTCTGTCCAATTATTTTAACCAGTTTTTTTGTTTATAAGTTTTTTTATGTAAACACATACAGGAGAATACCGACAGATGGTGGTAGTGATTCTGATGTCTCATCTGTGGAATTCTATGACGCTTACCATGGGGCATATGGCTAAGCGCTGCATGTAGAGTGTTGATCCGCCAACGTCATATACTACAGCCCGAGATTCACGCATCCTTATTATTACAAGAATTAACAATGAATGGGTGTTCTTCACATGATGATGATGATTCGTCTTCTACCAATTTTCATTAATAGACTATGACTGGTATTTTACGGGTGAGGGATGAAATTCACACCAACCTTTAGTATTTTAGAGCTCAGAAACCGATAAAAAATATTTAAAAAAATCTCTGTTGGGCATCCCTCCCACGACCTTTGGCTTATCAGGCAAACGCTTTGACCATTGAGCTATCACCCTCCAGCAAATATATAATAACAAAATATTTTTAATTCAAATGCTTTTTAAAAATAAAGTATGTATTTTACCAATATATAAAAATAACATCATTTCAATGATTAAAAATTTTATATTTCATAATTAATTTTATAATAATTTAATTTTTCAATTATTTTTATATGACTGAACTAGTAGAGTTTTATCTACTTTTGACTTTTTTGTACTACGAAAAATGGTAGCCCTATTAGACAGCTGTCTTGTTTCAGGCAATATGCACAGCAAAGCGTAGTAATTATTGAATTTTTCTAGTCTTTATATTCGGCATCCAAATGATCTCACAACTATTTTTAAAAACAGTGACAAAGATTATTTTATTTGAAACAAAAATGTATTTTAATTAACTTTACTATGCTTGATATATGTGAATTTTAATAAATAAAAGTATCTTTTTTTGGTAAAACATAATTGTGTTTATTTTTATTTGGTAAAGTCTCGCAGTATAAATACTCACCCGGACAATTTTTTTTTTGCCTATTGCATAAAATTCAATTAAAGTGTGATTATAACAATAATTGCTAAAGAAATGTTCAAACAAAAACTGTATTTCACTTCATAACTGAAAACTGTATTTCACTTTATAACTTATAGCATAATATATTAATCAAAACCTAAACACAATCACTGCCTAAAAAAATCCGATTGATTTAAAAGAAATGCTCTTTTTTTTCTTGTTTCCAGTAGTCTTTATTATCAATTTTTTTTTTGTAAAAATAAAAAATGTTGTATATATGCCCATTTATACCTATCACATGGATCCGTATATACCTTAATTGACACAAAAATAAAAACGTTTTTCAAAAACCGCCATTAAATATGTTTAAAATTAATATTCTATTGCAGGAAACAAGTGCAAAAACAATTGCCCGCAATAAACTGACGCGTTTGAATGTTAATGTGCGCGATCACGGATCTGTGTAGTGGGTACCATGCGCTAGACCACGGGTCGTCAACCTGGTCCGTACCGCCCACTAGTGGGCGATACGGGCTTCCGTAGTGGGCGGTGGACGATTTTTGTAGATTTTCAAATCTCCTACATTCCTTCTACATTTTTTCCACCCATATGCTGAATTGAAATATAGCGTGGTTGGTGGGCGGTAGGGAAATTTTACCATGAAAAATAGGCAAAAGTGGGTGTAGGCATAAAAAAGTTGACGACCCATGCGCTAGACGCATGATACACGGATCCATGTAGTATTAAGCGATGTGTTAATAAACATTGCTTTTGCTTTTTTCAAAGACATTTTCAATAAGTTTCTTCTTTTATATCTAAAAGATAAAATCAGAGAATCTCATACTAATGTAAATGTAAAAAAATTACAAGGATTACCAACCTTTTTACATTTTTTTTTGGTTAAATGATTAAATTAATTATTTTCAATGATATTATGTAATATATATATATATAATTAAGATGCCCGTGTGGTTCTACGTTTTTCTTATAAATTATGAATCTATTGATTAAAATCTAATTTTATTATTGAATATGAACCAATGTTTCAATCTGTGATATTTTTCGAATTTACTGGAAAAATTATACATATTTTGAAATATTTTCGGATTCCAATTAAAAATACATGTCAAGGCATCTTTGGCCAAAAGTTGGAATCAATATCGCAGGGAAATATCTGAATAGGTTACATTGAAAATAACGCATAAGCAGGTGAAAAGACTAATGTGTTAATATTTTATTTTACTTTACTCAAACAGTCAATGATACATTATATAAATAAACATTACAATATAGTATTTTTAAAATGATATTTTAAAATACCCTTGGTAAAAAACTTTATGTATAGGAAAATAAGGATCAGTTATATTAAAGCCTATAAGGTAATTAATAATCATTATAACTTAACAATTTTTATAATAATGATACATTGGCATAGTAGAATATAATATAATCTATTACAGTAAAAATTCAATAATGGTTCATAATGTACGAAGATGTTGAAATAGCATCCACTTCTAAAGTTATCCTTGACTGACTTCCAGCTATATGGTTTGATGACAAATAATTTTGCTACATGTGAAAGCAGACAGATGATCCGGATTGGTGGAGGCTCATGCAGCAGACCTACATCCAACAGAGGATAGACACAGGCAGATGATGATTATAAATGGATGTATCCATTGGCCTGCTTAAACCCAAATTCTTACATAATTGTCCCAAGAACAAGTTGCTACCGCCATTCCATTTCCAGCAACTGACAAGGATGTTATGCGATTCTCGTGGCCATGCAAGGTTCCTTAAATAAATGGTTTTCTATTACAACACAAGTTAAAAATATATATTTTTTATTGAGTCCCGCTCGCAAATTTAAATACCAGATATTTTTTGGGCATACCTTTTTTATTTTTTATATTTACTTGTTTTTCCTTAGTGTTTTGCCATACGTTTTTTTTTGTGAATACAAATATGTATTATTTATGTGAAAGGACTTGGAAACCCTCCACACATCACTCACAAAAAATTACCAGTAGAAAATAAGGATATGATATTTAATTTTTTGAGATTATTAGTTTCACTATGTTCAGTCATAAGGGACTCAAATAGAAAGAGATAAAAATGTTATTTCCTACCATTATGCTGGTTTTTCATGGTGTCCCAAATGTGAACATCATTATCATCAGAACCGCACATAATAAATCTTCCGCTTAATGATAGACCTAAATTAGAAAACAGACAAGTTCATTATTGTCATGATAATCACATATATTAAATATAATAATAAACACATATGAAAGGCACGATTAATATACGTTGTCTTACAGCAATCACTCCTTTATCCATAAAGTTTAAAGCCTTGAAAGATTGGAACATAATCAATCATATTTAGGAGGCTAAGTGATAAACATCATGCTTCTAAATAATTGAGTAATTTATTACTGCGGTAAGTGAACCTGTGAGAAATCCCATTTTTTATGTGTGAATGAATGGTGTGTGTTTTAAGTTGAAATGTGTTATTAAATGACCGTAGAGTCTATTTTTTTACATTACTCATATTATTATTTATTATTTTTACCGCAACTAGTGAAGCCGCTGGTTTTGTTGGGTGGAGTGAAATGAGCAAGTTGCTGGTCACTGCGCAGATCAAAAAGGCGAGCAGACTTGTCCTCAGAGCCAGTAGCAAATGCTTGTCCATTAGGATGAAACTATGAAAAATAATATCTCATTACTATGTTTTCCACAAAAAATATTTATGATTAAATGTGTATATATTTTTAGAAGATTCATTTATAATGTACTTCATACTCATTCAATGGTTTTCTTCTTTGAGACCTTAATAAATAAGAAAGAAAGCAGATCATCATTGTTTTATTGTCGAATAACATTAAGTATAACTATAGATTACATTTATTTAAATTGGATTTATGAATTAAAATTTTAATGTGTTGTTTTAAAACACAACTTGTAATTAACTTATCTCAAAATACTTGTGCTTTCTCAGTATAATAAAATTTATTTATATTTTGGGTCGAAAGCTTAAATAAAATTATTGTCTTAAGTTTAATCATTCAAGTGTTGTCTTATTAATTATATTACTCACACAAACACTGTTTACATCAGACTCATGCCCAAAGAAAGTTTGTCTTGGACTTTCTTCACGGACATCCCACAATTTGCATGTCTTATCCACAGATCCAGTGACATAAGTATTATTGTCTGCAAAATCATAATGCATAATTTTAATTATCTATCTATATTTGCATTGTTATACTATAAGCCTTATTTGTTGATTATGAATGAAAATGAGAAACTCACCAGGACCGAGAGAAATCGAAACTACATCACCATTATGAGCGTCAAATTCAGTTGTCCTTTTACCAACTTCAAGGTCCCAAATGCATCTGAAACATATTTTCATGCACATGTATTGTGATGATTTAAATGACCAGATAATCGAGAGAAAAATGTGGAGGTAAAATAATTATATGATGATCATATGCTATAACCAGTACTAATATATTGCTAATGAATTTCATTGTTAGTTATTTAGAATCTATGATATACTACTGTGAGCAAAAAGTATCGGAAAATTTGAATTTAAGTATCGCGGCCAATCGATTCGAATTAATCTGTGGTTGCTTAACCCGCGAAATTTAAATTCAAATTTCCCGGTATTTTTTGCTCACAGTGTTAACTTTAGTTGTTTATATTTTTCTCAGGATATTATAACATGTCAGTGCAATAGTCAAAGCCAACGTTTAGGTTTAATTAGAATGAAAAGATCCCCACTGGATTTATAATTTGCTGAGGAAAGAGTGTATGTCTAAGGATGAATACTTTAGTACAGTGTAGTGCGACTGTTCGCCATTAGAATTGGATGAAATCCTCACATCTTCATGTCTCCAGAGCCGGTGAGGATGGTTTTGTCACTGAGGAAGCGACACGAGCTAAGGAAACCTTCATAACCAGCCAATTCGCGCACGATCTTGGCTGCTCCAGTTGCATCTCTATTGTTGACGTCGTACACAGTACACATGTTGTCCATCCCACCGCAGGCTGAGACAAAAAATATAACTTCAATGTAACCATATTATAGCAAGGTTTATAAAATGAATTATGTTATGAATCAAAAGTTGCATTCCTGTATAGTATTCCTCGTTTTAGGTTTAAAAAATTATAGAAAATATGCTGTATTTTATTCTCTTTATAAGACAAAATACTATATAATTTCACTTTAAAAAAATATAATTCAAAATGAAATATTTCAATTGCTTAAGGTTAGGTTGGGCTCAATTTAAACCAGTGTTGCGACTGATTTTCCTAAAATGTTCAATTACGCTAAAAATTATTATATTTTTCATCAATATTATAACTAAAATTTACAGAAAATGTATGAAAAAAATCTTTTTTACTCAAAAATGGTCATATACATTATGCGAATGAGATGTAAATTGTGAATACACCTAAAAACATAATAATAAACATAATAATGTATAAGATGTTGTATTCTTATTAGTCTACATTTTGGAGGGAAAATATATGAAAACTGCATAATTAAGAGTACTTTCTACTAAAGATTCATTATTACATAATGATCTCGAGAAATTCAACCTGATACTCTATTGGAGCGGTCGGGGAACCGGGGTTAATTACCCCAAATGGGGTAAAAATACGTTTCTTGGGGTAATAAGGAATTTTTTCTAGTTTGCTATTTCATAAAACTTACTATTTTTATGTAACTTTTTTGTTATTTTCCGTGTAAATTAATTCAATAAATAATGCTTATTTAAATAAACAATGATTGTCTTCTTTTTAAAATGGGGGGAAGGCGTAATATCGACTTACGCAAAAATATTTTGGAGTAATGGTTAAAAAAGTTCCCCGACCGCTGCTCTATTGGGAAATGTACCCAATTGTCCACGCTGTTGCGCTAGTAAATTGGATTTACTCTCACTCTGGAACAATCTTGAGTACGAGGTACAATGGAAATCATCTACGTGAAGTCATAGGGAACAAAATGTTTTACTGCTTAATGTAAATTAGTATATATATTAATTATTATTATATTAATTACTAGTTAATATTTTCTTAGTACAAATATTTTTATTTAATGTTTTGATTATTTTTCTTTCTAAACATTATGATTTCCATATTACGAGTATGTAAAAAAATTCACGACCACCTAAATATAAAAAAAAAAAAAATTATGACCACACATGTTTTAATATTTGTGTAATTATATCAACTGCATGACGATGACTTACGCCGTAACCGTATATATTTTTAAATAAATAAATTTAAAAAAAACGATTTTTTAAAAACCTTAAACAAAATATTCAAATTTTGAACATTCGATCATCTGATGTGTTTTGTATTTTTTATTATTGACGAGTTAATGTTTTCAAAATGAGCAGTTTTTACTGCCTGTACGAAATTCTCCCTAAATGTTTATAACAATATAATAATGACATTTTGATAAATAAATAAATATTTTAAATGTTTTTTTTTTCACCTAACATTTATAGTCAACAATGAAAATCCTTCGTAAGATGGATGAAAATTGCGCTTTGCAGCTAAATATTTTGATATTTTAATTCTGCGTTTTATTAAAACCACTTCAGTGGATGTTCTTTATTTATATAAACAATTAAGAATGATTTCTGAGACGTGAGAAGTGGGTTAAGAATATTTTATATACATACATATAAATCGCATGCTAAAGATCGAAAGGGATGGAGACTTATGCGGGAGGCAAAAGTTCAACAGTAGACGAACGCATAATAAGGATGACGAGGATTAAAATAATGTTTTTTTTTCTGTATTTACCGACAAAATTGCCTGATTGAGCAAATGCCACACTCATCACCCATGATGATCGAAGTGGAATGACTTGCACCTTGTTTCCTGTCCACGTGTCCCAAATAATAAGTTTTCCGTCAAGGGAACCTGTTACGCAATGCCTGTAAAAAAATGTTTATTATTAGGTGTGTATAATTGTCATTAAAATTTAATTAAAAATCATATCAAATAGGTCCAAGCAAAAATTAACAATGAATATACAACATTTTTATATATTTAATCAATTATTAATTATAGGTTCTGCGCCAGGAATTAAATTTTACAAAAAATTACAATTTTTATTATTGTTGTTTTTATAGCTATTTAGAGCCTGGTTATAAAAAACTTCAATGTATTGTGAATCTGAATAATTCCCGTCCGTTTTTGCAATCTGCCAGCGGTGTATGATTTTTTTTTAAATGGTGGAAGGATCGTTTTTACTTAATTTTTTCAGGGACCAAACATATTTGGTTGAAGTTTTTTATTTAATCGCAAATATATACTCGAATATATAACTATTTCCACCAGGAATTAATCCGGGTGCATACTTTACGGTTCCCGACAGCTTCCAGGGTAAAATCCGAATCATGCTTAGATTTTATTAGTCAGCATTTTAAGGAAAATCTGATAATTAACCTGAGAATCCTATATATGTAATGTAACTAACACGAAACCCATAAATGAGTGTAATATTGTAACAATCTAATGACGGTGTTAGATCATTATACTATATAAATATTGCTTAGCATTGAAAAATTCCAAGCAATGCCACTGTTATCTATAATATTAAAATATAGGCACTATAAATAATTAAAGCTATCATACAGACATTGAACTTACTATAACCAATTTATATTCGCATACATCGTACAAAGAATTGGTTAAAAAAAGTGAGACATCAAACGCGAACTAATCATTATGTATATAAAATTATAAGCAGTCAACATTCTACAGGTATTTGTACAGCTTTTGTATCCTGTATACATGACCTTACAAATTAAATAAATTTATTACACAATTATTTAACATCGCGCGATATATAAAAATTTAAGCGAAAAAATTGATTGATAAAGACATAAATATAATTATTATTACTACAATTAGTTCAGTGCTTAGATACTTACGCTTTAACATTTCTGCCAATTTTATGAGAAGTTTGTGTTTATGAGAAGTGTGCCGGTACACACCAGGATATATTGAATGTCATTATCCATATTAAATAATATATACGATAATATTTTAAGAAGACAATAACGCAGTTGACCATTTTTAGTGATCAGATTACATGTGAAAATGATGTGCAAATGAGTGCAAAATGACACGTGGGTGTTGTTAATCGTTTGTAGAGGAAATCTTTTACATATAGCCCATGTAAAATATTATTTTCCGCTTTGTTTATAAACAACGATAAAATATAAAAATAAAATAGAATTGAAATAAAATACCTGGAGTCACCGCTGAAATGAACAGAATTAACTTTGTTGATGTGTCCTTTCAGAAGTTTCTTAGTTTGCATTCGCACTTTTGGAGCATCCCCCATATCAGAACACTTGTCAGAGAGTTTGGCATCTTCATTTTTCTTCTGGTCTTCCTGTAAATAATCATACTTTCAATTTAAAAACATCGTATCTATTATGAGATACAATTTTATGACTGCATATATCCATTTTTATTCGTCAAGTACATATTTACATTTATAATAAGCACTTTTAGATATTTCAATATTTGACTTACGAGTACTTACTTGTCTTTTAAAATGTAATTTATTTACTATATACAATGTATTTGTTTAATACAAAATATATTTACATAAAAAAATAAACATTCTTCTAAAAGAACCTTTACGGTTTATTATTAGTATTTAACATATTTGTAGAACAAAAATGGCAATAAGTGATATTAAATTATAAGTGATTCATATAACATTACGTTTACATACTTTGATTTTATCTATCAAGTCAGTTAGTTGCTTCTTTAAGTCCGCAGTTTCCGGATCATCCTTGGGTGGCATTTTGTATCCTTTCGGTTACGTAACAAAACTGCACAACACTGTAAAGGAAACTGCACGGTGATGGAGTCAACCCTCGGAACAAGTCTGGCGCGTTCTGTGCACGGGACAGCTCCACCTCGATACTTAATCCTATTTAACTAATGAGATTGACAGTGACACGTAACATTACTAGGGTTTTATTAAATTAGCCTCTCGTGTTAGACAACTACTAATATTATTTTGTACTACAGGAACCAATATACCTTTGCTTTCGCACACAAAGTTAAACTTTAACCGCGACATGTTTAATAACAACATACACAAAATTAATAGTCGTTTTATTTATTTTTATTTGCTCCCTAAAACGACAAAAACACCCTCAAAAGATCCGTCGCTATAATCGCTGCCTCATCCTAAGTAAATTCTAATGCCGAGTATATAAGTACAGTTCCTTACGGTCTATAATTTCAGTCAGTTTAGTATAGATTCAAGTCCAGTTCAGTTACCTACGTCACTTCAGGACGAGAGCCAAATAGCTTGGAAAAAGTATAGCTTTTATACCCATAGCGTATTTGAACATTTGTTGATTATAATATTCAAACTCTTAGGACATTATATGATCGCATCGCCTTGACGCTCCCAAAACATGGATCATTTGATTCTTAGATAATAATTCAAGAATATTGTTCGTTAATATCCGTCGGTAATGAACAAAAATGACTTCTGGAAAGTTGCTTAAATGATTTTTCTTTCTAGGGAGAATATAACTTTTAGTTGTTTTACTTACCTAGGTACTCTTAAATGCTCCGTTTTCAACAAAGCCCCGTTTTTTAAAAAGAAAGGTAGTCATTATTTTGCCGGAGAATAAATGCGTTTTTATTGAGCTAGAAAGAAATGTGCCTGGTTAAAAAACATTTTAACACACAAAATATGTATCAAGGGAGAAAAAAAAATAGTGGAAAAATTCTGTGTTTGATTGAAAAAAAAGTGAACATAATAAAAAAACGCATTATTGAAATAGGTCCTTTTTTAAGAATAAAAATAGTATATAATTTATACGAATTATCATATCGCAATTCGAAATCAATGCTTTTTATAGTATAGTTGTCATATTCAGGACGAGAACCATGTTGATAGCGTTCATATATAGTTCATAAGAGGTTGTAATATTTAATGAATATATTTACATTAAATGTCCACAGTAGTAGGCATAACGTTCAGCAAATATATATATTATCCTTGTTATTCCATCGCCTCTCCTTGGCTGGGTTAATGGTCGCATCAAATTACCTTTTCACAGTTTTGCTAGCTGCCATTATCCATGCTGAGTATTTTCTGTGCATGGTTCTCAAAAGCCTTCCGAATAAGTCAGACGATCTTATATATACGAGTAAATAGGAGGTTTTTACGACATAATAGGACGTTTAATAATTATACCATACCTTATTGACCAATGCTAAGTGTAGATACCAGTTATCCTAAATATCGCAGTCTCAATTATTTTAAGATAACTTTCATACGTAATTAATACAAAAAGCATTGTAAAATCTAACTGATTTAATGTTCAAAATGGATGGCAAGGGTGAACTTAGAATTTAAAATTACAAAGCTGAAATGCTTTATGGGGAAAGGGGGGAGACAATGTTAATAATAGGGCCCGGGCGAAGGCTCAGGGAGTCCGGTTAGGGGTTAAAATTTAAGAGTCATTTTTTTCTTACTATTTTTTGTGTTATTTCTTAATTAAAATATGCTTTGTAAACTATAGCTGCCATCTCTTCAAGTCCCTGAGCTTCTGCCCTGATGTTTGTCGGGAACATATTTGTTCCCATTTGTCCACCGGGTGCAGATATATCTTAGATATGATTAGACAATGGAAATGAGAGACCTGAGTAGTTCCAATTTATGGTTACCATATAATAATCCAGATATAGAACTGATATGGAGAGAAGAAAATTTTGTTATTGAAGTTAGAATAAATAATTTACACGTTTTATTCAATGTTCATGTTGCTAATGTGTTGAAATCGAGTAAAATAAATCTTCTGTTATAAAAAGAAGTAGTTGAACGGTACGAAAAGTTTTTTCAATTATATAATTTGCTACTGTGGTTCAATGATTGTTACGCTTGAATGCGTTTAAAAAGAAAATAGATTTATACTGCCTCCAGTGATTGAAAGTGCACTGGTAGCTAGAAATAGCCTACAGTTGAAGTATTGGAAAGGTGTAAGTATTCTCATTTATTATACAATTACATAAATTACCAATTATCTTAAAATAGGTATTTACTGTCACAGCATAAAGCTTTTTTTAATTCATAAAATTTTTGCATATTTTCTCATATAATCAGATTTGGGAAAATGTAAGTCAAAATGTTGTTTCGAATGATATTATGATTTTACTAAATACTTAGATTCCCGATCTGGATCTCTTCAAGAAACAGATAAATATATACTTGCAATCTCCCACACACAAACACGAACAACACACGTTTCCCGCATGCAGCGTCCAACATCCCAGGCTGAGCGACATAGAGTACACTGGTCTTGACCGGCTGTGCTCTCCTGCATCCGATTATATAAAAAAGATGCATGTTCTTTTGGGGGTAAAAAACTATCGTTTATTTTTCTGGTCTGGTATTTAATTTGACATTACAACTAAACTTTAATTACACATATCCGAATACATAGGTATGTTTCTCATTGCATTCACACTCGCTACACTTATTGTCATCATTCGTTAGTTGTTCGTGATCCCAAAACGCCTCTTACCATAATTGTTAGTTAATTATAACTACAAACATGTTTATGCATACATTTGTTTAATGGCATCGCTTTTGCTTCCTTAAACAATGCCAACAGTGGGGATATTTTTCAACTAGTTTCACACAACTTAAGCATGTCATGTGTATGTTAAAATGTAAGCTTAACGTTTTCACAATATTAATTCACTGATTTTAAATAAATAATATTCAGTTAATATATATAATTTTTTTTTTCTTATGTGCTATAAATATACAAATTAATATGTGTTTTATTTATATCTATAAAATGGAAATCGTACTGTGATAATGCATCGATAATATGAGAAACTTAAGATCTAAATTAAAATATAAACTCAATGTCCCTCTCTATCATATCCATCTCTAAAAAAATGGCTACCACATAATTGATAACAGATACATAAATAGCCTAAAAAATTTCAGTGTGAAAGAAACCAGGAGTCTTCGGTTTTTTTTTGTTTTATATCTTGAGACGACTACTCTACATTTATTACAAAACCTGAAATATTTTCAATTTTCAATAAGTTTTTTATTGAAAATAGTATCGCATTTTAATAAATCAATAATTACTTTGAAATATATTTTTATGTAATAAAAAGATGGAAGATCGAAAACATTACCCGAAAAACAATAAATAATGACCATCATAGCAGCCTCCACTAATATGGCATGGTTAAAATAAAATTTTCCAATGCTCCAACTATGAGTGAATTTGTCCTAAATACATTTGACTATAATACACTCAAATACAAAACTGTAAGTAAATATGAACATCTATTAATACATTTATTTCTAACCACACTGTATTACTGCTTCACAAAAAAAAATATCGAGAACAAAATTTATTGAGAAATAATCTGCATTATATAAAATACCTCCATTTTGGATTTTCGTCGACAACGACCATTGAATTTGTTTAAATAAAAGTTTTTATACCATACTAAAGTGCCAGATCTCTTATTTTGTTGTAAATGATAATAAAACTACTAATTTAGGAACTTAAATGATTTTCCAAAAAAAAAACATTTGATTTCTTTAATATGGTCTTATTTTATATACTGAGATGTGCTTATACCACCGTTTCTTTTGGAGACACGAACATCCAACTTTCTCATCATCTTTTGGAGCGTATGCCTGATCATCTTTATTCGTCGTTCCCTTAACACTCTATCCGTTGAAGCCTGTTGTCTGTAATCCTGTTGATTTGTTGATATTTTCCGTATCCGCAAGTGCTCAGGATTATGTATTGTGTTGCGGATGCGGTTTCGCAGAGTATTTCCGGTTATGCATAGGAGTGATTGCATTTTGTAAATTTTAAGGCGATACATTCGCAGGTTCCTGCTCTGGTTTTAACAACCATATTTTTCCGTTGTTCTTATAAATGATATAACGATCCAATATATGTATTCTATGTATCAAATAAAACATAATTTACTTTAATAGAATTTCATTTTATGTTATATAATTACCACCGGTTGTTGTCAATCTGATTCTTCGCCCCTATCAATTATAGTATATTTATCAAAAAATTGTGGTAGACTAAAGCCGATCCGTTAACATCGTCCATACACATTGCATCCCCGTAAAAATGAATGATTTGTGAAAATCAGGCTAGAGTCTATAACGTTGGCGGATAAACATTCCATATACTGCGCTTAGTCATACTTAAAAAAAGAAGTTTTAGAATCCATAGTTAGAATTTCTTCACTAGCGTCTCTCGGCATTCTCCTTTATGTGTTTTCATTTAAAAAATATATTGCTTTATATATTTAATATAATAAGACAATAACCATGAATAACAAACGACTCACAGTGGAAAATTACAAGAGAAGTGTTCAGTTTGTATAATAATGTTGATTAAATTAAATATCAGCAAATAAAACGAATTCATTAATAATTATAATGAATAAAAATTTAATTATGGCAACTTTGATGTTAAACTCCTTGCACATGAACACGAAAAGAGCATACTTTTAATTATATTATATTTCATTTACTTGTATTGATTTTATAAAAAAAAAAACGAAAACTACCGTCCGCCATAACTTTCATTTCGCGCAGCTTTCTCCCACCGCGGACACAATATTTTTATTTGTCTCTTTTTAGATCATACAATATTGAAAGTGTCGCTAATCGAAATTTCTCGGCGTCCACGAATTCATTTTAGTGTAAAATATTTTTCATCCCGTCAACATGCTTCATTCGGCGGTTGGCACTCGAAAAATAATCATGATATTGTGCTACGCGATCTGTATCGGGTCGGTTCTTGTAACTGCTTTTGCTAATGAAAACGTCGAAGATCCTGAACAGCTGAGCTGTCCTCGAGGAGATCCTGATATTTTCAGTTGTCAGAAAACTTCCTTGGCTTGGAGCCGTCAAGAAAATGGTAAGAGATTAGTCAGTGTTTATAATTAATGATAATAATTTTCTCTCATTCTTCCATCTTCTGATTGTACTCAGAGGTGCGTTACAACTTACAGCCATTGTTTTGATCGGTTCAACATCATCAAAATGTTAAGTGAAGTTCATATTATTTACACCGATGACTTGTTCAATTATATCCATAGCTGGACAAATGCTCGTTAAATACTTATTAGACACGTAACTTAATGTCATAAATTATTCACCATCTCTCTAACTTCAGTTTAAAAAAATCAATGAGATTCTTTTCTGACTAATGTTTTTTCATCGGAAGACTTATTCTCATTCCTGTCCCATTTTTTTTATAATATTTATAAACTTAAATTTGTATCGCATTGGAAATATTAAACTTCAATAATATTGATCATCGTTATCATGATCTTATTCATGCCGCATTAGGGAGGCGCGAGTATACGCCCGCTCATTCCTGTTTTCCCGTTACCGTTCATGAAAGCTTTTTTTCACAGTAAACATCGCGGACATTTAATAATTCCTATTAGTTTCATATCGATCAGTTAAATGATCTAGTGGTACATAAAGGATAAACAGATGTACTTTAATTTATATGTACACGTATATAAATAAGAAAAGATAATATTAAAATCATGTGAGGACCCCAAAAGCAATAATTAAGGGAAAGGTTTTATCAGAGAAAGCTTTAAATACGTAATAATACATAAAACAAGATAAATATTACAAATATACTTTTCTCTCCATATCCGATCCATATCGGGTCACCGCATATTGACTTAAATCAGTTTTTCCTGTTACCTTGCCTCGTCTAAAGATATCTCTGCGTCCGAAAATCCACCTGGGAACATATAGTTTATGGTTCTTGACGGCTATTTTTAACGGCTTTTTAAATTATGTACATAATGTATGTTTTAAATTATATAACAATTGCGTATTTATCCAACTTTAAAAATATGTACTTCTTTTTAAAGACTAAACGGGTTTCGCCTCCTAGATGGAGACGTTTTCAGGGCCATATTATTACAATAGATTGATCTCCTGAACTTTTCCATGTTAATTTATAGGTATTCTGCTGCATTAGTCAGTTACGTGGAATGAAGCTTCACAGATTACTAAGTAAAATTCTTCAGTAAATGTATTATGTTTATGTTTTCGGTTTATCTTAATTTTTTTTTCGATCCATGTATTAAACATTTATAAATAAGCTTTTGCGCATTTCTCTCTGGGGAACACTCTAAATTAAATATCGGTTTATTTTGCTACTGATTTCCTTTGACTTAATTAAATAATATATCCCTCTACAATAACAGCCATATATAACAGCCGGCGGTCGTAGCTCAATGGTAAAGCGTTTGCTTTGTAAACCAAAAGGTCGTGGGTTCTATCCCCGACGGAGATAAAAAAAAAGGATTTGTAATCGATTTCTTAGCTCTAAAATACGCCGGTTCGTGTGAATTTGATCCATCACCCGTAAAATGTTAGTTATAGCCTATAAAATAAAATTGGTGGTAGACGAAAGTCTTCCCGTGAAGACCACCCATTCATAGTAAATTCTTTTAATAATAAAGGATGATGCGTGAATCTCGAGCCGTAGTCTATGACGTTGGCGGATCAATACTCCACATACAGCGTTTAGCCATATACACCATGGTAAGCGTCATAGAATTCAACAGGTGAGACTTCAGAATTACTATCACCATCTGTCGGTATTCTGCTGTATGTGCTTACATAAAAAAAATTTAAAAAATAACTCGTTCATCATGGTGGTATGTGAAGACCATCGCTATAGCTAAGAAACCGTGATACATGTATCTGCCTTCTCTCTAACTCCTTGCTTTCGTTTTTCCAAAGGACTTACAATGGTCCACGGAAAATATTTTTAAGGAACTTATGGATTAAGTGAATAATTTTCTAGCTGGTTCATGGATACAACTTGTAATTAAAAAAAAGTTAATTAAATTATTAATCGAATTAGTCCAGTTTAAAGTTGACAACTTATTTGTAACACCAACCCCCTCAAAGATATCATCATTATACCATATTCGCTCCCTTAACTTGACCATATAGCATTTACGAACTGCCCCTACAAAGCACTGTCAGCCGCCATAGTCTTCGGATCATACCAAGTCAACTCCGCCGAGTACATTTTATGTATAGTTCTCGAATGCCTTCCATGACGACGCAAGCCCGGGGGCTTGAAGAAAAGGCAGCCTTAGTTTATGCTCTCCTGCGGAATTCTCAATACGTGTTCCAACCAGGTCCACCTTCGCATCTTGATAGACTGTATTATGAAAGGCTGACTTGTCCACTCTCTCACCTCGTCATTCCTCACAAAATCGAACTATCGTACCCACAGTATTCTGCGCAAGCATCTGCTCTCAAACACCATTATACGGATGCATTGGCTGACATAGCTCGAAATAAGCATATTCGGTGTTCATTTCCTAAGATGAGAACCGCCTAAGATGGTACGGGCATGTGACACGGAGAGGTGAGGACTACATGGTGAAGAAAGCCCTCAACATACCCATGCTGAGAAGATGACCTGGAAGACCACAGGCAACCTGGATTGCAACTGTAGACAAGGATTTGAAAACTCTGGGCTTGACCGAGAATGCAGGGTAGGACAGACAGACATAGCGAATGTGCACAAGGAGAGCCGACCCCAGATGATGGAAAATGGCGAGGCTAAAGAACAAGATTGGATCTTGGACACATGTTTTTTTTCGCGATTATATTCAATTAATAGACAAGAACAACCAGTCAAGCGGGACCGGCGACCGTCACAGGGCGAGCCGGTCGTAAAAAACCACATTTTTTATACATTTTTGGCCGAAGCCGAGATTCCCGGTCTTTGATGTATGTAGGTGACTGACCTATGAACACTCCCTAAAACACGATCACCACAAATTGCCATCAAACAATTTCGTCTTCTAGCATTTTATATGCTTTATAACATGTCCCTGCATCTGGAGACGCACGTAGAAACATGTTCCTGTCCCTCACAATTAAGGATAAGGAGGCACAGATTGTTCGTTCTCCTAAAGAGTAACCGTAGTATATGGCAACACCTTCAGTTGGTACCTCTGCGAAAAGAACGCGTAAAGCGCGGGTGAACTGTCAACAGCGACGCGGGAACTACGGGTTGAAGAGGAGCGTTTAACCACAGTAACACTAACCTACCAGAGACTATGCCTCTTGGAAGAGGTTTTTTTTTAAGGTTTTTAAGGTAGTTTATAACAAGTCATTTTTTATATATTGGGTTTACAGATTTTTCTGAAATCTTTTTACTTTTTAAAACTAATAAATATATTATAATTAACATAAATATACAAATAATACCATATAATTTAATGGATACTGTCTTACTTCGAAAGACTTGACTATAAGAAGAAAAGAAAGATTCTTAATAAACTTACTAATTATAAACATAAGGAACAAAGGTTCAAAATTAAGTCCGGAGACTCCATTGATGGAGAGAAGAGGGTAAAAAAATCTATTGCCATTAATCTGCTGATTAAGGGATTAGAGTGACTTTTAGTGCTAATGTAAAAATTGAACTTGGGAGAGGGATCAGACTGTTCAATCACATTGCCTCGGATATTGATATATTCCACGCAAGAGAGGCCCAATTCAGACACGAGCTCCACGAATATGTTTGGAGGAGCAGTTTATTGAAGTCATATGTTTAATGAGTTGTGGGACTTTCTTTTGCTTGTCAAAAGAAACATAAAAAAGAAGAAAAAAACGTTAATAAATAAATAGTAAACTTCGATAATCGAAAAAGAGCAACATTTAAAACATACTTTTGCCGTTGATCAACTTAGTGATTAATGAAAGTTGAAAAACTGTGTTAAGAGATGGCATTTTTAGCAATTGCATCCGGGAAATATGTGATGTATGTGATGCATGTGATGTATGTGACAAACCGAAGAGAAGAGTATTATTTTATTCCCATATCCGTTCCATATCAGGAGTACATGGCCACCATAAATTGCCGCCATTCGGTTCGAAAAAGAGTACAGGATGATATAATTTAACAGATAACATTCAACAATCTTCGCCGGCGGGTATAGCTCAATGGTCAGAGCGTTTGCTTTGCAAGCCAAAGGTCGTGGATTCGATTCCCGATGGAGATTAAAATATTATATTTTTTAATAGATTTCCGAGCTCTAAAATACCCCAGGTTGGTGTGAATTCGATCCCTCATCCGTCAGATGCCAGTCATAGCCTATTAATTAAAATTTGTGGTAGACGAAAGTCGTCCCGTAAAGACCATCCATTTATAGTAAATTCCTGTAATAATAAGGATGATGCGTTAATCTCGGGCTGTAGTCTATGCCGTTGGCGGATCAACACTCCACATGCAGCGCTCAGCCATATGCACCATGGTAAGCGTCAAATAATTCCACAGATGAGACTTCAGAATACCATCAGCATCTGTCGGTATTCTCTTTTTATGTGTTTAGATATAAAAAACAACAACAATTGCCACAATTATCATCCTCATTTTAGATCACAAAATATTAAAAGTTTTTTTTTATTTTATGTAAACACATACAGGAGAATACCGACAGATGGTGATAGTAATTTTTTTTGAAGTCTCATCTGTGGAATTTTATGACGCTTACCATGGTGTATATGGCTAAACGCTGCATGTGGAGTGTTGATCCGCCAACGTCATAGACTACATACAGCCCGAGATTCACGCATCATCCTTTATTATTACAGGAATCTACTATGAATGGGTGGTCTTCACGGGACGACTTTCGTCTACCACCAATTTTAATTGATAGGCTATGACTGACATTTTACGGGTGATGGATCAAATTCACACCAACCGGGGTATTTTAGAGCTCAGAAATCGATTAAAAATCCATTTTTTTTTTAATCTCCGTCGGGGATCGAACCCACGACTTTTGGCTTCCAAAGCAAACGCTTTACCATTGAGCTATGACCGCCGGTGTCGCTAATCGAAATTTCTCGACGTCCACGAATTCATTTTAGTATAAAATATTTTTCATCCCGTCAACATGCTTCATTCGGCGGTTGGCACTCGAAAAATAATCATGATATTGTGCTACGCGATCTGTATCGGGTCAGTTCTTGCAACTGCTTTTGCTAATGAAAACGTCGAAGATCCTGAACAGCTGAGCTGTCCTCGAGGAGATCCTGATATTTTCAGTTGTCAGAAAACTTCCTTGGCTTGGAGCCGTCAAGAAAATGGTAAGAGATTAGTCAGTGTTTATAATTAATGATAATAATTTTCTCTCATTCTTCCATCTTCTGATTGTACTCAGAGGTGCGTTACAACTTACAGCCATTGTTTTGATCGGTTCAACATCATCAAAATGTTAAGTGAAGTTCATATTATTTACACCGATGACTTGTTCAATTATATCCATAGCTGGACAAATGCTCGTTAAATACTTATTAGACACGTAACTTAATGTCATAAATTATTCACCATCTCTCTAACTTCAGTTTAAAAAAATCAATGAGATTCTTTTCTGACTAATGTTTTTTCATCGGAAGACTTATTCTCATTCCTGTCCCATTTTTTTTATAATATTTATAAACTTAAATTTGTATCGCATTGGAAATATTAAACTTCAATAATATTGATCATCGTTATCATGATCTTATTCATGCCGCATTAGGGAGGCGCGAGTATACGCCCGCTCATTCCTGTTTTCCCGTTACCGTTCATGGAAGCTTTTTTTCACAGTAAACATCGCGGACATTTAATAATTCCTATTAGTTTCATATCGATCAGTTAAATGATCTAGTGGTACATAAAGGATAAACAGATGTACTTTAATTTATATGTACACGTATATAAATAAGAAAAGATAATATTAAAATCATGTGAGGACCCCAAAAGCAATAATTAAGGGAAAGGTTTTATCAGAGAAAGCTTCAAATACGTAAATAATACATAAAACAAGATAAATATTACAAATATACTTTTCTCTCCATATCCGATCCATATCGGGTCACCGCATATTGACTTAAATCAGTTTTTCCTGTTACCTTGCCTCGTCTAAAGATATCTCTGCGTCCGAAAATCCATCTGGGAACATATAGTTTATGGTTCTTGAAGGCTATTTTTAACGGCTTTTTTAAATAATGTATGTTTTAAATTATTTCATTTTATTTTACTTTATTAACGGCATAGGCCAATACATACGTTAAAGTAGAAAATATATAAAATAAATAAAATGGTAAAACAGAACAAATATTATAACTAAGTCAATACATTTTGACAAAACATTAACATGAGTAAATAAACAGACCTAGCACATTAGTAGAGGGATCTGTGAAATGCCGGAAGGTCCACCCCGAAAAAGTCCAAGTCACTAGAGAAGTTAACCAGTCTACACATTCTTAGCATAGGAGAATAGAAACCGTAGTTGGTTTTGGATGTCCTTACATGTAACAGTTTACTGCCTCTAGTGAACCGGGAGAGAACATTGAAAATTATATAACAATTGTGAATTTACTCAACTTTAAAAATATGTACTTCTTTTTAAAGACTGAACGGGTTTCGCCTCCTAGATGGAGACGTTTTCAGGACCATATTGTTACAATAGTTTGATCTCTTGAACTTTTCCATGTAAATTTATAGGTATTCTGCTGCATTAGTCAGTTACGTGGAATGAAGCTTCACAGAATACTAAGTAAAAAATTTCAGTAAATGTATTATGTTTATGTTTTCGATTTATCTTAATTTTTTTTTCGATCCATGTAAATATTATACATAAACAAATAAGCTTTTGCGCATTTCTCTCTAGGGAACACTCTAAATTAAATATCGCTTTATTTTTATTTACAGATACACCCGTAGTGAAAAATCGAAAGTTATATATTTATTTCCCTGGATACTTTTTCTTCCAGAATATGTTTGATATATAAGTAGTAGAGTATACGCAATTTAAGAACACATAATATTGCCTTAAGGTCGTAAAGGTAACTTCAAAGCGACCTCCGCAGAAATACTGCATGTGGAGTGCTGATCCGCCAACATCATAGACTATGGCCCGACATTCACTCATCATCTATAATAATTGTTATTGCAGGAAATCACTATGAATTTGTTGTCTTCACTTTTGTCTGCCACCAATTTTGATTTATACGGTATGACTGGGATTTTACGGGTGAGAAATCAAATTCATAGCAACCGAAGGTATTTTAGAGCTCAAAAATCGATGAAAAAATATATTGTTTTAAGTCTCCGTCGAGGATTGAACCCACGACCTTCGGCTTGCCAAGCAAACGCTATGAACACTGAACTATACACGAAGACTAATATATTTTTAAAAAAATGGCATATCTACTTAAAATCACAAATTTTTGAAGCACAGGCATAAATGTGGTTAAATTTTCTGCTTATGGTCATCACAAACTGCCGCCACAGTCCTGGCCTCATCCCATGTCAACTCCGTCTTCAAAGAAAAAAGACGATGCATAAGATGAAACTAGTAAGCTGAATTAAAATATTTTTTAGCCATACCAATTTTGCCAAAAAAACAATTGCCAAAAAAATAGTATGGTTTAAATTATATTCAATAAAATTCCTAATGATAAAACATTTTTATTTGCTTATCTCCAATGCACCATACTCCAGTCCCTTCAGATAAAAATTAACGTATTTTTTTAAATGTGCTAAGTGCGGACTCGGCTGCCTTTTATTCAAAAGTGCATAGAGGGATCTAAAAATTACAGTAACTTTTTGTCAGTCCGCAGACTCTCGCAAACTCAGGATGCCAGTTCTTTTTCTTTCATTCATTTCACATTCTTCGAATGGCTCACAATTTTATATTATATTTTTTGATCAATATACTCGTTTACATAACGTATTCCGTGGAACTGCGGGACAGTGAGCTGATATAGAACGAAGTGAAGATCTTGGCGGCTGACAGCTGATAATATTATAATTGCAATTAGTGACAAGCATGTGCTTCAGCAAAATAGCAGATATGAAATGAAGGAGATAAAAGGTTATTATGAAAGAAGAATCCCTGTTATTCATAAATATATATAACCTTCTGTTTATATATAATTTCTGGTACAGACTAAGTAAATAAACATGTGTTATTAAACATATGTATATATTTCACTGTAAGTTTTTTGTAGGGAAATAATTCGTAAAATGAAATTATATATGTTTTAGTATGAGAATGGTGCGGTTATGTCAAATTTGTTGTAAAAAAATTATAAGTAAATATTTTTATCGCTGGTAAAACATTGAAAAAAACAAATGGCTAAGTGGTCTTTCAGTATGTGAAAGTCATTAAAAATCTGAACATAGAAGACGAAATAATTATTTACTTCTTCATATCTTTTCTCTATTTCTCTCTTTTCTTCTCATTTCTAGATTAATTGAACTAGTTAAACATCTAAAAAGTATTTCACACGATGGAACAGTTAATTTTTCGTTACTCTTAAGATTCTTATAATAATTAAAATTTTAGTGTTTTTTAACTATCACATACGAAAACATTAGTTAAGGGCTTTGGTCGTTTACTTACCCTACGACGCTGCGAGTAAATAGACTGTGTATTGGTTGTATACGTTTTAAGATTTAAAAAAATGGACATTTCCCACTTCTTTTTTTTTTAATTACAAAATGACAGTCGACTGTAGGTGAAAAGTTGTGATCTAATGATCACACTGTCTTTTCTTATACATGAAAAGTTGTGATCTAATAGTCACACTTCCTTTTCATATATGTACTTATATTGTTAATCGACATTGATACTATATCTTTCGATATTCGATATAGACACATAGATATTGATCTCTAAGGTAGAAGTGACGGGGTTATTAAAAGTCCCGCCTCTCGCTACAAATCGAGACGACAATTGTCGACTGACTTATCGTATCAGTTACATTTTGGAAGTTGTATATATAGCGTTCTGTCGGAGATTAGAACGTGCGGGTTTTAAGGGACAGTGCATTTAATAATTTAGTTTAATCATTATAATTTTTTTAATTTACCACAGATGGATTAAAAATAAAAAATAATTTTCAAATTTGTTTAATTTAATAAATTTAAAAATTAAATTATGATAAAAAATAAATTTTAAAAAAGATTTTTTTTTATTCAAAACTATAATTGTTTAAAAAAAAACATTAAAAAAAAAATTTCTGTGGAGTGAAATATTGGTATAAATTAAACGAATTTATACAGTGCATTTAATAATTTAGTTTAATCATTATAATTTAATTTTAATTTTTTTAATTTACCACAGATGGATTAAAAATAAAAAATAATTTTCAAACTTGTTTAATTTAATAAATTTAAAAATTAAATTATGATAAAAAATAAATTTTAAAAAGATTTTTTTTATTCAAAATTATAATTGTTTAAAAAAAACATTCAAAAATAAATTTAAATATTAAATTAAAATAAAAACTTATAAAAAAATTGGCAGACGCGGGATTCGAACCACGAGCCTTGCGTGTGGATAGCGCGGTGTGTATAATAGAGCAAAGGTTGCGTGTATTTAATTATGTTGTGTGTATTAAAAGTATGTATGTGTGTATTTAATTACTAAATATTATCTCTACAAAAACGTTAGTTAAATTATAAACTAAATTAGTACTTATTTAATTTATGATCTCAAAATTAATGTTCTCATATGTAAATAATATCATTGATAGGCGTATATAACAATAGTAACTGATTAATTTAGCATGTTATTTAGCTTACTGTATACTTACGTCGACTATATAAAGTGATTCTAAAATATGGTAACATTTTTTTCATATTTTGTAATATCGTGTTGGTAGCAAAATATTTATACACAGTCGATTCCGCTTAATTGGGACACCGCTGAATTGAAACAAACGCTTATTTGGGACAAATCTCAAAGAACACAAACCAAACCAAGAAACCAAAATTAAATTTATATGTTTAATTGGGACAAAATTCCGCTTAATTTGGACAGAAAATTTAAGTTCCTATTTTATGCAGGAAAGAAATGAAAGGAGCCTTAAATCCACACTGAATATCTGTGCTGATTTTGTAGAAGTGAAATGTTACAAAAACATAAGCTAGACTAAACTTGACTCATTATTGCATTGAATTAAATTATATGTACCAACCCATTTATTATTTTGATTAGGTTTTTTTTTCTTAAAAGTTTATGTTACACATTTGTAATTTTATTACCTATATGTAATTTACGGTTTCCAAGAGTTAATAAAATAAAATGTTTGAAAAAAATATGCTTTGCTTAATTTTATGTATGTATTACTGGTTAATGGACTAAGTTGCCAAAACCAAATAAATGAATTTAAAAAAATGTGAAATTCGCTTAATTGGGGGGGGAATGTCCAAGTCCCGATGTGTCCCAATTAAGCGGAATCGACTGTATTGAACAAAGTAATACAGGTCTTAAAAATCAATTACATATATTTATATTGTACAAGAAACATTCCTATCAATAATTATTTTTTTAACAAAAATAATTATGTTTACCCTTCCGATTTTTTTTGAGCATTACATTAATTGGTGTTACAGTGATTTCATAATAAAAATATGTTGATTGTATTTTTTCCGTATAAAATAATGTCTCTAATAAAATATTTTTTAACATCTTAAACATGTAATAAAGACATTACTTTTTAATAGTTAGGTATATATATAATCATTACTGTGTATGTCGCATAGACATCAGCGTCTATCAGACAATAATACAGCAGTAGAGCTTTCTGGTCTCTGCTTTTCGCTTTAAATGAACGATCTGAGGCAGATGTCAAACTGTACTGAGCTTGTGTTTTGGGAGGACGGTGCTTTCTATGCATAGTGTCATATTCTGATTTAATAATGAAGTTTTTATACAAAATACCGAACTTCATTGTTGTTATATTTTCCGTTTATATTTGCACGGTGACAGGAGAATACGAGGGTGAGTAAATTTAACAAAACACAACTTTGTTTTTGTGTCTTTACAGGGGAATGAGACGTTTATTTACAAATTTGATGTCAAATTTAGAATCCAATTTAATGCTCCAATATCTTTTAAATATTATAAGTTATCATACATAAAATGCTAAAAGGTTTAAACTTCTATTATTGCATATAATATTTAAATAATTATTAAATTAATTCTATATTATTTTTTAATTCATACTCAAAAATAGAAATCCTTACATATAATTTGATTTTATCTCTACAAAGTTATGTTTTACGATTTTTTGTTAAATAGAACAGTGAGTTTTATTTTTATAATAGTTCTATAAAATATTATATAGAGACAGTAGAGACATATAGACATGTCTCTACAGTCCAAGATTAAATATTTCTTAATGCACAAAAAATAGTATGGAGAATTTATTAGTTTTATCAACTAAAAACAAATTATTATCTATTACAATTAAAAAATATTATTTTCTATCTTAATAACTTATATTTTTTATTTATATTTAATTTGTTTTATTTTTATTTTTATTATTTCATTTTATTTTCTTTATGCAGTTGAAATTGTATATTTTTATAATGACATGTCCTTAGTAACTCATAATTTACTGTAAATTCATTTCTAAAAATACACGGGTTTGCTTATTAAAGTGTCAATGTGTTTTTATCATCAGAGAACAGGATGTGGAGATAATCAGTTAGTTGATAGTGTTTATTTGTGTAATTTTTAAAGAGTTGTGGTTGATCTTCATTCCTCCTTTCTTTTTATTTAATTTTAGAATTATAAAATACCTATAATGGGAGTATTCTTTCAACGGTCCATCTTCTGCCTATGTCTGTCAGTCTTGTTCCACGTATAGAAGCATGTATCCTGGTTTACGTTTATATAGTTTTCAATATTCACTGGTGGTCTGCTAAGATTGTAAATTACCAGTTTTATGTTTTTTTAAGCTACTATATCCAACATTGCATGGATGAAGATAAGGACTCCATTTTTAATACTATGTCATTTGTTGGCTTACTCAAATTTCAGTGGCATCACTGGATATGATATTAAATAGAAGGATAATGATTAAAAGATCAAATATTGCACGCTTTTGGGGCTGAAGTTGATAAACTAATCTCCATAAATTTGATTAATAAATGCCTAAATATTCTATATGTTATAAGCTCTATGACTCTTCTCAAGCCGGCGGTCATAGGTCAAAAGTAAAGCGTTTGCTTTGCAAGCCAAAGGTCGTTCTATCCCCGACGGAGATTAAAAAAAAAGGATTTTTAATCGATTTCTGAGCTCTAAAATAAAATCCCCGGTTGGTGTGAATTTGATCCATCACCCGTAAAATGTCAGTCATAGCCTATTAATTATATTCGGTGGTAGATGAAAGTTGTTCCGTGAATACCACCCATTCAAAGTAAATTCCTGTAATAATAAAGGATGATACGTGAATCTCGGGCTGTAGTCTATGACATTGGCGGATCAACACTCCACATGCAGCGTTTAGCCATATACACCATGGTAAGCGTCATAGAATTCCACTGATGAAACTTCAGAATTAATATCACCATCTGTCGGTATTCTCCTGTATGTGTTTAGATAAAAAATAAAATAAAAATAAAAGTTTTGGTCGAGAAGTATACATGGTAGTTTCTTGAAGAACATTTGAATTTAGTGATGAATTGGAATAAAACAAGGAACATTATGTATGTGGGAGTACAACTTCAGTTAGGGAGCGGATTTGGAAGAAGAAAAGATTTATTTTATATTCACATGTGTCATTCAGTGAATTTCTCACATCCTAACTTTATATGTAAAACTGTGTGAAATTTGTCATGGATGAAAATTCCTAAACAAGTAATTTATAGGTCTTTTGTTCTTTAATACTTGTGTTGGAGGATATCTAAACTGATTAAATCCGTAGTATGTTAAAATACAAGTTACCTGTATGACATCACAAGCTAAGCATTACATTCCATAATTTCTATATTTTAATATATATATATCTGTTATACCCATGTCATAAATAATATTTGAACAGATTTTTATGAACTAAATATTTAATTTAATATTTAACCATTTTCTGTATACATAAGCAGATATATCAACACAATTGGACTATATCGGCTTGAGCACACTTTATTCCCACCACATACTTTGATACAGGTATGCTATTTGCACTCCTGGTTGGAATTCTATTATAGAAAGACCTTATTCTTTCTAGTAGTTCTAGTGTGCATTAGTTTCTCTTCACATTATTTCCTGCATAACATTATCAAGTCTCAAAGACATCTTAAATGTTTCTAACAGATTAAAAGTATGTGATGTTTTTTTTTTAATCTTTCTATCTAAGTTTTTTTGTCTTAGATAATAGATTAATATATCACAGTATTACAATAAAGCATTAAGTGGTTCAAAAAAGCTTCCTTTATGTTATGTGGTATAGAAACTTTTTTATACATCAATTCAACTCGAAAAATATCTTAACTATCTACCAGAATATATTACCTAATGAATTCTAGCATAATGCTTAAAAGTTATTTTTTTATTTTTCGAATCGTTTCATTTCGAATTATTTGAATCATATTTCCAATAAAAGAGCTTACATATCAATATTGCAAAAAAATATTCAGAATGTTTTTTTAGAACAGCAATCATTTTTAACTTTTTGTTTATCTAATTGAATGTTGAAATTGGTATTTTGGTTGACGCTTTTGAATAAACCAACACTTCAATAAATTTTCATCAATTTCTGTCAGCAAATAGGCCACATCTATTATCATACTGTTGATTAGTTTTAATAGGCATTTCATCAATGGGCTTGGCTGTTCACTATTAGATATATACATCATTGTTATATTCATCAGAATTTTTTAAATTTATAATATTGTTGCAATAAATAAAATACATTTTGATGTTAGTCATCATTCATAAGTGTCCCTCCACCAATAATTAAAGTACCCTATAGACTGGGCGATAGCTGAACAACTTAGTACAAAGTACAAATAAAAAAAAAAATCTTTTTGTGAGGCTGATTTTTTTTAGTTTTTTTTTATGTTTAGTTGTTTTGATTACTATTCATTTTTTATTTACAATTATAAACTGGCAAAATTGAATTCAATACATCAAAATAATCAAATGTTAAAATGCTATGAATCTAAATCCTATGATTATATTTGTCAATTTTTATTTGTCGAAAGACTTAATTTTTTTATATTTTATAATACTTAATTACTACTAATCCACAAAAATCTAAAAGAACATATTATTTCAGTCACATGTGTGTGTTTTAAAGTCACTCATAAAAAACAAATGTCTAGATGTAGGTTTATCTTCAGGTCTTTAAAAATAAATGATGTCCTTAGTGAAAAAAAACTTTCAATTCGTAAATATGAACAAACTTTATAATTGGATGTTTTTTTACTTACACAATGTACTATTTTATATAATTATTTTATCAATTTTATTTAAGTTAATATTATTTTATAAGGATTAATATTACATTTACAATAATTAAAGTCACCATTATCTGAAACCCTAGTAATGGTGATATTTTTACTGACGATTTATTTATTTAGTTAGATTCGTAAAGAGAAATATGAAAGTGTATAACTTTAGGATCGAACGGATGCGACCCCAGGCAGTCTAAAAATAATAGTCTGTAAACATTTACTTCACCAGAAGCAGTAAACGCAAGTCGGTAACTAACCTATTCAGTGCACCCTACATAAATCTATTCGTGGCGTTAACTTCAAAATTCTCTGTCGCAGCGAAAGGCGGCGCTATTTTTTTTATATTATAAAATACACGTCATGTATTATTATCAAAATTATCTCTTTAAATTAAATGTCAATAAAACATGAAAGAAATCCATTGAATCATATTAGGTCACTGGTTCTTAACCTTTCTGAGGCCACGAAACATTTGTGATTATAAGGTCAATTCGCGTAGCATCAAAACCACCAAGGTTCGAATTTAATTAAATAAAAGCTCGAGATAATGTAAACAAGGGAATAATTACGATACGATTTTGAAATCTTCCGCTTTTGTCTGCCGACTCTATCTTTTTCAATCAAAATGTTGATAAGACTACTCCTTGGTAACTATCATATGATAAATTTTGTTTCGACACACTTAGATTTTTTTTATTAATTACAACGAGGGCTTTACTAAGTACCTGGTATATTCTGGCGAAGCACCAGTGTTCTGCAGAATTTCCCTTAAGAATTACTTCTAGGTATATGTGAGACTTAAAATTAAGTGTAAATTTTTAAACCAACCTGATAGTATTATTTATGAAGTCGTTTATCTAGATTACCTGGACCTCTTATAAATATTGATTGTGGCCAGCAATACTATCATGGTGAAATATCGGAGCTTATTTGGGTGGGTGTGAGAGCCTGAGAACACCGCGTATCTATATGTATTTTTTAAAACTCCTGACTTCTAGTTCTGGATGCTATCAGGGATTATACACAATACGAGCATGTATTCGGTATCGCTACGGTGTAAATATGACTTGGGACGAGCCGCTGACGGAATTGTATGGTAGCAATTTGTTGCAAGTTGTAGCAAAAAAAAACAGTTATGCTCAAATTATGGTAATTTATATCAACCTTATTTTCCATATATTTTCGACACAAACTGCAAATGGTAATAGCCAAATGTTTATTGTTACGTAATATTTTTAAACTTGGAAGTTCGTATATTTAATCTTAAGTCAATCGGGCTCTTCCCACCCCGAATAACCGATGTCTAATTATGATACTAATAATTTAATCTAAAAAAAATTAGAAGGCCGTGATAGCTTGTGACGAGGTGAAAAATATGAAATTGGACAAGTTAACTGATTTGTGGTGGTCATAAGATATATACCAAATACAGAACGGATTTATACTGACGTAGATGTATACTTTTCTAAACACAGTAAAATACATTGCTTCCCTTTTGCAACATCATGAATAGATAATGTCGGCATTGTCCCATTATTGTATCCCACGTCCAACTGAATGCGCTGATATATAATCAATTCCAGCAAAGGGTAATCGGTATTCACAAACCATTTGACCATAATATACACAATGATAGTTTTTATATTCAGTGTTACAATTGATTAATATGTAAACCTGTCTTTAATTAGTGCACATCACTATTTAGTTGTTAATCTCCAAAACGCAGTAAATCACTACATTTAACACGTGATTGGATTACGGTGCCCGAGTTTAGATCTCTGTTACTGATGACGCAGTCGGTATAGTGCACAGATATTATGTGTTTTAATATGGTATATTTTTTGATCGCTACCAAAATAAAATGGTACAGGCTTTGCGGTCATCGGGCTAGTCATGCAATATCCTTAAATTTTATGACAAAAAATTTATCCGATATATACCTTGAATTCTACAGTTGCATTCCCTTCAAGTCTCCGGGCTTCTGAATTGGATATCAGCGAAAACGATATATAGTATGTTTCCAGGTGGATTTCCGTGTGTAGTCTTGGGATAAGGCATGACAATAAATAGCAACTGGGTGACGGAAATTTGTGATGACGGTATGCTCCAGCTATGTCCGGAAAAAAGGAAGAAATATATTAAGTTTTGTAGGGTATTTGCCGCAAATTGAAAATTTAAAAAAAGTTTTTATATTTTTTGCAATTTAACACTGAAATTTAAACCACGCATAGCAACTCCGTTCCAACAATTACTAATTCGATCTTAGTTTATTCCACCCAGCATCTGAAGCATTGCATAAGTTACCTACAGTCAAAACATGGCATATCAAAATGATTATAGTCGTGCGTATATATTTATTCAACGAAATGTTTTGAATCAGATATTCAATATGCTTAAACGCCTTGTCTTGTATTACACTTTTATCAAAACAACTCCACTGAAAAATTGTTTTCTTCTTGTCCCATTGTACTCAAAGTGCAACAGATACCTTAATTCTATGAAGTGGTCAAAATCAACGAACATTTCCATGAATGCATTATCAATTAAGCGAATGGTATAATGTGCTGATTCAAATAAATTAATATGTTTGTTTCGAAGCAAGCCCGCATTTAATTATATAATCTACATTTTGCTGTATCCCTTCTTATATTGTCAACTTATATTGAAAACACAAATACTTAGTACATAATATATAAATATATTCTCGTAAATATATAATTCAGAACCGTGTCAGTGGTTATTCAGACTATCAACTCCGCCGATGACCTTCTTATCGTAGTTGATTACAATTGCGCCTGTTTGGAAAACGATTTTTTAACAATCTCACACGATGGAGTCATTAATTTCTTTCGTTTTTATATGTAGTATACCTAACAGATACATTACACAAGACGATTTTGAAAACAGGAAGTACTTCGCGCAATCTGCCATAACAAACCTACGCATATTTTTATTATTAAGTTGTTATAGAACTTTAATGCGTCTGATAATATAGTACTCGAAAAGTCACTCGTCTTCGCGATTTTTATCTGCGTTTAAACGCGAATTCTTTTAGCAAGTATAATAATAGCAAAAGGAATATGTAATAAACGCATGTTTTATGTGTAAAGAGGAATTCTACGGTCCCCATTGACATTTAAAATAAAGAACGAAGGTCAGAAGAAGCCAACAGTGTAATGAATCCTCTTAATTGAGTAATAATTGACATTTAGGATTCACGATACATTTGTGATTTATAAGGTCAGTTCACGGAGCATAAAAATATAATTTAGTATTGGAGAAAGGCGAGAAAATGCCCCGCATTAATTTAATAATTATTATATTTCAAAACTGCTTCCTAAACGCCACTGGTATACTTTGGAAAGCTCTTCTGAAAAAAAATCGGTCCTCTCAATCTTACCAAATTTTTTCGTCCCCTAAAATTTGATGAACAAATAAGGTATGTAGTAATTAACGCACACAAGAAAATAAGTATTGATATAAATCTTTATTTTTGAATTATGTGACGTCATTTTTAAGATACCTAACCGCTATTAACGATTGTTGATCCGCTAACGAATTAGACTAGCATTCATTAATGATTTTTTCATTAAAGTGAAAGGGTAGTATTCACCGACTCACGTCAACAACCATTTTTTAAACCATCGTCTTACATATAAGCATTTTTACGGGAAGTGACTTGCCAACAATTTAGCATTTTATTCGGTGTTTTTTTTTTATTTGTCATAATAATTTTCAACTTGTATTTGAATAGAGTATTATATTCAAATATCTATAGTTTTGTCACTTATATGTGGAAATAATCATAAACATAAAAAATATCCTTCTTTTTTACTTGGAGCATGTTCCGAGAACTCAAGAGGCGTGCCTTGATGAAAGCGATCGGTTTTTAGCCTATGCCCCATCTTAATCTATTTTCAGTATGATAAATAATTATATTAAATGGGACGATGTATTCTCATCTGCACGATGGCTATGTGCCCTAGCCAAATACATGTAATATTTTATTACATTTATAATTATCCAGCAATGGAACTGAGTGTTAGAGGCTGGAGTTAATAAATAAAAGCTTTGACTATAGCTCATTTTAAGATCCCTATTTATGTCAAATCAAAGACCATCTATTACAATAGGAACATTGTTTGTTTTATTTACGGAGTAGATTTGTCATTTCCATGAACAGAAATCAATAGTATTCATCCATCAAGTGACAATTTTTCGCCGAGCAGTATTAGGGATAAGTATAATTTATAAGTACATATATATGTACGGCCACAAAGACAGCATTCATTCGGTTGGGTGAGCTGGCATGAACTCATTACAGGCCAAGTACCCGGAATGTGCATTAAATTTCATTTTACTGTGGTTACTTCTGTAAATGTTCGTGGATGTCTCAGTAGCGTAACATACCACATTAAATAGTTAAATGTGATAATATGATGTTTTTTTTCTTTGCCGGGAGTTGAACCCGGGATTAACTCGTATAATAGGCGTCCCCGCTGTCCACTGTACCATAACCCCCAACATTGTACCATATAATTGTGATAACTGAACGGTTTATCTTAATGCAGGTTTCTTCTACTTAAAAAATAATTATACGAAAAATCTGCTATTTTATCCAAATTAAAATCTAATAAGTTTCCGCAACCGCTACAACGTGCTTGTCGCGTGCCAGTTATTACTGTTTTTTTTTACAATTATTAATTTATAGCAATGTTTATGTAATAATTTTCTGATGGTAACGACGATATCGTGTTATATTGTGATAGTTTTTTTTATAGTTGCAAACTCTGTCTTTTTACAGTTGCACCCTTTCCGCTTCTGTATTAGATAAATATTATTCTGAACTCTATTGGCGTCCATTTAATTATGTCACTTTTTTTTACACTCATAATTATGTATTTTTTGGCTTGCGTTTAATTTTGTTTTGTTTCGCTAAATGTTGTGTTTTTTATTGAAATTTTAAGCTTGCGATTATGTTATACAATCTAACTAATGTGAATAATATCTTGTACGAATCGTATATTGTTAAACTAATTTTTGGCTAAGGCATCGTACTTTATCATAACATTATACTCGTATTATGTGCCTTTGGAGTTAACATATGTGTAAGCTGCAGTTTATATGTTTTATTTTATTTTTATGTTTTATGTTAGAAGAGATGTATAATTCTGTAAGATTGTTCTAGACTAAGATAATAGTAGCTACCTGCCGCATCCTACATGAAACGATCTGTTAAATAGGATTTAAATTGAGATTTATATATGAATTATTGGTGAACATTAATTACCCATTGTCGAGATTCTTTTTTAAATACATCTACATACACCAACGAAAATGATTGATTTAGTTGACGATAATTAAGCACACTTAAAAAACTAAAATTACATATTATAGGGTCCTTGGATCGATCTTTTTTTTATACTTATCATTCTATTGTACCTGAATTTGGAATTAAATGTTATTATTGGATATACTGTGCTATCGAATAAATACGGAAAATCTTCGCATAATTGATTAATATGACGCAAATGTGTCGCTACAGCTAAATTGAATTTCATTGATTTTAATTTATTGGTATGTAGATTGTTATAGAACTGGTCTGTTGTGCTCGTATTTTAATATCCCTGACTGAAGATGCGTACAATAATTTAGAGACTTGATTAATATAACATGCTGGCATTATAACACATACCAATGCATACGTTATATGTATGTACCTACAATATATTGTTGACGGAATTATACAATATATTATAATTAGTTATAAATAATGTTGGATAATGTTTTATTGTATGTAGTATAGTCAATTTTCAAAGTTCAACCTTATTTGAAAGCATTACATACTTCTAATTATTATAATGTAACGTTCTTCACATTGTACAACGAAAATATTTTTTACTCTTAAGCGCAAATCATTGCGGGTTCTACAATAGATGTAACTTATAACTGTAGTTGTTTGTTTCGTTGTGTTGATTTATTAAACAAATAAACTGATATAATCATTAATTATGGAATGTTTTACGATTATCTTTGGGAAACCCTGTTGCAATATTCTTATGATTGTTATTCATTGAAATTTTATGGGTTATACTTCATTTGTTCTAGTTTCGGATATTTGTATAATATATTATCATGGTAACCTCTTCAACCTCCACCCACTAAGCATTCGCCGTGCAATCTCTTATGTATATACAATCGCGGCCTTTTTAAACACCCACGACATTGCGGCCTTCTGTCTGTTGTTATTTATTTATCATTTAGTTAAGGCCTTTGCAAAAAATATCGTTATTCGTGATGCTCCCGACACTTTTTCAGGGGGTTTCATAAACATACCGATACTTAAAGTTATTTTTAAATTTACAATCGGCTTATTCATCGCTGCTTGGAGATAACGAATTCTAAACGCGCTTGTAAATAAAAAGCTTTTTTACAACGATCTATTGATCTGAAGTCAATCAATATGATATATCGTCTCTTTAATGCAGATGTACAACTTAATATCTTATTATATCGTAGTATTGCTATCGTACATTTGTATATATCTTTTATTTTGTTTGCAGTTTACGCTATATTTTGAGTTTACACCATACGGCAAGATGTAACCATAATCTGAATACAGTCTACTCTTATATAATATTTTTATAAGATTGCATGATAAGCCCGATGCTCTTGAGACATGGACTATTTGGTCCTAAGAGGCGGTTCAACCCAAAATATACAGTATTGAAGGCGGCGTTATGTAAAAAATGGTCACAAACGCTATATAATTAATCTGTTTCACATAAAAATAAATGTACACTATATGAGGTTGACTGTGCATCATTATTGATCTGTGGTGCAGTTTAAAGGTTGATAAAGTTACGTAATTTACGAAAGGCATCCTAATACTCCGGCCTATATGGGTACGGGCGGATTGACAAGTCGCATTGTTACGCACGCACCCGCGCCAGTTCCAGCAGGAGCTTACGATAACTATTGTACTTTTCTATTTTGGCCATGATCATATTTGGCTGCACAAAAAACGGCTTGATAAAATTCTTCCATAGACGGTAGTAGGTAGACCCTCAAAAAATTCGGGTGCAGTGTTTATTTGTCAACTGGATTAATTAGAGTACATATCACAGATATTAGTAAATATTTTTAAAACATGTTCTTTGGTTATCGATGCGATTGATTTTATTATTAATTATATCATCGCCATACTTCCAGTATTCGGATTATTATACGCAAATTCGTAATTAACTTAGTTAAAATTATTGCTAATATGTAATATTTACTATTACTTAAATATACATATACTAAACATAAAATTCTTTTTTCAACGCGTCAATCCAAGCACAAAAATAACGGCAGAAGCGGGATGCGAACCGCGGACCTTGGAAACCAACTATGCCCAGGTATTCATACCGCTCGGCGAATCGCGCCATTGCTATGCCCAGACTGACTTGCGGTGAAACTAGTATTTATATCATTGTTATTTAATTAATTAAGTATATATAATAAGTTAATATTTACTTTCTGGATTTTAAATTATGTTTTAACACAAGTAATTACTTTGATATGAACATTTACGTGATTTTCCCCCTACTCACCATTTTATTACGAAAAGGTTTAATTTAGACTAGGTTAGGTTAAACAATGTTTGGTAAGACTAGCTTTGGTAAGACTTACTTGGATGAGATTATCCTTGGTTAAGTTAGGTTAGACTTGTTGATGAAAAATATATAAGATAATATTGTTGCCTACAACTTGTATTTTACAACATTTACTGTTGTAAAATGTAAAAGTGACGACTTATTTATGTTAAATATTTATTTGTAATTTTTAACATTAATATTTGTACAATAAATATATTAAGGTATCGTCAACATAATAACCTATGTGTATTAAAAATTCAGCTTTCTAAATGCTTTATTCACCAAGAAGTCTTTGAGAATTAGGCAAATATTAGATTCCGAGTCTTATTCTCAGAATGCAACGCAAATCTTTGGAATTGTAATGAATGCTATTTGTAATGTAACTAATTTCTATTGTTTCAGATGATGTTGCAGTTTTGACTGTGGCGTCAAATTTAACTGAGGGATACCAAAGATACTTGCGATCAGCAACAATATATGATATTCCTGTGACGACACTGGGCTTAGGAGCAAAATGGAAGGGGGGTGATATGAACTATGCGGGGGGAGGTCAGAAAATAAACCTTCTCAAAGACCAACTTGCAAATCTAATAAAAGAAGGATCGAATGATGACAAAATCATCATTTTCACCGACAGGTTTGATATTATTACTACATATATACAATTCCTGCATTTATTAATTATAAAAATCAAAACATTAATTTGAATACAGAAAAGGTCATAATGATGTTATTTTTTTCAGTTACGATGTCATGTTCCTGGGAAAGTTATCTGAAATAGTAAGCAGATTTAAATCCATCAGCAATACCAGAGTTCTTTTTTCTGCAGAACAGTTTTGCTGGCCAGATGAGTCATTGATACCGAAATACCCAGTTCTGGAAGGAAAAGGAAATCCATTTTTGAATTCGGGTGGTTTTATGGGTAAGTAATAAAAAAATATATATGCCTTTGGCATAATTCCTAGATTGTTCATTAAATTTTATTCATATTATTTTTATAGTAATCTGTGAAAAACTCATCAAAACAAATATGTAAATGTATTTAATAGTAATTTAAATTCAATAATAATGTTCAGTTTTATTTCTTACTATTTATTATGAATGTAGGCGTTTCATATGATTTCAAATGGTTTTTTTTTTTCAATTTTTTTTACTTTTATAACTTTATAAGAATTTTCACAATAGTTATCAGCTAATAATCATGACATTATGTAATGTAAAATAGAAATATTTTGTATTTTTATGGCTTTGTATCATAATGCTTATTTAGACTGGATGTGTTTTATCCTCTTAAAGGATATCAGTTGAAGAAAAGACCATCTTCGAACTGCTCTAATAATAGGTAAAATAAAAAAGAAGGAATTCAAAATAATAGAATATCAACAAAAAAAATATCAATTTTTAATTTTGAATAATCATTTTTACTTTTATATTATTTATTTACACATGAAATACATCATTTTTATTAATTCTACTTTTAAATAAAGTATACTGAATTGAGTTTACTTTTACATGTTTTTTTTTATTATAAAAGTTATGCATTGCTGTTTACAGGTTATCTAAAGGAAATGTATGAAATTGTTTCACACAAAGTTGTTGACAATACTGATGATGACCAGCTTTATTATACAAACATTTACTTAAATGAGACACTTCGAGAAAAATTAAAGATTAGCCTCGATCATTATTCATTCATTTTTCAGAACCTAAATGGTGCTTATGGTGAGTATTAATTTATTATACTACTATAACTACTACTATTACTACTAGCGTTACTACTATTATTACTACTAGCGCAATTTATAAGTGTAATTAAAATAATTAATTATTTTTAAATATTTCAGGTGAAGTTGAATTACACGTTAATGATTCTGTACAATACCCTTTCATCCAAAATTCATTTTATGAAGTAAAGCCTTTAGTGCTTCATGGTAATGGTCCTTCAAAAGCTGTGTTCAACTCTCTAACAAGCTACTTGGCTAATGCCTGGTCTCCTACACTTGGCTGCTTGTTTTGCAAAGAGAATCGAATTGTCTTAGATGTAAGTACATAAATTGATATCAGTCATATGTGATTCAAATTCTACTTTTTATAAAATTAATTCTATATATTTTGATCAATAAAACGATTCGTGTTATTTTTAGTTTGCTTACCAGACTCTTAATTCATTCATTTGTAGGAATATTTACTAGTTCAAACAATATATAATTTTCTATTTTTCTTTTCAGAATGATAATCTGCCTGTTATATTGATGACAGTATTTATTGAAAATCCAACTCCCTTTTTAGAAGAGTTCTTTAGCAAATTGATCGCCCTGAATTATCCCAAAAAGAAGATTCATTTATATTTAAGAAACAGGGTTCCTGAGCATGAAGCAGCCGCCGAAGCATTTGTCTCAGACAGCCGCAATGACTTCGCCAGCACTAAAAGAATTAAACCAGATGATGAAATCATTGAAGCCGATGCTAGAACAATCTCGTTGTAAGTAAATTATTAGCTGTTATTATATACCAATAAATAATATTTAATAAACCCTTAGAAGTCATCTCTGGAAAGCCTCGACACTTATAATAATTACTATTATTATAATAGTTACATATAACATAATAAGATATATTGTGCTTATATATTATTATATTGAAGTACGTTCTTTCACAATATATTTCCTGAAAATACAGCAAACTAATAATAAAATTGGATGTACATTAATGTTTTATTTGTGTGGAAGGCAATGAGAGATATTAATAAGAAATGTTTTGAATGACTTGTTTTGATTAGAAAAAACTGTATTTTGTGTATAAAAATCTCAACCTACAATTTTTTTAAATATTCAGTTTGTTCTGTTATGTTGTTTTATAGTATTTTATTATAATTACTCCATTTTGAATGTTATTTAACTATTTGCTTAAAACAAATTCAATTATATTCTAGGGAACTCTGTGCCAAGAAACAGTGTGACTTTTTGTTTGTTGTCGATTCATTGGTACATCTGGATGACACAGAAGTTCTTAGAGATCTGTTAGAAACCAATCTCCCTGTGGTGGCGCCCATGGTGGCCCGGCCTGGCAAGGCTTGGACCAACTTCTGGGGAGCGCTGACTCCTGAAGGATTTTATGCAAGATCCGTTGATTACATGGATATAGTTCACTTGAATAGAAGGTAAGAAATTTTTCACTTAAATATTTTTCAATTTCATACTGCATGGAAACTAATCACTGTTAAGCATTAGAAAAATTATCACTGTTATCCCATTCTCCGAATTACTTATTTGTAAAAGATACAAATGGATTATTATTGTGACAGTGAATTTGAAAATATTTTTACTTATCGAATAACTTATCAGTTTTTTTTATAATTATTATGCCCGCAAATCTTTTTCTGTTAACAAAACATGAATACGGATCCACAAGTCAGTGAGGTAGTTAAGGCTTTTGTCGGCAGTCCTAAAATTCACGTCGTCGTCCCCCACTTTCACAAATACAAAAAATAATATTTATTTCAAAAACGCTTAATTCTATGTAATGGTATCTATATACATACGTCGATAAAAATATTGTAGGTTAGCCACAATACCAAAAATCCGACTGTGAAATCTTACAAAATTACGTAAGACTTGTTTATATTTATTATTTAGAGATTTATGTCATAAATATTACATACTTTTCAAACTATGAATTCTAAACCCCCAAACTAATACATACCTTGATTTTTAATGTAATTTAAAGTGTACGAATCATTATTTTTATAATAAACTAAATATAATTGATCTAATGAGGAAGTATTAAACGTATATATGAACCGCATTTTTTTTTAAATGAATTAATATTTACTTTTTTTGATTTAATTTATTTACATTCTTCCAACAGCAGAAATTAATATATAAATAATTTAAAAAAATAAGATTTCCGCCTAAATGAATATTGATTTAATGGATATTGTTGTAAATTTTCGTCTGTCGGCCAAACTGTCTGAAAAATATCTAAATCATAGTAAATATACTTGTATTATTATTTCTTTTTTCTTTTTGAGGATCTAGAGAACAATAAATTTTGCTAAAATAAAAACTTACTTACATTTAGACCACTCAACTAAGATTTTATTAATATAATAATGACAGCATGATTATTTAGCTATTTTAATCTGATAGATATTTTTCATTACTGGTACTCCTTAAATTATACTCTGGACGTAAAAATGATTACTAAATTAGTAAAACATTTACAAAAAAAGAGTGACAATTATTTTACTTAATTTATAACCTTTTGTTGGCCTGACATTGTCCGCACACTACCAAATATATTTAAATTTTCCACAAACAGTTAATATTCTAAAGCGTTCTGTATGAACCATTGATTTTAATTATTATAATTTACAGAGATTGCTACCTATTTGTTTACAAAAACACAAAAATAAATAAATATCTTCAAACAATATATTAATATTTTAACTAAAAACATTTGTTTTCATTTTGTTTGGTTATTGTAATATTTTTAAATAATAGACATATTTATTAAAATCAATTGTATTTTATTGATTTCTAAATTTATATAATAAGTTGGATAGCAGTAACAAATTAGCAGATTTACTAATTTTATACATTTTTGTTTAGTATCTATTGTTAAAAATGATTAAAATATTTTTTGTAATTGTAATAAATTGTAAAAATACTAAACAATATTTTATTTTTGGAAAAAAATTCTCAGTCGAATGCTATAGAGAAGTCTGTCTTAAATGAACGCCTATCAATAGAATACATGTTATCGGCAGTACATTCATAGACTCCGGCATCCATTTGGGTGGCAGGATCTATCTCAATTTTAGATTTCACTTTATCTTTACCCATCCTCCATTCATGGACCTGTCAAAAAAACAAAAACCTTTATTAATTAACATGAAATATTGCATACTAGTTCAAATTGCTTAACAAATTGTGTATCGCAAAATATTCACATATAAAAAATAAATAAATGTCAGAATTTATATAAAGTCGCATTCATTAATTAAGAAATAGTGTTCGCAAATGCTTTATTATATAATAGTTTAATGACACACAGTAATCTTATTACAAATTTTCTCAGTAGAAGTCCATCATTCAGTCAAGTAAATAAATCAACTGTTTCCAATTTATTCCATGATTTTATTGGGAAATTACTTTATTTTTACTCTGAAAATAGTTTCTCAATAGAATCGTGAAATAATATTTCATTTTTAATTATTTTACTTGAACAGAATAGATTGACAAATGGTACAGCGCAATACGCATACAATACAAATATATATTTTTATTAATGATAATCCAATACAATAATTTGTGATACTTCTTACTGTAATGTCAATAAATACCTTATTATTTATTACACCCAACTATTATGTCACAAATTTAATGACACTTGACAATACTATTAAACAAAATGATCTACTCACATGTAAATAAAGATGCGAAAATATTTCTATGCCATCCTTAAACCAAGTAATATGAGGTCTAGGTGACCCCCGAGCCACACACAAAAAAGCTATTTTATGACCAAGGACATATTCATAATCAAAATGTGATGCGAGTAGAATCTTAGCTCCCTAAAACAATTTATACATAATCAATTAGATATATTTACTCCTACATTTGTACATAATAAATTAAAGTATTTTTTCTTCATTTTAATAATAAACGTCAACTAAGTATACGTATAGAGAACTGATGTTTCAATTCCTACATACCCTTTTAAGGTAAATTATTTATTTCGAAAATTCTCAGTATTTTTTGAAATTTCATTTATACTCAAGTATACGAATTGAGCGAAACTTATGTGTTTCAAAATGATATATTATTTTCGAAAAATAAGTTCAAATAAATCTTTGTTATTTATATTTTTTTATTTTAACAAATGTGTTTGTCGATTAGATTACATTCACCTGTTTTTTCATCTAGACACTCATTTATTGAATGTATCAAAATTGACAATTATAGTTCATATCAATTTGACCTTGTAGTACACAAACATCAATCCAATTTAACCTGGATTGAAAATGGTCAGCTTTGAACATTACAATCACCTCATTATTAAATAACATCATACTTCAATAGTCTCTTACATTATTATTATTGTAATATTGGTCAGAATCGGTATCTCTGTATTTGCCAGTAATTGGTAAACCTATTTGTACCTGAAACAATTAACAATATTTATTTATAAAAGGGTCTATAATAAGTATTATGTAACAAAAATTTGATATTCATTTCATCTCACCCTTGATTTGGTTTTACTGATTTTTCTACCTCTTCTGCCCGTAACGGGATTATATAAAACCAACAGCATTCCAAAAACCATGATCACTGCAGAAAATCTCATTTCCTATTATATTGACAATAATAAGAAAACGTTAGTAAATTTATTATTTATTAAATCGTTGATTTGTTATTTCACTAAAACATATTTATTATCTTACAAATCGATTCCTAATTAGCTAGACTTAATGGATTAAAGCATTAATGGGCAAGAACACTTATTAAATTTTTTACACAATTGTTTTTAAAAGAAACTTAATTAATTATTAAGTTAAATAAATAAGTTTTGATTTTATAAATAATTTTATTTGTATTTAAATCACATTTTCTATGAAATCAATATGATAATAACAAAATAATAATTACAGAATTATTTATTATTAAAATACCTTTCACTTTTTAAAGATTAGTGCAAAAAATGATTGCAAAATTCCAGATGTGGATTGTTAAGCTTGTTCAGTTGTATTGTGATAACAGCTCAGTCTGCTGCTGGGGATTAAATGGGAATCATCCGTTACGCTGGGTTATGATGGCAGCTTTATATTTACTAACTAGACCATTCATTAAATATTGGATACAGGAGGGTCGGATCATGCTCATCTCTCTTTGTAACAATTGCTTATTTGAATGTTTGTACACTGATTTTCAGCACATATCTTACGTCAAAAAAATATTTAAAATCACCTTTTTAACTACACGTCTCTGAAAATGGTTTATCAATTTATAAAATTTAAAAAAATATGGATTTTTATGTATTTTCTTTTATGTATATATTTTTTAATGGAATTTATTAAAATATATCTAAAAATAAACTAAATTATAGAAATACTAATACATATTTCAAATGAAAACTGAGTAACATTTATTATAAGTAAAGCATCTAATTTTTTTTTTACTATACGAGTACTAGGTTTAAATAGATATTTATTAAATACATACTATTAAATTATGGATTAACTTCTTATATATTTTCAATTTAGTTTCAAAGAACATACAACTTCTGCTAATTTAATTTGATATTGTTATTTTAAAAAAATGTAAATTAAAATCTTAAATCTTATTTTAATGTAAACTGTTAACAACTTTTCAAAAAATACCACATAAATAATTTTCTTTTAACGTAGTGTGTGTTAACCCTGTTTCATTTGAATGTAATCTTGACGTATACCCTAGAGGAAATCTATTACGTTTAATATATAGTCTTATAACATCTAGTGACAAGCTTTGGAAGTAGATAGATAGATTTAAATTTTTAGGCATTGTCTCAAAGTAAAGTTTTCTTGCTCTCTTAATTCATATTGATTCCTTTATATTATAAGAAATAAATGACTTATATAATTATTTATTTTCATATAATGCATAGTATACCTATCACAAATTTTAATTATACATTTATACAAATAATTTAAATCTCCTACTTGAGTATAATTCTTATAAATTATTTAATCCTGAAAATAATATTGGGTGGTATATTAAATGTGAATATGTATTTCAGATAAATCATTTTGATAAAAAAAAAACTCATACATTTAAGCACAATTTATTAACAAAGATGCAATTATGAATTTTTACAAAACTTTTGTATAACTCAATAATTATATTTTGTATATCAATGTTTACTCAATTTAAAATAATAAATATAAATTATATTAGTCACATAACAATTTGGTAATGCTCACATTTTATTTTGAGAAAGTAAACATTACTCATACATAAGATAAAAAAATACTCTTGAAGGGTAGAAAATCTATGACTAATCATTAATTATATTTACTTCTTATATTATATGCAACATTTATTTTATGTTGCATGGTTAATAATCACATTAGTATATTATCTCATTACCTGAGGAGGTTTGATTTGTTTCAGTAAACATTAATTCTATTAATAGGTCAACATTACATAGTCAGTACGAAATCCTTTGTGATCTATTGCATACTGGTTATCTGCTTGGCATTCATAGTACCCTGTGAAACAACGAATTGAAATGTTTTTTGACAATACAAAGAAACTTAAAAAAAAGGAACTTAAATCATATTTTCAGTATTAATTATGTTTTAACCTGCATCTTTCTGGGTCGTCGGATCTATTTCCATTTTAGATTTAATTGTATCATTTCCCAATGGCCATTCGTGTACCTGAAAAAAAAATAGAAAGTATTTTTCAATTAAAGATTGTTAAGAAAAAATCATAGGTATATATATATATATTTTCTTTAATAGTTATTTTAAAAACTTCTATATACCTGAAAAAATCTGTGATGATACAATTCTATTCCGTCTTTGAACCATGTTATCTCAGGCCTAGGTAGTCCTAGAAAATAAATGTTTTTTTTATATTCTCATGTATATATAATTTTTGTTTACAAATTAAGTAAAAGAACAATTTCATCCTTTCTCTCGCAGTAAAATTTAATACAGACAATATATTAAGCATTTTGAGCACACTTTAATATAATTTTAAACAAATTCGCCAATATTTTTGAATGCTTTATGTGATGAATTTTGAATAAGTATTTATTTCAAGAAATGCAATTTCTTACGCGCTTTTAGCTCATTTAAACATAATATAAATTCATATTTATGTATCGCAATTTTTCCATGTTAAAAGTAGTAGTACAATAATTATTTAACTAATTTAAAGTTGCTTGAAATTGTTTGTTAGTTATCTTTTTATGCATTACCTGTCGCCATACAGAAGAATGTTATCTTTCGTCCTAACATATAATCTAGTTCAAAATGAGATGATTTAACAATTTTTGCACCCTGGAATTTAAAAAAGTGAAAATCATTGATTTATGTGATTATATATAATAAAATTATATATTTGTATACATAAATATTTATAAATATCTACTTACGTCTTTATGCTCATAGTAATTTGATGCGGAAGGATTTTTATGCTGAATAATTATTGGCATTCTATTACTACCAAAATGCCTTCTACCCCCTCTGAGTTTTCCGCCTCTCACTATAGGGATGCAATTCAGTAATATTTATTATACACAAAAATGAAGTTTATGTAACTTTAAATATTTTTAAAGCACTAAAAGAGTTAAAATACTATAAATTATATATAATTTCATTATTTGGATTTTTTATCAATATACTTCGAATTATAATTGTTAAATTTCACATTTACTTTTATAAAGGGTTTACTTACTTCCACCACCCCTTGCCGCTTCACTCTTTAGTACTGTAAAAACTAGAATAAGTGTAAATACTATAAATCTATTCGAACAATTCATTTTTTACACACCCTTCATAAATTCCGATAATATTAAATTTATCAGGTCAATTTATTTGTGCCAATTTTTATGCTTATTAATTAGTCGTTCCACTTTAAAATCGAACATAAATAACGTGTAAGCTTTTTTTCACTTACAGTTGCAATATTGTCCTTTGGTCCAATACCAAATGTGACCCGACTGAATCAGCTTGGCTCAGAAGTCTGTGGCAAGCTTCAGGGCTGTCAATACACTATATAATTTTGTTGTATCAATTAATTTCGTACTGTATTTTAATTCGTCCATATATTTAAATAATCGTAAACAGAAAAATATAATTAAATTGTAATTGTAGTCAATGATTTTAAAGATATTTGTAGAAACAGAGATAATATATGCGAAAGCATTTATTGAAAAAATACAGAGGGTATTTAATTGTTTTAAATGTATTTTTTTATTAGTATTTATTTATTTATCTCTTATGATTTCTTTATTCATCTCTGACCTGATTAACATACTATTATATATAATTATATTAGAGGCATTTAATACAACTGATAAAAATTGAAACATTGCTCACCATTAAAAGAGGGACAGAGTAATACAAATTCAATTGTCTTTATTCCTCTATGTATTCATTATGGATTAGTTATGATTGTACAGTTTTTTATTATCAAAGGTTGTCTTAACAACACTGTATTTGAAATAATATGATGCAAAAGAGATTATTATAATTGGATAACTCATACATAATATAGCCTGTGCAACTTGAGTAACTTATGATTTTGTATCACATTACTGAGTAGCCCTCTATGTTGGTATGATCCTAAAAATAATAATGTATTAACTAACTAAAGATTATTTATCTTTTTATTGGTTTCAATTTTTATTTATTATAACTCGATTTTAATGAAATAATTACAATTCACTCAGTAATATCATAAGGTATTACAAACAGTATGTAGTACTTTGACAACCCTTATCATTTGTATCATTGTAAATCCACCTAATTAAATCAATTGAAATGATTTGTTTGGAGTTCTTTTATGCCACTCAATGTAGTTATATACAGTTGATATATTTGCAGAGGTGAATTTGGATGCCATTTTTATTGTAAATATATTACTGACTCATTAATTTTTAAAAATTAATATGAACTTATTAGTTACCTGTCTATTTATCTCATTCATAGTAAATTAATCAATATAAATTGCAACCATCATAAAAGGAAGATACAATATTTTTTTAAACCGTTTATACATAAAATAATTAAACTTATCATAAATTGATATAAATATAGCTTAACACTTACCTATAACACATTTTTTTTTGTCATACAAGCATTTTATATATCTTATATCTTTTATATGATTCATGTATGTGTATGTACTAAATATATTTTTTGTTTGATCTTTTTATTGTAATATTTATTATATAAATACATTTGATTATGTTTAAATATATATAATTACTAAATTGGTGTGATTGCACAGCTTAAGTTATCACATTTTATTAGTATTGCTAAATTAATTATTTGCCATTAAATATGAACCTTTTTTTTTTCACAGTCCACACCTGTGTAGGCAATTTAGACAATTGTTTTATTTGTTTAGATTCATATCAACACATACAGTTCTCATGCAACTGACTCCCTTTATAACAATTGATGATTGGACGGGTGATATTTGATGAACATGTATAACATTATGTTATGCACACATATACTCAAAGGACATTCATATAAAGTTTATTGTAATATAGTTTTTAAAAACCAACAGATCGTAAATATAAAATAAAGTTAAAAAACAAATTTATAAAATTGGCATAAATATTTTTTTATTTAAAATGTATAAAAAATATATTTAAAAATACATAAATATATATTGCATGTGTATAATTAAAACCTTGATTTGTACATTGAATCCTTACTTAACTTTATTTCTATTGTAGCTACTTTTTTACTTAAATAATATTTTTATGGAATATAAAATAACATTTTTTTTTTTTTTTTTTTAGAGGTGTATGGAATGTTCCATTTATAAGTTCCTGTTACTTAGTAAATGCCTCAACAGTATTACAAAAATATGATAAAAAGCAATTGTCATACAAGGATGAGAATGCTGATGCAGATATGGCATTCTGTGCTTCTCTTCGTCAATTAGTAAGTTAAAAAATCTTTTTTTTATTTGAATTTGTATTATTCAACCAATATCTTGTCTGCACATGTTTTGCAAAACTATTGACAAAATTCAGCCGTATAAGATGAAATTATACATCATACTCTGCTTTATTGTATTTTTTTGTGAAATATCATTATTATTATTTATAAGGTACCTATTAAACCATTCATTACATATGACGTCTATAGTGGTCATTAGCTTTAAGTGAAGCCTTATATAACAGTTTTTTATTGTTGTTATGTTCAAAATTTGCTGAATATATTACTGAATAGAAAAAAATGGATTCCTATCAAAAATTATATGTAAAAATATTATATTTGTTTACTGGAAAATATAATACAATCTATATTTACTGTAAAAATCGATTGCCAATCCACAAAAAAGCGCCACAGTCAATATGTTAAAGTATCATTCACGATTGACTGCTTTAATATTTTTTATCAAATATTTAACTGTTTCTTTAAATATTATATGTGAATGTTTTGGTAAATGGCACAAATAATTATTTTTATTCGATGACATAATGAAAGTCAGAGTGTCATCTTTTATATTTTCATTTTCTACTTATGTCCTGTTCTTTTAGGATTTAAAAGAAAAATAGCCTTATTACATAAAACATGGAAGATATTTTTTTTTATTGACAAAATTTAATACTTCAATTTTCAAACATTAACTTTTTTGATTATGAATTTATTAAATATCTTAGAACATACTAAAGAAATCAATTTATGGTGGCATATTTGCTAAAGAACAATCACTACACGTGGGTTTATATTTATAATAATAAATGTTAGTATTGTAAAGGCTTGCTAATAAAAATAAAACATCATTAAAACACTTTCATATCAAGTATAGTAAATCATATCAAGCATTACTCACAATCGTAGGTTCAACCGTACTTTATGAAATTATTATTGTTTTTGTTTGTTTTAGGGAGTATTCATGTATGTATCTAATGTCAGGGATTTCGGTCACCTTATTGATGCTGAAACTTTTAACATTACATTGAAAAATCCAGAAATTTTCCAAATATTTGAAAATAAATGGGATTGGGAACAGCGTTACATTCATCCTGAATATATAAATAATTTCGATGTTGATAAAAAACATGATCAGGTAAAAAACATTATCACCAGTTTTTCTTATGTTCAACAATTAGTAATTTTTTTAAATTAATTAAAAAAACAATATTTAATGATTTTTAGCCATGCCCTGATGTGTACTGGTTTCCTATGACATCTCTGCGCTTCTGCAAGGAGTACATAGAAGTGGTAGAGAACTTTGGTCAATGGTCAGATGGAAGTAATAATGTAAGTTTAAAAAAAACAATAATATTCTTAAAAATCTATGAGTGATCTGGAGATGTTTTATCGATAAATGTTATGTGTTCAATTGGTAATTAATTCTTGACGGAACTTAAATTTTAATGTAAGTGAAGAAAATAAATATTTTGGATTTGTTTTTATATTTTTTTAAAAGGTCATATTTCAGGTGTGCTAGAAGCCATTATCAATCTTCTATCCGAAACATGTCATTGTAAAAATAAAAATGGAATCAATTTAATATATTTATTTTATGGAGATAAAAAATTGTTTTGATAAAATGTCAGAACTGATGAACCTTGATTATGTTTACATAATCAATAATTGTCAGAGCAATATTTGTAACTTGTAAAATTAAAGTGTATTAAGAAAATACTCGAGTGGTTGTGATTTTAATAAATTAATCTGATTCTCTAGACAAAAAAAATAATCATGAAATTTAATTTTTAAATAAAGTAAATGAAATAATTTTTTGAATTATTCCACAATTTTATTTCAAATTTATCTCTAGATCATTATCTACTTTATTTTGAAAAATATAATTTACAATTGAGAACATATATCTGTAAATTAAATCCACCAGTTTTTCCTTTAAAATAATTGATTTAGAATAGAAAAATTGTGCATTAAAATGTAATAATTTGCAGGATGTACGTCTCGAAGGAGGATATGAAGCTGTACCTACAAGAGACATTCACGCTAATCAAATTGGTTTTGAAAGGCACTGGTTATACATTTTGAAAGAATATGTGAGACCACTTCAAGAACTTGTATTCGTGGGCTACTTCCATGAAGTAAGTACTTCAATAAATATCATAATTATCATATTCAATAATTCAACAAATTTATCTTTAAAAATATCGAAAAACGTTTTGTTACTTAAATAATTTTACAAAAAATATATATTTATAAGAATGTTATGGCTACATTATAGTTACTATTCTGATTACAGCCACATTCTCTGATGAATTTCGTGGTTCGCTACAAGCCTGATGAACAGCCGTCTTTGAGACCCCATCATGATAGCTCAACGTATACTATTAATTTAGCTCTTAACACACCAGGTAAATATAGTCATTGACTGCTTAACACAAAATATTTCATACTATATTATGTGGTTTTAACAAAAACTAATGCTTATTGCATCATTAATTGTTATTTAATGTTTTCTTTAGAACTTGACTACAAAGGTGGTGGTTGTCATTTCATCCGTTACAACTGCTCTGTGATATCTACTCGTCCTGGCTGGCTCCTGATGCATCCCGGACGGTTGACACACTTCCATGAAGGTCTCTTAGTCACTGAAGGTGTTAGATATATTATGATTTCATTTATTAACCCATGAACATTTTATTATTTTTTTAGTATCATACAGCAAAGTGATCAAAATATATAATTACTAAATTTTTACTACAAGACTATAATTATTTACTAAATAGTAGAAAAACGAGATTATTTTTCTTAAATTCATAAGATATTTCATTTGGCTTCTTTTTGTAAATTAGTTTTACTACAGTTACATGAATAAGTCAATATGTTTATCTTATATATTATTATTGAAATTGTTTAATGTTACTAATTAATTTTCAATGGTATTTCAGAAACTTTTTTTGAATTTATTCAGTGTTATTAAACAATTATTAAATTTTTAGTTATAAATTTTAATAAATTTATTTACTTGTAATTTTTATTTAATTTGGCGCTCATTTTACTCCATAACATAACATCATATTTGTTGAATTTTTAAGTATTGAAATTATTGAAATGCCAAAAGTTAAGAATTTAAGAGCAAATCCTTATTTGTAAAATAGAAAATTAGTTTATATTATACATATCTTTTAAAACATAACAATAGTTATAGTAATAGTTTTGTGTTTTTAAAAATCACTGAAACAATATTATAAAAAGACATTTTATTTATGTAAAAAAAATATCCCAAATAATTTATAAAATATATTTTATTCAATAAAGACAAGTTAAAAATATTGAAATGTTTAATTTATAATTATATTTCTTTTCACATTATAGACAATGAAATATATATATATTAAATTTCAGTTAATTAAAAAAAAAATTGAAGCTTTTTTCTTATTCCTAACATTTACTGTGATTTTGTATTAAAAAATCTTTTAGTAACAACAATATTTATATTTTTCAACCTTCAATGGTTTTTTATTGTAGGCATAATAAATAATATTTTTAACATTAATAAATTGAATGTGTAATTGTTTAAGTAACCATAGAAACCCTTACATACAAAGTAGTCATATTTATAAATCAGAGCGTTTATAACGTGCACTGTAGGCAGCCGAATGATACTTTGGCCACAAAGGTAAGGTGTCCCAAAAATTCCTTCTGTCCTCTAGAAATCTTGATGACATTGTAGGTTTTTGTGAAATAGTTAGATACTCCCATTCTGCAGTAGATGTCATTGGTTTCCATTCAGGTAAATGTATTGTCTTTGGTTTATCGGGTATATTAGGATTGCTAAAACCATTAAAATTGGTGATATCATTTACTAATACAATGTCATATAATTGAGAAAAGTTTTATTCAAATATATGAGGTTGTATCACATTTTAAAAAGAAAATTAACATGTAAAAAGCTTTCAAGAAATGGACTAAACTTGTATCGAATTTGTATGGAGTCAATAGGAAAATAAATCTACTATAAAAACATAAATCTTACTCACCCGCTTATAGCAAAGTTGTTCCACATTGTTAAAAACAAGTCGGACATACTGGCATCTTTTTCGTTTAGTGTTTCGGGAAATAATCCCAGATAGAATATATATAGAAGTTCATCAACATGGCAAACACCTAGGTAAAGTATTTTTTTTTATTTTTGGATTTAAATTCTATTATAATAAAAAATGATCTGCATTAAAAATAAAGTGACGCTTTAAAATCGATTTATGAAGTGTCTATATTGTTTCCATGTAAAATATTTCCATAAAAAATATTTAAAACTACTGAACTTAAAAATTATGCAATTCATACCATAATCTCTCCAGAGATCTCCAAATATTTCTGAAAAGCTGTGTTTCCCTCTATAAGTTAAGTGATAGAAGTATACAGGGTAATCAGAGTTGGGTAGTTGTAGTTTCATTTGTTCATTTATTCCATTAAGAAAGTAAGTATCAGTGTATATCTAAAATTATATATAATAAAAATATAAACGAATATATAAACAAAGATCATAAAATGTGATTATGAAAATATTTCCAAAAAATTACATCTGTTAGGGGATCAGTGGTGTCATTGGTAATAATGCTTTGACCATTTAGATAAAAATCCTTAATTGCTTTAGTGACAAAATCCACATCTTTAGAATGGTAATAATCGAATGTTATTGGAGCCACTCGATCGAAATTATCAGATAAATCCTTTCTCAACTCAGGTATCCTAAAGATTGCTAAAATAAAAATTTATATCTATAAAAATTGTTATTTTGTTTAATCGTTGTAAACAGTTATAGGAGATGTTCAATGTTTATGAAACATCTTTTATAGAGACGTTATTTATATGTATATTAAAAACAATATGATACTTATCTATTTAGTATTATTTGTATATACTAAAAATAATTATGTATGAAATTGAGATTTTACATGCTGATTGTATAGCTCCTTCTTTTTCATTCATCCCGAGCATTAAGGGAACTTGGTGAAAGCGACCTTGGGCTAAAATAACTCTGGGATCTTCTGTCAAGAATGCATCTTCATCTTCAGGTTCTACGACCGGCTTGAACGGTATCATAGGGTTATATTCCCATTTCTAAAACGATAAAAAAGGTAAAGCTAGTCAGATCATTTTTAAAAAATATTTACCATAGTAAATTCTTCAATAACATGGTATTGACTGCTCGTTAGTCAATATAATAGGATCTCTGAAATTAACATAATAACATGACGATGATAAGAATACTTCTTCAGCTGCATTAAATTTACATATTATCCAAATTGGCTTTATAAATGCTATTATAATGGATGAACAGTTTCATAATCATGACTTCGCCAATAATCGTTATAACTGATTGATATTAGTTTTTAATAAATATTTCGTTTGATTTTTTTTATTTTTTGACACCTTATACTCGTAAATGTTATAATTGAAAAAATTGCCATTAAAACAATCTGCTATTTTAAATTAAAAAATATAAATTTCGTGTCTTTATTCATATATATAACAAAGATAGATACGTTTTGATTGCATTATAATTTACTTATAAAAATAATAAAATCTTTATGATGTAATTTATAATTATTGGCGGCTTATGAGAGAATCATTTTGAAGTTTGAAGAATTAATATCTGAAGATTTTTTTTATTTAAGTGATGGAATTTCACACAAATATCAACTTTGCAACCTTGTCAAACGATTTATAAATAGGTCATCGTGATTATCGTGAAAACACCGAAATTTGTTTCTTCAGTTGTTGATCAAGCTAAATTGAGTTTTTTTTTCAATCATTTCAGTAATTACGTAAGGTCATTGATATTTTATAAATTCCCGCACGGTGATCATTCACTATTTTTATTGAATAGCTTACCAAACTACAGAAGCCTCTATTTGATATATTTCCTGATATCTTATTGTCATCCTTAATTATATTTTTCGCATAAATTTAGGCACTTATTTATGAAAAATTCTATGTTGCCACAAGGTGAGATTTTTTATAAATCAATTGAAAAATTCATCTGTTTTAGTTCGAAAAATCTCGTCATAGAGCATTGTTCAACATTGTTTATTATATTAGTATTAAAAAAAACATCAATAATATAGTTTCATAAAACTAATTATGTTACTATTAATATAGTTTTTTTTAGAAAAAATCCTTAAAATAAAATATATATATAACTTGCATGAAATATGTGTTGCGCAGTGATGAGATCTGCTGCTGGTTTAGTTCGCAAGCATTCTACCATTTCATAATTATCTTCAGTAGGACATTGCATTGCTTCCCCTAAGGTTTTTGATTGTTTTTCTGCTATTCCAGGTACAGCGTTAGCCCAAACACACAATGAAACTCCTGATTGTGCTATTATCCTATGGAAAAGGCCTGTAAAAATATTATAATGCATAACTTATAAGACAAATAGTTAATAAAACGTAAGCGAAAGTTATGTTTGTAAGACTAAAATAAATTATATATATATCACACATAATATTACAATATTAAAAGTTTTATTAATTTCCTATGGTTGTAAAAAATATCATCAAAACTGATAATTCTTGTCGAATATTCATAGTTATTATTGCTACACATTATTTATAACTAGATGATTTTCACTTTTATTGATTATACTCGTAATATAAACAGTACAGGTATATTTGTGTCTACGCCATCTTCTTCGTAGTATCAATCCGGTGGATTGGTTTGCAGCAACAGAATCTTGCATCTCGATCTCCATTCCTCTACGCCATATCCGCTCCAAATTCAGAGAATATGGCCACCATACATTGCATTCAACTAACAAAAGTTTCAATTAAATTTACCCATCGCAAAATTCCTTGAAATAGCATCAGTGGGCAGTTTTTAGAACGACATGATTCTATAGGCTTGAAGGCAGAGAAACTTTCATAGAAAAATATTATTTATTACAAGTTTACCTTTACTTTTGGGTGATACCATGTGATAAGTAGTACTTGCCCCTCCAGCACTTTCTCCAAATATGGTCACCAGATTTGGATCTCCACCAAAGTATTTTATGTTTTTCTGAATCCATCTTAAAGCGAAATTTTGATCCTTAAAAGCGTAGTTTCCTGGTGCCGCCGCATCCATCGTGGAAAAAAATGCCAAAGTACCTTAAATAAGTCCATCAATTATTATGATACCCTATATATTTTTTATAATAGCGACAAGACAACTACTATACTTTAGGTAAACATAAAATTATTGATGTATATTTTTTCTTACCTAAACGATAATTTACTCCTACATAGACGACATCACGATCTAAAAGTCTTTCAGGGCCGTAGAATAATTTGTTACCTGAACCGCAAACCCATCCTCCTCCATGGAAGAAAACCATCACAGGCAACAAGGGACCGGCTTGTGACGAGCCCTGTAATTTATTAATTTCTATTCTCAGCTCGTCTATCTTTCTTTGAGATAATTTTACTTGTATAAATTATTATTTGACAAACTTATACTTGAATTATGTACTTATTGATTTTAATAAATTATACAAATACCTTAGGTGTGAAAACATTCAAGTAAAGACAATCCTCCGTTCCTGACACCCTGTCATCTCGAACATATGGATTGTTCTGGATGCAGAAAGGAGCATCCTTACTCGCGTCTCTTTCACCATCCCAACCAGACGGTTCTACTGGTGACTAAAATAAAATATATAATTTCATTACTTGCTATGAAATAAAATGAGAGTGTATAATTTATGTATATTGTTAACTTTAAAAAATATTTATATAAAACCACATTCTTTGGTTTTTAGTAGGTACGTCACGAATTTAAAAATAAGTCAAATTAATTCATCTTTTGAGTATGAATACTTTTTCAATATCTCCTAATATTAAGGTCGTTAAGAAAACATTGAATCAATAACACTCAAAATAACAAATGTCATAGATTTCACAAAATGAATTATTTCCAGTATCGTATGTCCGCATTATCTTGTATGTATGTGCTTACTTATAAATTAAAATATTATCTTAGACATACAAATGATATAAATAATGTGCGTTATTTATACTTATTGTTATTAATTTTGAGAGATATATTTACTTTTTAAATTATTTAAATATTTACTCGTTTAATTGTTTTGAAAGTTTCTATATAATACAATAATTCGTTTAATAGTTTTCTATCATATGTGATGTACAGTAAATAAAAATAGATAGGAAAAATATCATGAAGATGTGAATTTTTAAATATGACGAAAGACAATTTCTCACATACAATCTTAGTATCATCATATTGTTATAAGAATTTTAATTATATCGTAAATAAGCTTATAATAATTATTGGTTTTAGATTCTAGTTTTCAAAACTTATATAGTGCTTTTTCAATCTTGAATTTAATTTATTAAGTGTATTGTGCATATTTTGACAGTTTTCGCATATTTTCATGCGCATAAATTGCATTGTAATCCAAATACAAAAATATTTAATTTTACTTTGTGAATAAATTAATTTTAATGAATAGTCTTGTAGATACGTGTGGTGAAGTGTTTTGATGTTGTAAAATAAAGACAACAGGTATCAAAAGTTTGTAATGTATATATGTATATATATATTTAAATGGATTTAAAAAACAAATGTACTATATTTAATTATATAGTCAAATACCTTATGTCTGCTTTCATTTTTAATCAATTACCTACTTTAATTATTTTTAGCGTTAATTTAACTCTGAAGTTTTTTCAAACGGCCAGAGATATTTATAGTACGTATTACAAAACCGAAAGGAGCCAATTTAGGGTGTTGTTGAAAATATTCATTTTTGGGAGACTTTTTTGTTAAGATATGCATTTTAGTATATTTGATGTATGTACTTTTAATTATATTGAAATGAATCAAAGTAACAATGTATTATAGAATTGTATTCGCGCGTATTCAATTAATATTTGTAAATCTAACTTTTAAGTTCCAATGAAGGTATAATATATTATTATTAGTATTATTTTATAGTTATAATTATGTAGACGTTTATGTCAAATTTTAAAATTAAAATAAATTTAAAACTAAAATAAAATAAAACAAAAACTCACTCTGAATCTCAAAGGGCCCACTGGAGGTTGCGCAAAAGGCAATGACATGTAGGCTGAAAATTTTCGACCTAATGTAGATGTAAGGTATGTTCCTCGCAATGTACCCTGAGGAATTGTCACCACAGGTCCATCTTCAGATGCACTTCTTCCAATAGAAATCAGTAATATTAATGCCGTTTTGAATAAAATCATTTTTAAATTGAGTGCTACCAATCAGGTACTGTAAACACTTTAAAATGTCGAGAAGATTTATTGGTTTGTTGATTATTTTGATGATATCAACTTGTTTTCATTATATTTTAGTTTAAATGCATGTCTACTGCTTAGTAAACGGTTGACTCGCGACTGAGCAAGATCATTGTTTTTTTATCATTTTATACTAAACAGGAGGTTACCAACCTATTGGAAAGGTGGGTGGGAGAAACGAGATAGTCAAGGTTACAATGTGCTCTAAGAAACAACGATTAATATTTTTTTCTATTATGTTTCATAGGAATTGATCCTGGTCCATCTAGGTCTCATTTATAAATTCAAGCATTTTATTATTGCTGTACTGTATTAATGAAAAAAAAACAAAGGTTATTTTTTTACTAAGAGTTTGGTGTGAAAATATTTTTTTATCATTATTAATTTATTATACACCATCTCTTTTTTAAGTTTCTTGAACTTTTGCTGGAGCATATGGTTGCCACAAATATGTGTATATTTACTCATTATTTCTTTAACTTATCTGTATTTAAGTAAGTCTTATAAATAAATTAATAGTAAAATGTTTTATTGTTGGATTACGTAATAAAAGTATTTTTTTATATAATACTCATATCTGTCCTTTGTATATACTCGTACGATAGTTTAGCACCGTAAGAAACTGTATAAGTATAGGGAATTGTCACGTAGTTTTTCAACTTATAGCCAGTCAACAATAAGTGTGGATAAAAGTCTGAGAAAAACTTTATGAGCTATTCCTGTTAACTTCAAAATCTGAAGTTTATACGATGACATAGATGCTGCCCATGTACACCTCAAAAATTTCCATCAACACCTATGTTTTCGTCCTAATTTATTGAATTATTCTAATGTCTACTTAACAAAACGATGTTTTAAAAAATAAATTCATGTCCACTCTTCAACAAAAGATGTGGAACCTATAAAAAAAAATTGATGTATTAAAAAATATTGTATTTAATAAATACAACTACGTCACGTAGTTATATAAAAATACTGGGAATATATATTTATTTTAGTACATATTTAAATAAATCATTGTCATATGTCAAATACCTAACTAAACATATAATTTTATTTAAGTGTATGACAATTATATATCCAGCGGCGCATTAAGTTATTGGTAAACGCTAAAAATGCATCACGGGATGCCTCTTAAGATTTTTTTTACTTGGGATTTTTTTTTAATGTACAAATTTTGTGTGGTTGTACAAAAATCGCATTGACTTAGCTACACTTCATTAATTTTAATTTATGTTGATATAAGTTGTATGCAAAATGTACAAATGATTGTTGATTGTCTTAATTTTCTCCACAAACGATATTTTGTTTGTTTTGTTATCATATAGATTACAATTGACCTCCGTTGAAGCCCATACGGGAAAAAAATAAAACATAAAAAAAACAATGAGCATTGCAAATTTACCTGATTGCATTATGGCAGAAATAAAATAAAAATATCTATTAATCTGTGTTGGTATGAAAGATATTCGTGAATTCGATTTCCGTGGCGGTAATAGTAGCATCTCAATCTTTTAAAAGCAAACCAATTATATATATATATATTACTTATTCGAAAAAACAAAATTAATCCGGACAAATATTTTTGAATTTGGAACATTTGTTCAGTTCGATGAAAGTGTTGTTTTAGGTAGGTGTTTTAATGTTGTTGGTAGATACTTAGTACCTATATGTTGTTTTGGAATTTTCGAATCTGAAAAGTCACCACTGGAAAGTGACTTTATTAAATACATCTTTAAAGATATATTAACCAGTTTCTGATGTATGTGAATTTTGAAATCCCTTTTATTGGAGACCCCAATGGCTTATGTACTCGTATACATCAATTTGTTTAAACATACAAATAATATACTTACATTATTACAAAACACTCGTATATATAATTACGCCTTAATGATTAAATATACTTTTTTTCATTAGAATAAAAAAATACTTAGTCATTTTGTATAATTGATTGACTTAATAATGTAATATTACAATAAAATAAATAAATAGTTTTGTTACTAATATCACTTAACATGTCATATTATATTCTAAACTATTATGGTAAAATACTAATAGAAAAAACCTAGGATTACATACAATTAATTAAATTATTTTTTATAAGTTACGGCATCTTCTTTACCGCTTATATTTTATATAGTTTTATTATTTCATTTATCATTAAAATGATTTCTTCAAATAGTTTGTTATTAATTCCATAAATTTATGAAAATTATTCACCGGTTGCCTGCTCATAAAATCCTAGATTCTGCCACCAGGATAACTAACTGGTAGGTCATCCATTTCGTGATTTATATGGGTGATAAAATTACAATAAATGGGTTTATTCAATAAGTAGGTACTTCAAAATTTATTTAATTTAAAACATGCTAAAGGAAGCTTAACATAAAAGCAATTACGTAAATTACTTGTAAAAAATGTTTGTAAAGAATAGCAAAAGTTGTTGCTACAATTTTTATATTACAGAATTTAGTTACAATTCCTGTAAATATTTAGGATTGATGCTTGCGAATAATAGAGAGTAAAGATGTAAATTCGTACAAAGTGCGGTTTATTTATTTATGAAATCACGTAAATCCGTCTTGTATTTAACACAGCTTACGGACCAGATTAGATGCTGCAGCTTTCATTTGATACCTACACACTTAACAGCAGTGTAAAATAAAGATAATATCGCCTAAAATTGTATTGAAAATAATGGAACTATATTTGCTTTAAATTTTGAAATTGACACGCAAAAACTATGCAGTGGTAGCTTAAGCCGGCGAGCGACCAAATTTTTTCTTTGAAATAAAGTGTTAGGCATCGTGAATATGCTCCAGCTAGGGAATGGATATGGAATGATGACGAATGAGATTTTGTACTTATTTTATATACAATTTATGAACAACTTATTATTTCAATAGATATAATAAAAAATATTCATCAAAAAAAACTTGACGAAATTAAAGTAAGTTTTTAAAATGTCATTTATTGTTTTTTTTGCCATAGAATTTTGATTTAATACATAGGTATTAAGTATCATCATCTTTACTATGTCCGTGTACTAGTACATTTAAATTGTTTAGTAATTAAAGAAAACATTAACTGATATCTCTAGGTAACACTAAATTTAATAAAAACCTTTGGTCCTGCATTTTTAAAAGATTAGTTATAGGTTTTATATGTTGACTAATGCCTGCATAATATTAAAGAATGTTGAATAAATTAAAGACTTTTGTTAGTTTTACTATTTTTTATTTTAGCTATGAGTATTTAAGCCAATTGATCAATAAATAAATTCATTAAAAACCATGTAATGATGTTTTATTTTTACAAACTAGATATACAAATATATAATATTAACAATAAGAATTAATCTGAAGTCATAATACTTTAAAATCATATGCATGTCCTTAACGAACAGTGTTATGTATATGCTGGTTTGTTGAGTAGGTATGTTTTCAATTCAACGCTTAACACAACGATCTATAATCCATAAAATGTATATTTTTTATCAATTATGTCCAATCTAATCTTCCTTGTTACATTGCATCTTCATGTAATCAATAATTAAATTAGCTTGTTTTTTTCCAGATTCATATGCTCCATGTGCCGTGGAAAAATAATTTGAGTGACAAGCTTCACCACCGAATAAAATAATCGGACAACCTTTATCGTTGAATATTGGATCTCCCAGACAGCCAGGTCCAACCTCATTCATATCACATTCTCTGGTTACATGGCTGTAACAGCCCCCAAAATATGGGTTTGTGAGCCAAGTACTTCTAAAAAAATACACATTTCACTTTTGGTATGCATTCAAATTCAAGAAATTAATTCTTTTCTCTTGGTAATAAAAAAAAATAGATCGCAAATAAGTATCCATATAAAAAAGAAAATTTGTTAATATGTAAATCATTTTGAATATTAATATTTGGAATTCATGGGTTTTGAGAAGAACACATTTGAAACCTTAATTTGTATTGAATTTTTGTATTATCTCAACATTCAAAGTATTCTGTATTTATTTACCTATCGAAGTTAACGACAGAAGTGATAGGAAGAGTTTTCTTAGTAAACATACGAAGAACGTGAAGACAGTCTTCTAATACAGTTTTTTTTGGTAGATTTTCCATTATTTCAATTCCTTGGGAAGTTACCCAGCCCATCAAAGTATTAGGAGGACCCACAGATAAAACATCAAATCCAGAGATGTGCTTGACCCAGGGAGGATACATCTATAAAGTAAATATCGAATTTTCAATTTCGTAAGTATGCATTAAATATACAACCGACTTAATTATGGTTGTTTTACATTTGGTAATTCATTATTAAGCAAATTTAAATTGACATACAACATTTATTTTTATAGGATCAAGGAATAATTTATTCAATATTTTATTTACATTTTAAAATTAAAACAGAAATAGGATTTACATAGGATTATTAAGTTTATGCTTAATAAATAGATAAACAAACCTGTTCACTATCGATGCCTTCTTTCCAAGTAAACTGAAAACCTTTTGTATTACCCCACCATTTATCTTCAAATTGAATGATGACTTTTCCCATAGCACCAAATCCTAATGCATTAATTGTGTTTGAATGAAGTCTTGGTAAATTAGGATGAAACATTTTCAAGTGTGTGTTTTTAAGTACCCCTAAAGAGATGGTAACTATGAGGTGATCTGTCTCATAAATTGTATGATCTTTACAATAAACTTGAAGATTTCTTTTTTTAGTCCCATTTGACCAATCAACTTTGACTACAGGTGAATTACATACGATCATTTGGGGATCCAATTCATCGGAAAGTTTTTTAACAACTGATTTGTATCCATTTTTGAAGCTGATGTGTCCTTGACAATCGTCTCCATCAAAGTCATACATTCCCCATGATTTGGCAGATAGTGATTCTAGAGTGGGGCATGAATTATCAATACTTTGAAATTTTATATGCCATTCGAGAAGCTCATTCCAACGTGAAAGTTGATCGCTTGGAACTTCATCCTTTATATAAAACTCAAACTCTTTTTTTAAAAAATCTCCTACAGAAAAATCACAATTTATTTCAATCTGGTTTAAAAGTTCACACTTTTTTAATATATCATTAATGACATTATTCACTCTTTCTATCATAGAATCTTCGTAAATGTAGCCATCACTTCTTAAAAATTGGCCTTCTCCTTCATATGACATGAGTTGAGACAAAAGTTGATTACTTTCAGCAAACACAGTTAGATTATTAGTTTGGCCGTGCAACCACTGTGCTCCTAATTCAACATAATCTTTACCCCATTTTAAGGAACAAACTCTTCCTCCGATTTCAGATTGTGCTTCAAGAAGTTTAATATCTGTGATTCCTTTATCATTCAAGAATTTAGCTGCAGACAAACCAGCTAGTCCTGCTCCTATAATAACTACCTTACAAAAAATACTTTCTTTGCTGAAATAAAACCACACATAATACTCTATTATTTATTTGATATAAATTAATTGTTTGACATTTCTACATGTTTTTCAAGTATTTATACATAATTAAATTATAAGTATATAATATATTTCAATGTTTTGGTTCAAGAAGAAATATATAATTGTGAAAGATTAAATTGTATTAATATTTTTAATTAGTTTTTGAATCAAAATGTATTGAATAATTAAAAATTAAATATTGTATTTTACTCTATGTTTCTAATTCATATAAAATTGTAAAGATATGCTACAACATTTTAAAGTATTTTATAAAAACTAATAAATCAAAATAAATTTGATAAAAATCTTAGGATAAAAAATAATATATTTGGATATATGGAGAAACCAAAGTTTATTGTAGATTATGTATTAATTATCATAATAAAATACCTTCAAATCATACAAAATAATAATTTGCTTATAAATTAATTCTCGATCATTTTAGTAGCCATTAGATGAACCAATCACAAATTGGAGCGTATAAACCTGCATGCATAACACAATAAATTAATTATATTTAAAAAACATTGATTTATATGAAATTTATTTACATGATTATTCTATGAAATAGGTGATGTACAGGCATTGAAAAATTTAAGAACAATATAATGAAAGGAGTTTATTTCAAAAAATATTTCAATAACACTTGAATTTTTTAAGCTTTTAGTTCATCATTTTTAACAGCTCAAATTCATCATCTCAAAATGAAAAATATTATATTAATTTAAAAAATATTATTAAAGAAATATAATGATCCCTCTTTCAAAGATTTAAAAAAATAGCTAAATAAGGTAATGTTTACAAACATCTTTTTGATATTTATATATACAATATTGATTGGAACTAAAAAATGTGTCAATTATTAAAAAGAGTTAAGTACTTTGGTATAATATATATATATAGTAAAAATGGATTATAAAATAAATAAAAAACAGTAATATATATTTTTAGAAGGAATGACCAGCTATGGCCAATAATATTTATTAATGCATTATATAACAGATGTAATCAAATGAACTTACCTCTTTGATTGTTGGAATTTGATTAGTCTGTCAGCTTCTCTGAATCCTGATTCTATGGCACCGTGAACAGTAGAAAAATAGTGAGTGGAGCTAGCCTCACCGGCAAAGCATAATGTCGGTATCCCAGCTTTATTCAAAAGGGGTTTAGCAAGCTCACTGGATGATGTACCATATTTCTCGCTATCCATACTTCTAAATGAATAGGAACCCCGAATCAGAGGATCAGAATACCATGTAGATCTAAAGAAAATAACAATTTATTTGTATGCGAGATAAAAATGGCATACCAATTTAAATTAAACGTGATTTTAAAAATCATCCCTGTAATGAAAATAAATTATTACTTCCTCACCTCATTATTTTTTTTGGAGAAGGAATGTCAAAGTGATTCCCCATAAACATCTTTAGTGCCATCATTATGCCGTCCTGGACAGTTTGAGGCGACAATGTTTCCATATGCCTTGCAGATGTACCGGTTAGCCAAAAGCACATGGCCGGTTTCCCAGATTCATTTGTATTGAAACCAAACATATCTGAAATCCATAAATCTTTCATGGACAGCTTTTTTCTTTCCTCATCCGACCACAAAAATGCCACCCATTTAAAATCTGCTGGCCACCAAACTTTGTCGAAAAATAGAAACATTTTATTTACCGTGCCTAGAGTCAAGCCCTTTATGCTGTTCACTTTGAGAGATGGTAATGAGGGAACAAACATTTTTTCATGCCTGAAAAAAAATGTTTTGATAATTATTTTAAAAGCGTTGTAAAACATAATATAAAAAAATACTAATACATATTATTAATAATTCAAATGAATTATATTGATTTTTTCATGCCTGAAAAAAAATGTTTTGATAATTATTTTAAAAGCGTTGTTAAACATAATATAAAAAATACTAGTACATATTATTCATAATTCAAATAAATTATATAGTGTACCTCTCCTTTAAGACTCCCAATGACATTGTTATAATAACATGTTTTGCATAAAAACTTGTTCCATTTTTACAAGAAACTTGTGTAATTAATTCATCTCCCTTTTCATCTTTATTCCAATATATTTTCTCTACTTCATGAGAGAGTAAAACATTAATTGGTATTTCATCCCCGGGATTCGGATATTTTTTCTATAAAGTTAATTTTTTATTTTTTATATTTATATTCAACTGTGTACCTATCAAGCTTTCTTTGATTACAAAAATTTTACCGTTAAAACATCCAAAATCTTAGAATATCCAATTCCAGACCAATTGAGTTGAAGATTTCCTTTGCAATCCCAATACTCCAATAGTCCAACCGCAGATGCATCAAAACAACTATCTGATGCTTGTATGGAATTTTCATAAGATAAAAGCCAATTGAATGAATCTTTGGCTAATGAAAGATCCATTCCAAGCAAATCTGATGATTCTATAAGACTATCAAACCTAGAATAATAAAAATATTTTTTAAAAATCAGTAAGAAAATTGAGAAATAAAAATTATGTATTTCCAATATATAAAGTAAAATGGTAAGAGTAAAATATAAAAATAAACAATAATTAGTTTGCACAGCTTTTTTTAAATAACAATTGTAAAATAATCCATATAAATATTGTACTATTAATGTTAAAATAACTAACTCTGCTTTTAAATGCCAACCATATGACTCTTCGGAATCATTCATTTTATTTTTGGTATTTTCATTGATTTTGCTGATTAATTGTGTGATTTTTGAGCTATCTTCCGAATGCACTGCTTGACCATCAGATTTAAAATATACAATTTCATACAAGCCTTTAACTGATTTTAATAAATTTAAGTCTTTAACAAGCTCATATACAACATTATCTTCTTCGCCATGACACCTGTAAAAGCAATTAGAAAAGAATATTAAAAACGGGTTTTTAGTACATTTTAGTAGTATTAGTTTTTTGTTTAAATATTTTGAAGAAAATATCACTAATTATAAAACATAAAAAATTTAAACAGCTTGATAGTAAAACAATTTTCCAATTAAAATAATGGACACAAAAATATTTATGTTGTTTCTATCAACATTTTATTATCATTCAGCATTCATCTTCATGTCTATCTCTATATTGTATTATATTACCTTTTATTTTATCTTATATTTGTACAATCTTTATATTATTTTTAATTATTTGCTAAGTCATATCTATATACTTGTATAGTGTTTAAATGTTTGTACTGTATGCTATAAATTTCAAACATCTGTTCTATTAAAAAAAAAAATTTTACTTATCATAAAGACAAGTAAATGTTGCTTGAGCTATAATTTACCCTACTTCAAGTTCAATGTACCCAAACTAACATTCACCTTAAAATTAAATATTTATGATGGAATTACGATCATCCATCATCATCTACACACAAAAACAGCAATGCTCAAATCGCAAACTCTTCGAGGTAATTGTTGATTTCCCATACAAATACTCATAAAATAACTTATACTTTTTTATTTTGTTTTACTTTAATTTATTTTGTTATCCAATATCACCTTCAACTTCATTCCATCTTTATAATATTATGAGTAGACGGCAATATTTCAGTACAAATAAATTAGGCACTTATATTAGGCATTTATAAAATATATTAAATGTATTAATGCATACCACTCTGCGCCTAGGTCGATAACAGTTTCTTCGAAACTAGTAGTCTTTAGTCGTCCACCAATTCTATCCGATCCTTCAAGTCCAATCACATTTAATCCATGTTGATGCATCTTGGTAAGGGCTGCAATGCCAGCTGCACCACACCCCACCACTACCACATCATATATTTTTCTGTCAAAAATATAACATAAAAATATTATTTCTTAGTTTAAAAAATAATATTTTATACGTAATAAATAGTATTTACATTTTTCTTTTCAAATGTATACTCTTCATTTGATAGTCAAACATAAGCTATCAGATCAAGAAATGAAAATTATTTTACATTCATTTATTTATTTACAAACCAATAATAAATTACCACTGTATATTTCACAACATATGAGTATTAAAATGAAAAATATTCTGTAGCAAGCCAGCAGAATATTTTTAAAAAATAGGACTGTGCACAACTTTTTATCCGGTTAATAAAAAAAACATATTTCGGGGAGCCTAATTTTTCAAAAAGAAAGACTTATGAAAAACTATACAATTGTAATTTTTTTAAATTCGCCAAGTTTCTATAAAAAATAATATGTTTTGATCTATCTTAATTTCATCCAATTCCTAACATCATATGTTCATTTTATAATTTGGTGAAATATTAATTATTTATATATTTTCAAATTGGATAAATTATAAAACATAATAAATTCAAATAATTTATTTATATAATATTACTTATTTATAGCAATGGAATATTTATTAAAATCGTGTGATTAAAATTAAGTGAGTAGGATTAGCATTCTGTATTGACTGATAAAAAATGATAGCATCTATGTAAACATTAAGTAGATAATACATTTTGGTTAGATAAATATTTATTCTGAGTAGGACAGAACTCATCAAACCCTATACACAAACTAATTATTACATTCAATGAAATATTGACACAAACGCCAGCTTAACAAAAAAATAACCTTTCAGAGTATTAATTAACTTGCATATAAATAATTTTAATTCTTTGATTGTAAGATATAGAATAATAATTTAAGTAACTTATTTTTGGGATCAATAGTTTTTAAATGAAATAATTGTATTGTTTTGGAGAAAATCTTTGTCCTTTAAAATGATATAATATTATTGTTTACTTTAATAGCACCAAATAACCCATTAACCAGAAACCTCTGCGTTATCTAGAAAAAAGTGACATCTTTTCCAAAGAGAACCCACAATGGCAAACAAAATATTACTTCAACAATCATCTACTCAATTGCTGGAAGAGTAAATCAGGAGTATTCCTTAACCCTTTCTTTATGATGATATGTATTTACGACAACTCGACTAATAATGAGAATATCCATATAAAATATAATAGATATTGTGATATATATGATCTGATCTGAGAAATACAAGAAAACAGAATATCTCAGATTATTATATTTTTCCACAAAATGATTAAGTATTAAGTTAAGTTATAATAATGTATTTGTAGCGATGGAAATAAATAATTTGTGTCATTGTTGTCATGCATCTGCGCAAACGGCTGCGCAGACAGACAAACATTTTGTCTGAGCACAAGCGCGACTTCACTAACATTCTGTTAATATGGAATTCAGATGAGCACGGGTAGACATCGCTGAATTCGTTGCTGATATAGCAGCTAATTGCGAAGCTTTTTCTCTTTTTCAGATACTTAAATTATAAAAATAGTTACATTTCAACTTCAACCATAGTCAATGAAAGCAAAATTTGGAAATAATATTCACATTTTTCCAGTTTTTTAATGACAGTTTTACATGGTGTAGAAAATACATATCATCTGAGCAATCGGATATCTTGAGCATAAGCAATGTAAGGGGACAGTTAAGGAGTCAAGCTAATCAGCATTAAAGACATGATGAAAAATAATATAAGAATGGATCGAGTGAAAACTGAAACACAAAATACATTTTTAAGCATATTGTACATAATTAAAAATACGCCTTTATGAGCAGTAACATTACCACAAAGTACAAATAATTAATTATAATTTAAACTAAATATATTTAGAGAACAAAGATTTTATAGTATTTTAGTGAGTCGATTGTGAAAAATGATGAAAAAATAAACCCACAGCCACAATACCCATAACAGATGTCCCTAAGGACTAGCAATAACTATTATTTATATAAATTACATAAAATCCATCACATTTTACCTGGACATTATTATTGACAGCCGCTTATCTTATTTTCAATTTACAATCCTTTTCACTCAGCACGTTGAAGCTAGTTCATCCAAGAAAGAAATATTTAAATTTAAAACGAAATTATGGATAAATAATCGAATACCGGTGTGATAACAATTATTGATAAGGTTAAAATGATAAATACCAATCAATGACAGACGTCAAAAGTACAGATTAGGTATCTGTCTGAGTTTTTGCCATTTAGGTACATACCCTTAAATAACGATTTGAAAAGTAAATAATAATAAATTTGTTATGATATCATGAATTATTTAATTTTCAAATTTGTTGATAAATAAGAACTCGTGATATCTAGTTAGGTGGATTTTATTTATCTTCTTTTGGTACAACCAAACGTTTGTGGTTATCAAAATGTAGAAAAATATCTATATTAAAAAATATAAAACATGTTATGAAAAAAAAAATCTGAAAAAACTGTAATAAATTGATGCAGAAAAATTGTACCCTTGGGAATTATCCAACAGAAACTATAGTATGAAACATTTTTCGGCTTAATTATATTTCTAACAAGTCCTTTATATTTATTATTATCTTTACACGTTTGTAATATTGTTTTTTAGATTCCCGAATCATTTTAATTTTTTTGTTTCTACGTTATTTAATTTATTCAACAATGATTATTGATAAATTAATATTTTGAGAGAGTTTTGGTTTTTTCATAAAAATTTTAAATGGGTCAGGTAGATGCTGTGTGTCGAGCATTTTATGGCTATAAAGTCTTTGTCAAGTAGAAAAATGTATTACAACAAAAAGAAAGTTGTTAGATTACATAATACCTAAGGGTACCTAAAAATTTAAAATCCATTCCATGGCTTCCTATTACAACATTTTTTTTTATTTATAATCGAATAATCTTAATGAAATGCAATAATTTTAAAGATGCTAAAGAAATTTTAGAAATAGTAAATTGCATAGTTCTTACTGTGGATTTCATTCTAAAAATCATTTTTTATTTACTGAATTCAATAGTAATGTTTACTTTATGATATTTATTATTTCTTGTCTATGATTCATTGTTGTGACAGCTCTTTTTAAAATTATAATAGTTGGGTTTCTTCTATTTGATGTTGTTCACAATTATAATAACTCAACGTATATATAACACCGAATAAAATGGTAAACCCAGTAACGTTACATCGAGAGTACTAGATGAAGTTGGTAAAACGAAGATGAAGGGGTACAATGATATACCTGCGGACAGACTCGGTAAGAGTAGCATCATTCTTAAGGTCCTAAAATCACCTTAAACTTGCTAAAACCGGACCTTTATTTCAGAGTGACAAGCGTTATTTATTCTTAATATCCACAGTGTCCTTTCTGAAGTAGAGCTTATTGTGTCATTTTACTGTCGATCTTTACATGCGAGTTACGGTGGCCCCTGCATCACTGCCAGATTTCTTGACATCAAAATGATGACGTTTTTTTATTTATCGGCTATATGGGTACCGCGAAATCGTATTATTTTCATATGAAAAAATAATTCAAAAATACAAATAAATAAAGAAAAAAATAAGATATTAAAAATTGACATAGTATCAGTGGTTTTATTTTTATTTATTTTTTATTCCATTATACTTAGTATTCTTTTTTGAAGAGACCTATGTTGGTTTGAAGCCTTTTGTTTTTAAGGAATGAAAGGGATTTCCTCGAATTTGCTTTTTTTCACCTTGATGGAGTTAGTTTACTTACTGGTTATCGATAAATTTATAAGTGAATGATTATAATTGAAATTGTAACTACATATGATGATTTTGTTGCATAGGATTACAATATGTTGAAGAATAAAAGCAGAATTACTCAATGCGTTCAACTTAAAGAGAACATTGTGGGGGGTCACGATGTCAAAATATAATTAGTATTATATTAAATTGTTTTTTATTTAACCTGTTAACCGAGTATGACGTAATATTCCGTCATTCCAAGAAAGCAACTGTAGCGGGTATGACGATATATTCTGTCAAGACACTTCTGAAATTCCACTCTAACGGGCGTGACGAGCTACGGCTTATTTTGTTTGATCATCATATACCATGTACATCTAGGCATCGAGTTGCATGGAATCGCTGAGTGTTTTCTTTTTAACATGAGCAAAATTAAATTCCTCGGTTAACAGGTTAAAGAAACTAAATCCAAAAAGTTGGATCATTCTAAAATTAATAAAGATATACATCTTTCTGTTTTACAATTTCAGTTCAATTCTGAAGAAAAAAAGTTACTGAATGAGCATTCCAAAACCTGCCTGTGGTGGAAAGAAGTTGGAGAAGTTTTTTGTCCTGTGTCCACATATGTCAACTTATAATTTCTCGGAATGGGTTTCACTAGTCTGATATGAATAAATATGTAATGTAATTATTCTCATATTATAGTGCCATTGTAGTAACTAATACAAATATTGCCTTCGTGGACATTGAAAAAGCATTTGATAAAGTTGATTGGAAAAAGCTCTTCAATGTAATGAATGAAATTGGAGTCAAGTACAAGGAACGAAGACTTATATTTTCAATTTACAAAGAAGAAGTTGCCATAATATCACTTGAAAATGTCCAAAAAGAAGCAAAAATACATCAAGGGGTGAGACAAAGATGCTCTCTGTCGCCTGTACTCTTCAACGTGTACATACAACATGCAATAAACGACATCAGAGAAAAAATGTGCCATAGAGAGGTGGTCAAAGTACACACCCAAAAGATTGATATGATAAGGTTATCTGACGACATTACTCTGATTGCTGAAACTGAAGACGAAATCACTGAAGCGCTGATATCCATGGAAAATATATTTAATTGTAACTTTAACAAGAAGATAAACAGCACACAAACCAAAGTCATGAGAGTAAGCCACAATGAGCAGCAGAACATTAATATATCTATGCTAGGAGTAATCCTAAAAGATGCAAAAGAGTTTGTATACCTTGGAAGTACGATCACCTGGGATGGTAGAACAAAAAGAGACGTCAATAGACGCATACACCAAGCAAGGCTAGCGCTCAAAAAAAAACTTCAAAAAATATCAATAAGAAAATTCTTGATTCAAAAAATATTCATTTGAAGCTCCGCAAGTAACTTGCCAAAACATTTGCTGGAAGCATCTTGATGTACGGCTATGAGACATGGTGCTTATCGGAAAGTTATAAAAAAAGACTACAGGCCTTTAAGATGTGGTCTTACAGAAGAATTGTCTGAATTTCCTGAAGAGACCACGCCACGAGCAATGAGGTTCTCAGCATAATCAAGGACGATAGGCACCTAGTAAGAACCATCTCAAATAGGCTAGCCCGATGAATCGGTCACATCATGCGCCACGATGGTCTTCTTCACGTCATTGTGGAAGGGATGGTTGAGGGTAGAAACTGCAGAGGGCGCCCCTAGAAGGGAGTATTTGCAGCAAATGTTCGAGGACATGAGTTGTTGCTCTTATGCTGAGCTAAAGAGGATTGAAGAGAATCGAGAAGAGTGGAGATCGAGATACAAGATTTTGTTGCTGCAAACCAATCCACCGGATTGATACTACGAAGAAAAGGTATTAACTGCCATTTTAGAGAACTCGGATAATATGGAACTGTATATAATTAGTATTTGCACGTCATTGAAAAAACAAAACCTTTTAAATAAGATGAATAGTATTTGATCTACTCAAAGTATTATTATATTTTTCTTGTCCTCTCTTCCACGTGTTCACTTAGAGCTGAGTTTGAAATATTTGGTCATTAACATTTAGATGTTAATGACCAGTAAATATTTCAATTTGTGAGTCATTTTAATATACAGTAATAGCCCGCTTAACGCGGGGGATATGTTCCATCAAAGTAGAGCGTGATGCGAAACAGCACTAAGCGTTATTTCTTAAAAAAATAAAAACAATATAAACGAATATACTTATAAAAACAAATAAAATTCTAAGTCAGTCAGATCATTTAGTCTTTTCTGTGTTTCCAATTTTCTGCCTTTTTGTCAAGAAGGCATCTAATATAACTTGCGTTTTCCTTTTACGTTCCGTTAGAAGTTGTTGATAAGTGGATAAAGCATCTATAACACCCCGTCTTACTTTTGAACTCCTGTCAAAATTTGGATCATTTTTAACAAATTGGTCCATAATTTCAGTTATAGTGGTCAAACTCTTTTTTACAAACGCCATCGAAAGTTCTTTTTGTTCTTCTTCGAAATCACTACTATCAATATTTTTGTTTTCTTTTTGCTCAGTTAATTCCTTGAGCTCATCATTAGAAAGACTAGCTGCTGTTTCTTGAACTATTTCTTCTTAGTCTTCTTCCACATTTACCTCATCTAAACCGGTTTGTTTCGCTAATTCCACTATTTTTTCCACTATTTCATCCATACAGACAGAGTGTTCAATGTCTTCGCTCTTACTTAAAATCTGGCGCTGCGCACAATTTCGGGGAATACCCGGGTTGAAATAAAAGAGCGCCAAAACGAAACAGCGCTAAACTAAACGGCATTAAGTGGGGTCTTACTGTATTCCCTGCTTTTTATGCATCTATCAGCAATTTTATGAAATATTATAAATATATTTTTTTGACATTGTGTAATTGAATATTTGCTAATTTTGCACATTTTTTATATCTAAAAACAGTTCAAAGTCCATATATTTTGCTGCGTGTAAAAATGTACATAAACTTGGTTACAGAATCGTATTCAGTAATTAATGGTTTTAAAAATGCATTAAGTGTTTATAATAAATCAAAACCCTAAAGGAACTCGACATTTCATGTAAAAAAACACCATCTTTGGATTTAAGCTTAAATTTATTATACAATCAGTTAGATGTCACATGCGGGAAAGTTCTTTGATATTTGTGTTTAATTAAGTACTGGTTGGTAAAGATCATCTGAAATTTATGCTCTTCAATTGAATTGAAGAGTTATAAAAAGTCCATTGTTTTTTTCTCTCAGATATTTTAATCTCCTATACATGAGTCATCATAAGAATTTAATGTGTTAAAAAAACCAATTCACCACAGCTATAATAAAGACTTATATAACTAAGCCTTTTTTTATAATTCAACATTAAAGTATGCATAGAATTTTTAACTATCTATTCTTACTAGTAGTTTTATATTTTTATAATTGTTCTAAGTATTTTATACCTCTTAACTGGTTATTATGTATATACCTCAGCCGTGAGGGAAGATAGAATGGTTTCAACAAATATAATAGTCAAAAAGTTGTGATATATTTTTTAAAATATTCAATTGTTTCAATTTTTATTTTTAGATTAATTACTATTGCTATGCGTTGACAGACCTAATTATTTCCACCTGAAGTAATGGGTATTAGGTATTATATATTCACCCACACAAAAAACAATTCCTACCAGTTTGCACACATGGATTTGGGGATGACTCAGTTAACACGTATATTGTTATAATTTACAAGCACTTTCATTTGTAAAGTGTATTTTATATTATTTATATTAAATTAATTATTATATTAACTAAGGATGCTCTAAATGAGTTTGGCCAAGTGCGAAGTAGTAAGAAATACTTAAGGAATGAGAATCAAGTGAACATTGAGAGCTAGAATTGACTTCAATAATTCATGAAAATTGTGTGAAAAAACAGTGGATAGTATTTAAATTTAAACTAATTTGGCTCTGTTATAATGACTCAAAAATGCAACATATGCTTTTTTTTTCTTCAAAAGCGTTCAAATTACAGGTATTGCAGTCATTCTGGAATTTGCTTTTGACCTGGATAGACATTTTCTTTGAGGTCTTTCTTTGATGTCTGTGATTTCAATAATTTGCTCAGTTTTGCTATTTTTCTAATCTGCCAAGATTTGTGATTCAAAATGAAAGTAGTTCTTGATGACGAGACATGTGCAATAATAGTGAAAGTATGTTTAATAATCATTATATTTGTGAGAAACTCTTTGATTGGCTGTGAAGCGAGGTCTTTGTATGTACCAGAAGAAAGAGTTTATCTTGGAGATTATTTTGAATCCTGTTATGCGCATTGCAACAGTTACTGCGCTGAGTAAGTAATAAAAGAAAACCCATTAATTTTTTTATCATAAAATGAATAGGACATTTGTTATAATTAGTTATAGCGCACTATTTGATGTTATAAAATAATAATATTGTCGAAACATCACATTCTTTGTGACATAATGATATATCCATTTTCATGATTTTGTAATGATTTAGTATTTTTTTGCTTATTGAATTAATCATCTAAATTGGTTTCGAGTTGGATAAAGTGTGAGTTTTTTAATGATAAAGATAGTTATATGTTGCCATTTTTTTTTTAACTCTTAATATATAGTTTCCGTTGAGCTCAATACTAATAAACTTACAAATACATTATCCTTGCTCCAATTTTTATGATAAGATCTTTCGAGGTCTTCAAAATACGCATTTTACAAAATATCACTTTTTTCCATTTTTATATGGTAGCTTATTTTAATTTAGAGTGAAAATTGTTCTTTGCGATTGTATTTCATTTTATTGAAAAACATGGCTTGAATGATTGTGCCTAAGCACTAGCCTTCTCATACCTTTTTTTGAGCCTGCAGGTGCACAGCAATTTTGAAACTTGAAAAATAATGGCTAAAAATAAATAAGTAAATCAACAACCTAAATGATGATATATATTTATAACATTAAAATTATTATTGTGTAGATTATTATTTATTTTACATACACATATTTTTACTAAATTTAATGTTACAGCATCAAAGTGCTATTGTAATAGTTATTCAACTCTATTTTCAGGGCTGAAAATGAGGCACAAGAACACCAACGCTCATCTTTATATCAAATCTATAATACTTGTTTTAAGTCTTGCAGTGACAAATGCACAGAATTCTCCCAAAACAGGTTAGTTAAAGATCATAACTTTTATTTTACATGTGTATTTATGTTAAGAGGAAATTCAATGTTATAATAATGTTTGAATAAACTAATCATTTATTTTAATACTGCTTCTCCTGATTAATGTTTATTGTAATTATTATTTACTATAGTCTCTAGTCATGCTTCTCATGGCCGAGTAGAGTGATATGTACATATGCTATTGAAATATATTATGGTTGAGCTTTGAAGTGAGTTTTAGCCAAACTATTTTTGGTTATTTTCAAGTTTTAACTTGTCTTTTTAAGAATTCGATGATATTGACTTGTGAGTATTACGAGGCGAAAATCATTTTAAAATGTAATAACATAAATTAATGTAATTTATTCCAGGATTGCTGTATACCACGACGGAAATAAGCCAATACCTCCGTGTCAAAATCCATCAAACAATCCAGGGATTTTGCAGCCACGCTATGCAAATAATCATTTAATTAATTATGGACATCCCGAGGCTATTCAAGACTACAAAAATTACTTTAATAATGTAAACCAAATTCCAAGAAACCCACACATGACACATATTCCAAATTTCAACACTTATCCTTACACTGTTCAAAATCAATATTGTGATAGCTTCAAATCAAATATATATAATCCTAATATTGTATATAATCCCAATAGTCAAAACAAACTAACAGTATCATACAATCCCTCTCAACTACTTAATTTGCACAAATTCCATAATCCATTAAATTACAACCTTGAAAATCAATATGATACATACAGCCTACCCTTAGATAATATTCGGTCAAACAATCAAAGGAAAGATATTTATCAAATTCACAATGACGTGGTTTATCCCTACAGGCAATATCAAAAAGAGGAAATTCCTAATGATCTCTCAGGCGAATCTGTCAAGTACGACAATATAATTACATTACTTAAGCAACTTATAAGTTCATTCAACGAAATAAAAAAACAAAAATTGCAAAATTTTAAAATGCCTTCTACGAATATAGAAAATGTTACTCCGATAACTACACCTTATGGTGGCCCAATGGAAGGTCAAATTGAATCCGAAAAGGAACAAAACATTTTATTGAGAGCTAGAAATAGTTTTGAAAGTTCAGAAATATCAAATTCAGAAACAACCAAAACAACTCTGGAAGCTAAAAATATTGAAGGTCCAGCAATATTGTCTGTAGAGAATTCATATGGATTTGTTGATACAAATGACGAAACATTAAAAATAAAGGAAGAAGGAAACTTAAATTCACAATTTCGAGATGCTACCACAATCTCGGAAGAATCCAATAAAACTTCTAGTTTCTCATTTGAAAACATGCGGATGTCAAATATCTCGGAAATAAATATATTGTCGAAAGATAATGATTATGGCATGAATCATACATTAGAAAGAACTGTTGATAGTAACATCTACGGTAGAGATGAATCTGGATCTATAGACCAATTACAAGCCCATAATGAATATAAAGATCCGGTTGTTATTCCAGAGCTTAAATATACAAGTAACTACGAAAAAGAACTTAATTATACAATGGATGAAAAAATAATTTCTAATGATTATGAATTCAATAAAAAAAAATCAATTAAATTATTACTTTTGAAAGACAATGAAGATGATTTAATTGGTCCATCAAAAAGTTTAATATTTGATAATACACTATCAGAAGAGAATGGTAAAGATTCTATTGATGATTTCAATAACAGTGCGGAATCAGATATAATTTTAAATGAAAATTATAACATTACCTTTAGATTAGTGCTTGAAAATGAAGATAACTCATATGATGATGTTAACAACGAAACAATTCAAATTGAACATCCATCATATAATCTTGATTATCTAGATAATACAGAATCAGAACAGTATGACCAAGTCCCCGTAGATAATTTTGAAAGTGCGGGCGTGAATGATATTGTAAATAAAAAATATTTGTCTCATTTTGACAATACACCTATCTTATATGATGATGTTAACAATGAAACAAATCAAATTGAACATCCTTCACACAACATTGATTATCAGGATAATGAAGAATCAGAAGATAATGAGAAAATCCCAGTAGATAACTTCAATGAAAGTGCAGGGTCGGGTGATAGTTTAAATGAAAATTATGATACTCCGTTTGACATAGATTTTAACTTATATGATAATGTTAGCAATGACACAAATAACATTATACATCCTACAAAGAGTATTGATTATCAAGATAATACAGAATTGGAAGAGAATCACACATTATCTACAGTTAATATCAATGTCAATCAAACAGCTGGATCAGATATTATCACAAAATCATATTACAGAAGTAATTTTATAGAGACAAGTAGCACAGCTGGCTTACATAATTATGATGATGATGCTAAACATGAAGCAAACCATATCGGATATAATGCATCAAATATTGATAACTACTTAGATCAACCAATAATAACAACAAATTATTTTATATTATCTAATAATACAGAAACAAAAATAATAGTACCGGAGAGTACAACAATGCAAATGCAGTCTAGAGAAGCCTTAAAAGATATTACGCATGAAAAAATATTGGTAGCTAATACTATGGCTAAAAGTGAAACAATGAATCCAAATATTGTTTCATCACTAGGTACTGAAAGCTCTGCTCACTTTAGAAATAATGAAAACGATAATTCTGATGCTAAATATTACAAAACTGATACCATTTCTAAGCGTACTTTTTTAGATGAAGAAATGAGTGTTATTGACTCCCAAAAAGTAAGTCTTACAACAGATAATGCTGTAAATACGACAGATTTCCACCTTGGAAAGGAAAACATCACTCAGTCAAATTTAGACAGTGATGTTGTCTTTTTTGATCACTATGATCCAGAACTATCGACTGCTTCCCTTGAATCAGTACAAGGTGTTCAGATTGAATCGGTAACCTCGAAATATGTTAGTGATTTATATACAGATCACATGATACTATCACCCACAAGTCATTCATTAGAAATAAAAATGAAACCTTCCTTAGATGTTTCTGAATTAACCGTACTATCTAAATCTGACCCCAAAAATAATAGCAAAACTTCAGATGAAATAATGATCGGTAACGAATCTCGTAATATGTGTTATAACTGTACTTTTATTCCAAAACAACAAGATCTAAAACAATATCCCCAATTTAAAGCTTCCATTAATCCTGAACCAAAGGTGCAAAGTGACGATTCTGGTAGAAAAAATGATAATTTATTAAAAAAATCTCAGGCGTATTTTAATCCCTTTTTTTTGTTTCTCGCTCCTTAAAACTGGATACATTTAAAAGACAGGTTAAATCATGCAAATCATGCATTTACTATTATAGTTAATCACTTAATGTTTTAATAAATATAAATTTAATTAAAATAATTGATAATTAAAAATTGCTAATCTTTTTCTTCTTAGTCCTTGAAAATACTGTTGAGAGTCTGGTTTTTTTTGTAATGTCCCCACCATCCTCCCCATCACTGTCAGTCACAGGTCATAATAATTGTCACACCAAGAAACACTTAGTAGTTTAATTTACTGGGTCTGCCCGCATCCCTTCAACCGATGGTGTCATTATCATTTTATCCAGCCACCTAAATACTTTAATTCTGAATAATAAAAATCGTGTTTTATTTATACAGTAGATGATACATGATGTTCAGGTCTAGTAAATGATTTGGTAGGAAGAGTTCATGAAATTATACAATTAAAAAATGACATGTTTAGAATAAAGTTTCATTATCGCAAATGTTTTTCTACTTTTTTAATTTTTTTTTATCAAATTGGAGTCAGTCACCATCATGTTATCTGTATATTTATTTTTTAATAATATACATAATAAGAAAACTTAATAATAATATTTTAAAGTCAATATTTTATAACTATATATTTAAAAATACATTGAATACAACAATATAATCAATATTATTATTTACCATACTCGGATTGCTAAAAAGTATTATAGAAAAAGGGTTTCTTGTTTTATTTTACCTTACAAAGAAGTAAATTTATTTTGTGAAAATCATTAATGTCAATGAAGACACTATGAATGTTCACACATTGCTAGAATTTAAACATTATTAAATCATATTTATAATACATACATACTTATGTTTCATTTTTAATATATTTTTTATTCAACAAACCAATGACAATATAAATACAATAGTAAATTATAAACCTATGAAACGACGGTCTTTATATAAGGTGAACACTTTTGTGAGTTGGATAAGTGTAAGTATAACGAATATGAAGGAACTTTTAAAGTCAGTTGCATATAATGTAATAAAAGGGAAGCTGCGAATACCACAAATGCATAAGCGATATTCCTAGAATTAACTAAGCTTTAATGTTCGCGTGAAATATACTGTACCTTATACTAAAGCGGATTGATCGCAATGAATAATAATTATAGATGCAGTATTTTTGGCAAATTAATCTCTGAGATTGAATAATGAAGATATAATGAGAGTTACTTAGTGTGAACGTGACAGATAGGTGTCGGTGTATGCCTAGACTAGACCCACCTATAATTTCCCCAGAGCACTGTTCAGTGGGTTCCTTTAGCGTAATTTCTGGCTATTCCTGATACAGTTTGTCGCCAGCCTTGTATGACTATCACCTGCCGAAGCCTGTAATTTTTGTTTCCTTATATTTACAAGAGTTGGTTTAATGCAACCAATGACATGTAATACTTCCAGGTCGTAACTTATTCAAGTACAGCGAGCGGGCAAAAGCTGACGGTTTTTGACGTTGTTTTGATTTAAAACCGTAAGCTTTTTTTGCCGCTCCCTGTCAATATTTTTTAACTAAGGTGATTAGACGAGAACCGGTACTTTCAATATGACATTGACTTTGGTCAAAATCGCAAAACAGGGTTAGGTAGATGTCACAAGCAGTTCAGTTCTAACTCGATATCAATCGTATGATTATCGAGCGCCGGCCATATTACTCACCCAAGTGATGCTAAAAATTACAGGAATACTATCAGTAAAATAGTAAAAGCTCCTACGTGGTACAACATCTGAGTAAAATAGGTAGCTTGGTTGTTGCTTGTAATTATCATATGAAAACAACGGCAATATGGTAATGGTCGAGAAGTCTTTTTGATTGAAAGTGACGAAAAAAGAGCCTTAACTTTCTCTCCGTATACCTTATCCATCCAGCGGCCGGTAAGCTTGTTTTCTACTTAGGTGGGCGAAACGAAAGCACTTCGTCCCCCGCACTCAATTCGCAGATAAATATATATATAAATATACTCGCAGGGTTACTAACTGAGTACTTAAATCGATATACCTTTATCAATAAAACAATTTATCAAGTTTTTCTAAAAATATTTATTTCTCTTACTTTTTTTGTAGTGGAAAATACTTTGGTTCTTATTAGATTGTTCTAATATCTGTGCCAATTTTAAATAGAAATGAGTAACGTTCATTTTATAAGATTATACTATTTACATATACGTATTGTATGACAATACCATTATGTGAACTATAAAATGTACGTCTCTGCAGCTCATGCTGGAGGTGGGCCCGGGTCTGTCTAGATTTTTAGAACTATGTATAGTAAGAGTAAAGCTCTGGGTATAGAGATGACTTTAGACGAGGCAAGAAAAATGGTAGCTGACAGAACTGTGCGCAAGAAATTTGTGGCAACTATATGCTTCAGTTAAGGAAGAAAAAATGATTTTGTATATATTTTCCGGATTGTGCAGGTCATATATAGCTATAGCTGAACAACGGTCAATGTAGGAGAGCTTTGAAAAGTATTATTTTAAAGTTTTTAAGGATGCGTTGTTTGTAATATAAAATTTTGCACTTTCGACGCCACGAAAGTAATTCACTAGACTGATTAATCATTTCATGAATGTTAATAAACATAATTTTGATTAACGTTATCCACCATTTCTTTGGACGTAGTGAAGCTATTTTGGATTATGAAAAAAGAAAGTTGAATTTTTGCATGAAAAGCCAGCAGGTCTTTGGCGGTGGTTTACGGTGACTATACGCCCCAAGAGAAGTTTGAAGGATCCGGTCTAGGCCCTGGCAGTAGATCTCAATTCCTCTGGGTAACGTGCCGGCCCGCTCACACACGCAATAATACTTTATTTTAAGCGCATAAAACAAGATAAATGCATTTCTACGAGGGTCGGCCGTACTTTGGCTGCCTCGAGGGACTCTGCCCCGAGCTGGGAGCAGGGCGCTGTACGCCCGAGCCTGCAAGCATCAACACATGTATCAATACTACGAACTGCATGTATCTGTAACATCTCAAGTTTTTATATTCTTAGTACTTTTGGTACGGACAGGTTGGTTTATATAGACAAATATTATATATTCAAGAATTTTCTAACCTTACACTGGAGGACAGTGAACTACGTTTACTGATCTCAATAACATTATTTTCACCTGACAAATGAAAAGTCCATCGTCAAATGAATGAATCTGGAATTACCTGAACATGACCCTCAGCGAACAAAATATTATTCATTACAATTTGGAAAAGGCGGAAAAAAAAGATACGAACATCAAAATTAGTGGCTCCGGCTTAGGGGTAACTGGAGCATACTATAATGCATTCACTGCCGCCACAAAGCTCTGTTAGCCGCCATATTATTTGCCTTATCCCATGCCAGCTCTGCCTCCCGCAGCTCCACCGAGTACATTATATGTATAGTTCCCGACGGTCTTCCAGGACAGCACGAGTCCGGGGGCTTGAAGAAAAGGCAGTTGTAGCTTAGGCTCTCCTGCACCATCCTTAATACATGTCCCAATCAGGTTCTCCTTGGCTTCTAGACTGACTTTAGTATGGAAGGCTACCTTGTCCATCCTCTTATCTCGTCATTCTTCATAATGTACCCTCTGTATTTTACTCGGCATCTGCTCTCAAAACTCTTAATACGGCTGCATTGACTCTTGGTGAGATGCAAAGATTCACAGCCGTAAAGAAAAATGTGGTTGGCAATTCTCTGTACAATTAAATCTATGAATATTAATCAAAGTTCAGTATTATTGGCAACAGCCAAGAACACGACATAAGAGATGAATACAAGGCATGACATGCCAATGATTACTTTCGATCCGACGAGAAGAGATTACAAAAAGTAAGAAAACCAATGCCCAATTACGATAGTTTTCGTCTTAACATTGCTGTGACTTCATTCAATGTTCAGACTTGATCACATGGAATAACATGTGCTTACCAGTCGACTTCCGAGAGAATCACTAAATCATTCATTTACTCCATCGAGCATATCTTGAGATAAAAAATATTCGAATCTTCTGAATTCCTCGATCATTTGAAAATATCAATAATCCTTTTAATAGGCAATTTTGGGCAGGTTGATGACTGTTGGACATTATCTAATATATTTATAATCGTGTCGGAAACAACAGGGTCAGATCCTGTCAGCTTAGAAGTGGGCGACGTCGATGGCGTTACTCCCGGCCATCATCAGGTCTTTTTGGGTGCAGCTAGTCGGACACAGTGCACACTCCAGAAGGTGTGACAGGGTCTGCTCCGCGCCGCAGTCACATTCAGTCGGTCCGCTGTACAACTGCCAGGCTTACGTTTAGGTCCTCGTATTGCATACTCCGGTCCGAAGTCAGTTAGGGGACCTTAATATATTCCACCCCTGGTCGTGTCCAAGGGATAGGTCCTCTTTCGGGGCTATCCAAGCATTCCCCTCAGTTGCGCTTCTTCATATGTTCAGCCGCAGGGTGGCCTCAGGTATCACTAGTTCCGTTGTCGACTGTAGGAAACATCTTCTTGATTTGAGCCGAGTTCTTTTGATACTCAAGCGGGGTGGAGTGTGTTGTGGGTTACTTTGGAGAGCACCTTCTAAAGAAGTTCATTATCAGCCAGAACCAAAACACCACAGCTGTACTAATGATATGTGTGTTTTTATTATTATATTAATTTATTTGATCACATTGTAATTATTTAGCGTGTTTTGTCCTTGTTAAATGATTAAATTGTGGTTTTTATATAATTAATTTTTGATTGCATTAATATGCATGTACGCAATTTTATGATTAAATATATGCATAAAATAAATGAACCAAACATTTCAATTAATTGGCTTTATGGTTATTAAAAAATTGCAATATCCAATTTAAACAACGAACACCAATAAATGTTTGACGAATATTCAATAATTAATTATATTGGCTTGAAAACTTTTTCAGTTTTCTAAATTTTCGAATTTGTTGCAAAATTCAGCGGATCGCGAGCTTTTTAATTAAAAAATGTTTACTCAATACATACACTAGATTGGCCCACTGGAGTTATTGGTCTTTTTAAATTCATTTAATAAGTTCATTTAATCTATAACTTTTATGTTTATACGCCTTCAAAATTGATGATATTTTGGTGAGCAATAAACAACATCGACTTAATATAATAATAACCATGCTTTGACACATAAGAAAATCGAGAAGATTTTTTTTACAGCAGTGTTTTTGATTCCACATTAAAAAGTAATTAAAGACGAATAATTATTAATCAAAACAATGTAGTGTTAAACAGTTAATCCTTCTATAATGTTTTCATTAAATCACATTATTAGCCCGACACTCTCAATATCTGGAACAGTTAGTCCTTTAAATGCGATCAACGTTTAATAAATAAAAAATAAGGGATCGTTATATGAAAATTCACCGCAAAATCTCCGTTACAAATAAAATAAACGTCCGTTATAGGGTTGAAAATATAATAATAGGGGTTGACAATATAATAATATTTACAGGGATGACAATATAATAATATTACAGGGTTGACAATATAATAATATTTTCAGTGTACACAAACGTCATTAAAGTGAAGCAATTACCAATTATAAAGATAAAAATAAAAACTATTTTTTCCAAAAATTAAATTATTATTCATTAATTTTATTAATTTACGTGTATAACAAAGTATAATGGGTATTGAAAACAGGTGCTTACGTCGAATACTGGAGGTACGATTATGTATGATTGAATTTGTGAAGAATGACAATGTGAGGGCGCGGACAAGACAGTCATCTATTCAACAGCTGGTTAAGAGACAAAGATGAACCTCAGTATGCTTTTCTGGTTCGATCAGAAGAGTTAACTACAGCTGCCTTTTGTCGGGAACTATACATATAATGTACTAGGATTTTTTTGTTTTTGCTGTCGCTGGGTTGAAAAGATTGGCCGGAAGAGGAAGTCCGAAATTCCGTTTCCAGGGGGCACCGCGTGGAGGTTATTTTCATGCTCCCCTAATCTCCATGCTGGAACAAAGGATAACCTCGAGCGGTTGGGAATGCTTCGGCAGGGAGAGACACTATTGTGTGACTGTGGAGACTTGTAGACCGCCTCACATCTAAGATCCTGCTCCATGTGCCCAACAAGCTGCACATCTCAGGACCTAATGCTGGGCAACACACGAGCTATCGATGTTGCCAGGTACTGGGAAAAAATAATTTGACGTCGCTGACACGAAGAAGAAAACTAGGATTTTGGTTTTTTGGCCACAGTTTTGCCGACCGTATGCTTCAGATAGGGAGCTGGTATGGATTAATAATGATAAATTATATCATCACCATCTTTTCATATCTAAAACACAGTTAAAATTTCATACATCAGCTTAAACTTTAGGTGGATATATGTGCTCATAAAAATGAAAGTGGTGTGAGTCATGTTTCATTCGTTCTTAATCTATCTCAAATAGATAGTTAAAGGTTTGTGTTTGGATGTTGGTTGAGAAAAAAAGACAACTTCATGCTGCATAAAATGCTATTTTTAGATTTTTTAATTTATTTTGGATGAAGATTTTATAAATTCACAACAATGTGAACCGAAATGTAAGAATATCATTTTTTTTTTCAATATCTAAATTTTCACTACATTTATAATAATGGCACATATGTCTTCTTCGTAGTATCAATCCGATGGATTGGTTTGCAGCAACAAAATCTTGCATCTCGATCTCCACTCCCCTCGGTCCTCCACAACCCTCTTTAGCTCAGCATAAGAGCTACAACTCATGTCCTCGAACACACGCTGCAAATACTCCCGTCTAGGGCGCCCTCTGCAGTTTCTACTCTCAACCATGCCTTCCACAATGACGTGAAGAAGACCATCGTAGCGCATGATGTGACAGATCCATCGGGCTCCCCTCTCTGTGATGGTTCTTACTAGGTGCCTATCTTCCTTGATTATCCTGAGAACCTCATTGTTCGCGACGTGGTTTCTCCAGGAAAATCCGAGAATTATTCTTTATGACCACATCTCAATGACCTCTATTCTTTTTTTAACCACTTTCAGATAAGTACCATGCCTCACAGCCGTACATCAAGATGCTCCAAGCAAATGTTTTGGCAAGTTGTTTGCGGAGCTTTAAATCAATATTTTTTGACTCAAGAATTTTCGTTTTTTTACTGAACGCTAGCCTTGCTTGATGTATGCGTCTGTTGACTTCTATTTTTTGTTCTGCCATCACAGGTGATCGTACTTCCAAGGTATACAAACCCTTTTGCATATTTAAGGGTTACTCCTAGCATAGATATATTAATGTTCTGCTGCTCACTGCGGCTTACTCTCATGACTTTGGTTTTTGTGCTGTTTATCTTCATATTAAAGTTATAATTAAATATGTTTTCCATGGATATCAGCGCTTCAGTGATTTCGTCTTCAGTTTCTGCAATCAGAGCAATGTCGTCAGCAAACCTTATCATATCAATCTTTTGGTCGTGTAGTTTGAACCCCTCTCTATGGCACATTTTTTCTCTGATGTCGTTTATTGCATGTTGTATGTACACGTTGAAGAATACTGGCGACAGTGAGCATCCTTGTCTCACCCCTTGATGTATTTTTGCTTCCTTTCGGACATTTCCAAGTGATATTATGGCAGCTTCTTGTTTGTAAAGTAAAAATATAAATATGTTCTAGGTCTTATAGCATATTGACACTATTTTGATTGAAACAATTTATTTTCCATACGAAAAATGCATATTTGGTGAAAGTTCTCATTGCGCTAATGATCGGCACTTCGGAAGGGCTTATTACTTCGGAGGCGGGGGGTGCTGTTAACATTGTTTTCGTGCAATTTTAATCATTGTGCCGATTTAATGAGAAATGCGCCCGGGTCGTATCAAATTACGCAGTATTTGTCCTGTTCTAGTTGATACAGTCGGCTGGTCCCGGGAGGCGGTCCAAAGCTTTAGATTAAAGCGCAGCCATAGCGAGTGCCACGAGGGTGACCTACACCAAAGCTTGGCAGAGACGGTTCACGGTCGTTCATCACTATCATTTTCTGATCTCCGTAATCGTTTGAAACTCTCTTCCAGCATCGCCATTGCATAAAAATAAAATGGTGAGCCAACGTGCTTGTTCTCTGAATAGAGAATCATGCATAGTGTGTACTCAGGAGCAGAGATGACTTGAGCTTAAGTATAACCGAAGATGACACAAGTGTTTCAAAGCCAATGCAGTCGTATAATGGGGTTTCGAACGCAGATGCCTGCGTAGAATATTAGATATATGATGGTTTGACTTTGCGATACAACAGTCGGTCAAGAGGCGAACGTGGAAGTTGTTGGGACAAATACTTCAGATGCCGCAGGGGAGCATAATTTTAAGCTGCCATTTCTTCATCGCTCTGATCTCACGTCGTTTTGGAAGGCCTTCGGGAACTATAGATAGAATGTAGTCAGAAAAGCTACGGGATACAAAGCTTATATGGGATGAGGCGGAGACCATAGTGGTTGACAAAGTTTTGTGGCGACAATTCATGGCGATCATATGCTCCAGTTAGGAGAACGAACATGGTGATAATAATAGTGATGATGGTGATAGCTGTAAGTTCGCAAATTGATACCACCATATATGCTGCAGCTAAGAAAAATAAGTCTTTATAAGTAATCGCCGGTCATAGCTTTCGGCAGTCATACCTCAATGGTCAACGCGTTTGCTTTGCAAGCCAAAGGTCGTTGGTTCGATCCCCGACGGAGATTAAGCAAAAAGGTCTTTCAATCAATTTATGAGCTCTAAAAATATCCCTGGTTGGTGTGAATTTTATCCATCACCCATAAAATGTTAGTCATAGCCTATTAATTAAAATTGGTGTTAGACAAAAGTCGCGTGAAGACCACCCATTCATAGTAAATTCCTGTAATAATAAGGATGATGCGTGAATCTAGAGTTGTAGTCTATGACGTTGGCGGATCAACACTCCACATGAAGCGCTTATCCATACGCACCATGGTAAGCGTCATAGAATTCCACAGATGAGACTTCAGAATTACTCTCACCATCTGTCGGCATTCTCCTGTATGTGCTTTACATTAAAAAAATCTGTTGACTGATTTATATTGTATTATTACTCTGTTCGTTTTTTATTGCAGCTTTATATTTTATTTTTATTTTATTTTATTAACGGCCTAGGCCAATACATACGGTTTTAAAGTAGAAAATACAATAAATAAAATGGTAAAACAGAACAAATATTATAGCTAAGACAACACATTTAGACAAAACATGAACATGAGATAAATAAACAGATCTAGCACATTAGTAGAGGGATCTGCAAAATGCCGGAAGGTCCACCCCGAAAAAGTCCAAGTCACTACAGGAGTTAACCAGTCAACACATTCTTAACATAGGAGAATAGAAACCGTAATTGGTTTTGGATGTCCTTACATGTAGCAGGTCACTGCCTCTAGTGAATCGGGAGGGAACATTGAACGTAATTTCCTGCAATAATGTCGAGTCATCGATTATGGAGTTCATAATTTTAAAAATAAACAGCAAGTCAGTCACTGTTCTACGTCTCTCCAATGTTGATACATTAAGTCGCCTCTCTATATCTTCATAGGAGTAGCTACCTCTCTCAAGGCCGATCAGTCGTGCAACTCTTGACAAGAAGCGATGATTCAATCCGGTCGATATGAGTTCGATAGTATATATATCATTCCATTATTATTAGATGTACCGATTTTGTATACAAACGTGGCGTCATCTCACGCGAAGGGGTTACGCGTTTATTATGATTGCTGGCATTAATATTTCACAGCTCATTATGTGTCAGAGAGGAAGAAAGCCATCCCTCGCCTAACTATGGAGATAACGCGCGGGCATCACGCTTTATAGTTATTGCGAATGCTGGAGCCCCTACGATGCTGCTTGAGCCTCTACGCATCATCTACCGGAATTACTTTTAGACACCACGTATACTTCGATTTCAATGTATTTATTTTCAAGCACTAAGGAGAAATATATTCACAATTTAATAAAGTGAAAAATAAAGATAAAATCATCTTCCTTTACTCAACGATGTATATAATCCATAATGTTTTTATTGATTATTCTGGTATCCGCCATCAGGAGCTGTATCTAATACGCCATTTAAAATTACTGTTTTTTTTTGTAGAAATACGTAATATTGTTTAATGTATAGGTATTATATTATATATATATTATAAATATATATAAAATAAAAGAAGGCGATTAAATGAAAGTCAACAAAATTTAAATAAGGTTTTGTTTTCTTTTACTTTTTTATATATACCTACAGAATAATATAGACGGTGATAGGAGAAATATCGTCTATGGATTGTATGACGTTTACCATTTAAAAAAAAAAATCATTTTATGTAAGCACATATAGGAGAATACCGACAGATGGTGATAGTTATTCTGAAGTCTCATTTGTGGAGTTCTATGACGCTTACCGTGTTGCATATGGCTAAGCGCTGCATATAGAGGGTTGATCCGCCAACGTCATAGACTACATCCCAAGATTCACGCATCATCCTTAATTATTACATTAATTTACTTTGAATGGGTGGTCTTCACTGAACGACTTTCGTCTTTTCCACCAATTTTGATGAATATGTTATGACTGACCTTTTTAATCTCCGTCGGTGATCGAACCCACGACCTTTGGCTTGCAAAGCAAACGCTTTGACCATTGAGCTATACCCGCCAGCGAAGTATAGGTAAACGCTGTGTGTAGTGTGTTCCGTTAAAGTGAATAGAAAGCCAGGCATGAATCATCAATGTTTATGGGAACTCAAGATGAATGTGTGGTATTCACAGGACGACTTTCGTCGACTACAAATTTTGATTTATAGGCTATAACTGGCATTAATATGGGAGGAAATAAACTCAAATCAACCGGGGTATACATATAGCTAAGAAATCGAATTAGATAATTTTAATTTAAATATCCATCGGTAATGAAACCTACAACCTCTGGTACGTTTAGCAAACGTTTTACCTCTAAGCCATACTCGCTGCCATATTGATTGGAAGTTACTCGTCCAGTCAAATAAAATGTTGAGTAAATGAATTGCATCTTAATGGAGCCTAAAAATATCCTTAATATTCTCTTGAGATGTAATGCGTACAATCAAAGAAGTAATATGAAGTTCAGCATTTCAAAAAATATAACTGATCTTGTACCGAGAGTTATTAATTAAAAATTGTAATGTATTAACATTACTTCAGATGGATTCTTGATCTGATTCATATAGGATTGGTGATAATATAATATTTTGATGCAATTCTTATCAATAAGTATTTTTAATTAAATCAGTATATGTCATAAGTTTTCTTTTGTATTATTGAATTTTTTTGTAAACAATATACAAAAATACCTATTATAATTTGTCTCTCCGGTAAAATATCAATTTTCAATATCTTCTTCTTCGTGTCAGCGACGTCAAATTATTTTTTCCCAATATCTGGCAACATCGATAGCTCGTGTGTTGCCCAGCATTAAGTCCTGAGATGTGCAACTTGTTGGGCACATGGAGCAGCATCGTAGGTGTGAGGCGGTCTGCAGGTCTCCACAGTCGCACAATAGTGTCTCTCCCTGCCGAAGCATTCCCCACCGCTCGAGGTTGTCCTTTGTTCTACCAACTCCGGTTCTTAATCTGTTTAGGGATTTCCAGGTCGGCCAGTCAAGGCTCTTGCCAGTTGGGAGGCCTTCCTTTGGAGTAATGAAATCCTCTGGTGCGATTTGTTGCCAGAGTTGGAGTCTCTCATTTTCAGGGCCGGATGTGAGAGGTTGTGTGGATTTCATTTTCAGCTGCTTCGAGACTTCAATCTTGGTGTTGGGGGTATCTGATTATACAAGCAGTGGGACGGTTGGTTGATTGCCTTACGCATTTCTTCGGCGCATATGACTTTGCGTCTTATGTTCGGTGGTGCGATACCAGCCAAGGGGTATAGTTTAGAAATGGGTGTTGGTTTGAGGCAGCCTGTGACGACTCTGCATGCATCATTCAGGGCAGTATCCACTTGATTACAGTGGGCTGATCGACCCCACACTGGTGCCACATATTCTCCGGCTGAGAAACAAAGTGCTAAAGCTGAGTTACGAAGAAGGGGTGGTTTTCAATATGGTGAATTTTCAATATGTTTGCTTATTTTATATTATTTGCTAAAATAACATATATCAATTTAAGATTGAAAATACTTGAAAATGATCTGTATAACTGATTCGTAGACGTAAGCTTTCTGAACATCACCTATTAATTGTCTGTCCATAAATCGTACTGACGATCACTTGATCCAACGATGCTCCAACTTCTTTAACGCTTCTAAAAAATACGTTTTCTCGAGGTCTACACAGTAGGCTTCCTTGCCCTCGTATTTGTGGACAATGCTTGAATATCAGGCCGTGAGCTAATGAAGTTTGTAGATCAAAACTATATAAAACATACATTCAGTATGCTTTGCTTTAATTCAGCCGAATTGATAATTTACTTTCTGGTTTACTTACCAACACTTGTTATTCAGTTCTCTCAGTTTTTTTCCAACAAGTTTATATTAATCAAAAGTACATGTGTATATATTTAATCGTTTCCCGTTTACATTAAATTTTCATAAAATATATAACTCAAATTAAATTTTATTACTTAACATATTATTTGGAATTAAAGAATTTTGTCAATATGGATAGCTATTACCGATACAATGGACCACATGCATAAAGTAGATTATGATAGATAGTAAATATGATTCTACTAGTACTCTCATTAGTATTTTTTTAAGTAAATCTGAATATGGATTCGTTTGTACTGTACAAATATATATTTTATGAACTTAAAACAGTGAAACCTAAAAGAAAATATTAATTTTAATGCTCAAAATAATGAACATTAAAAAATTTAATATCATCAATGATAACATGATTTCAAGCAATCTTTCATAAGCAGAGTGTTTTATTCTTCACTATGTGCTGTTTAAAAACTGTCGGAGTTGAGACAAAAAAAAGAGGTTGAAAAAATGCTCACCTTCTTTCAAATGCGTGAAAATGATTCGGAAGACAATAGAAAAACATTTAGCTCTAAGTGCCATTCAAATCTGATCCAGTGGAGCCTCAGACACAGACGGGCGTAATTCTGTCTCTCCTTAATCTGAGCTGGGAAATCCGGAGAAGGAAACTTTCAGGAAAAAATGAAGTACAATGTGCTACCAACTCCCCACTCCCCCATTTGAAACTTTGCGGAACTTCTCAAGGGCTAGCGAATTATAATTTTATATTAAATACAATATTTGAATAAAACTTATTTATTTTAATACTGAAGTAATGACTATTGTAATATCGTTAAACTTTTGTGATTGTGCGGTTTAAAATATATTAGTGATTTATAATTATCTAATATACCAATTGATTTGATAAAGAAAAAGATAAAGCTTAAATTAAAAATATTTTTTAATTAATATATAATAAAGAGCTATAAATACCACTAGTTTGTGTAATATTGATAAATCATCCGTAAAATACCAGTCATATCTTATTAAAAAAAATGTTGGTAGACAAAAAACGTCCCGCAAATTTCAGCCATTCACTGTAAGATTCCGTAAAAGTGAACGATGCGTGAATGCTAAGTTGAAGCGAAATTATATTAGCGGATCAACACTTCAGATACAGTGCTTAGCCATTCTGAAAATGCCATAAGTCATATAACACATTGTGTGATTCCTCAATCATTATCTATTGATATTCTCCGATTTGAAGCTAGATGAACTTATGACAAAAGAGATTTACGTGTAACATAAGATGCTAACGGAATGATAAAATTACCTCTAGCTCGTGACGTACAACTACATATTTGTTTAATTATTGGAAAACAAATAAACAGCTTATTAACTACTTATTACTGGAAACTATTGGCCACTCTAGTATTGACGGACACAGAAATGGTGTAACAGTGTTGTATAGAAGCTTAGTGTTACAGTGGTAGCCCTGGTACCGGTGAGGGGCGTAGACTCTGCCCAAGTTTTAAGTAAAAATCTTACCCCTCTCTGGCTGATGGTTCCCTAAATTTTCATTCCCCGCCGCCTCTGCTACCCACGCTGCCTCCAACCTGTACTTAATTTTCTTGTTATAACATAACTTGCGCGCGGGGAACTTTGTTCCAAAGGAGAGAGCAAGGGCGGCACATGAACAAATATATTTAATGATGACAATAGTTTTATAAATGTGTAACTTATTCGTACTGATTCGATGGAGACTAAGTCTCAGATGCTTTTAACTTTTCAGTTAACGCATTAACACAGAAAAAATAAATGTATACGCATAATTATACGATATCCACTTTATCTCTAGTCACCTCCATATTAGATATATTTCAAGGCAGGTTTCAGTAATTTTTCTAAATACTTATATTTTTTACACTCCAGTTAAATTATTAGTACAATATACAGTCGATTCCGCTTAATTGGGACACATCGGGACTTGGGCATTTTGTCCCAATTAAGCGGTTGTCCCAATTAAGCTAATTTCACTTTTTCTTAAATTAATTTATTTGGTTTTGGCAACTAAGGCCATTAACTAGTAATACACACATAAAATAAAACAATGCATATCTGTTTCAATCATTTTATTTTATTAATTATTACTCTTGGAAACTGTAAATTACATAAAGGTAATATAAATTATCATAAAATTACAAATATGTAATATAAACTTTTAAGATTTTTTTTTTTAATTAAAATAATAAATGGGTACATACAATTTAATTCAATACAAAAATTATTTAAGTGTTGTCTGTCTTTTGTTTTTGTAACATTTCACTTCTACAAAATCAGCACAGATATTCAGTGCGGATGTAGGGCTCCCTTCGTTTCCTTCCTGCATAAAATAACGCTGTAACATGGCCATACATTTTTTTGCCTCCTGGTTAGTCACAGGCACAAGTGACTGATCATCACCATCGTCATCTTCGTCTAATTTTGCTGTGATCTTAAATTTACTGTCCCAATTAAGCAGAATGTTGTCCCAATTAAACATATAAATTTACTATTGGTTACTCGGTTTGGTTTCTGTTCTTTGAGATTTGTCCCAAATAAGCGGCTGTCCCAATTAAGCGGCTGTCCCAATTAAGCGGTGTCCCAATTAAGCGGAATCGACTGTAAACTCCTATATGTATCAATGACCTTCATAATACTTATAACTAAAAATTCAAATTTAAATTTTTATAGTCTTTTGTGTTGAGGCTGATAAAAGTACAAAGTATTAAAGTGACATTGAGAGCACTTAAAATTTATGAAAGTAAAATATTTAATTTATATGAAAATTAAATAAAACATTTCAAATAACAATTTGAAAATATGGCAGCAGACTTGAATACAAGTATGACATCAATTATTGATCGTTTACTGTTATAGTGACAGCTAAGAAGAAAATAAATTGTGAGAATTCTACGTAAATATTTGATGCTTAAATTAACTAGTTCCGCCCTTTGCTCAATTGCAGAGTCGAGATATTTCGTATTGCAGAGATATATTCAGCAGGGATTGAAAGCTGCGAGACTTAGAAAAGTAAGCTATATGAGTTTGTAGAATAAAATCTGGAAGACTATATCTTATACAGCTAAATAAACCGGAGTACCAAAAATAATGTTTTTTACATACTACACTGCTTAAATTTCACTGTGTCAAGTAGTTCTTCCACCCTATAGTTGCATTTCTTGAGTAGGAGAACAAGCAGTATCAAAGTTATAAATTCATACTTTGGATACTGTAATAAATTTAATATTGTAAATTGCATCAATATTTTTTACTAGGCGTTATCATTGATTCGCTATCGTCACGTGATAAGAAAAGTTCTAAGTAACTGTAAAAATTAGCAACAAAAATGAGATGTGTAAAATTCTCGACATTTTAACCTACTAGGAAGATTTTTTACGAGACAATAATTTTCGTATTATTATATTCGTAAAAGGAATTTAAATAAAGAATGTTAAAGGTGTAATTTTACATTAATTACAAGGTCATCATACTGAAAGCGTCGAGTATATCACCCAGGTCCATATATAAGTATTATAGTATCGCTGCAGTACCTTCTACATCACAGGTCTAATCGAGATGATTTCTAGATTTGGTTTGCTCCAACTAAGCGGCGGTTACTGCAGAAGAACAAAAATAAAAGCCACCTTCTGGTCTGGAATCGATTTCTTGTCATCTTAGAAAACTGGCGACTGCTAGACGTATTTATTGGAATCAATTGTGATTTCCTAATTTAGTTGTTTGTGAAGGCCATAAGCTAAATTTTTTAAGATGATATGATTTTGAAAAACCCAGCTATGCTTTCTTTTGAAGTAGTAAAATATATCGAATAATTTAATGTCAACTTTACTGGAATGAAATAAGTTTACTCGACTGTCAGTTAGTGTAACATTATGGTTAAAAAAGGTAAAGAAAATTTATCCAAGTATTGGACGAAATAAAAGGGGTATGGAAAACGATTGTTTTGAAGATAAGGTCAATGCTATAGTTTCTGGGAAGTAATTAAATGTATTTTCTACTCCTATCCATCCGCTGCTGGGTGAAGGTCTCCTCGATCTATTGCCAATCATTAGCATTTAATGTTACCCCCAAATTTGCATATATTAGAAAAATATTCGATAAATTTTATTGATAATAAGTGTTTTATACTCGTATTTAATATAATGATAATTAATTTTGCATAGACGACATTAATTATTTAGCAACAATAATTATAAACATTGTTGTAAATGAAATAAGATTTTTTGTATGAACTTCTTAATTTATTTCTGACAATGTTTTTAGGATTCGTTAAGAAAAATCATTCTTTTTTGGAAATATATTCTCCGTAAAATACAATCCTTAAATCGTTAAATTTTACTAAATAATGATATTATTTACTATGTTTTTTAGTTAAGTTGTGATATACATTTATAAATAGTAATGATTATTCTCTCATAAGGAAATGATTTTTTTTTTTTTTATTTAATCAAATATAAAAAGATACATTTTTACACAGTAATTTACATTCCATCTTTTTTTTTTTTTTCTTTTTTTTTTTTAAATTCGCTTACCACACCACTTAAAGATAAGATCTTGTGTGTGGCGTGGGATTAATGGGATAATTTTGTGACTGTCACTATAAAAGAAAATGTCTCCACATGCGTTGCTTAGATATAAATAAATATTTAACCCTATTTATCTCATATCAGCTCTGCCTCCTGCAGTTCCGCCAAATACTTTCTATGTATAGTTTTCGACAGCCAAGACAGTGCGAGCCCGAGAGCTCGAAGAAAATGCTAGTTTATGGTTTCCTGCAGCATCTTTAATATATATTCCAACTATTTTTAAATTTTTTCATGTAAACATATACAGGATAATACCGACAGATGGTGATAATTATTCTGAAGTTTCATCTGTAGAATTCTATTACGCTTACCATGGTGCATATGCCTGAGCGCTGCATGTGTAGTGTTGATCCGCCAACGGCATAGACTACAGCCCGACATTCACGCATCATCCTTTGTTATTACAGGAATTTACTATGAATGGGTGATCTTTACGGGACGACTTTTGTCTCTCACGAATTTTTATTAATAGGCTATGACTGGCATATTACTGATGAGGGATCAAATTAACACAAACCGGGGTAATTAAAGAGCTCAGAAAACGATTACAAATCCTTTTTCTTTTAATCTCCGTCGGGGATTGAACCTTTGGCTTTCAAAGCAAACGCTTTGACTATTGAGTTATACCTGCCGGCTAAGGTACTAACTAGGTCCTCCTTTGCCTCTTGACCGACTGTAGTACGGAAGGCTGCCTTGTCCGCTTTCTCGCCTTGCCATTCTTCACTAAGTCAAACTATCATACCCATATTTTTTTTTCAGAAATCTTTATATCGGCCAGTGACTATGAGTTTATCCCTACGCGTCATTTCTATGTAGACTAAAAGTTGTCAGGTGTGTCTAACTGTCTAAGTCCTCATTTTATAAAGTTCTACGGCCATGTCAGCTGCAAAACACAGTATCTACTCCTTAACAATAACATTTTCTAGACTTGCTTTTAGTGCAACCTTTATATGTGTATACCACGAGTATTATCTTACTAAGTAAAACTTAGCATAGAATTTCATATCTTGGAAATATATCATGTTTCATTATGCATTGCAACGCATGCTGGATTCAGCTCGTCAATAAATATAAAATGTGTATTCATAGTTAATTTAAATACAACATATAATTATGTACAGAGTATCACAATGTAATTTTGGTCTTCCTTGGACATGAAGTTCAATTGATTTGACTGAATGCTGTGTGCCTTTTTGACAGAAATTCAAAGACGAGACCTCTGCATCACTATCATCATCTTTCAGTATTCTCCTGTATGTGTAAAAAAAAATGTTTTCCATTAGGTTGAGCCGCCTCTTAGGACTAAATAGCCAAAGCCTCTGGGACGTCAGATTAATCACCAGATTTCCTTAAAACAAGAATAAATAATTACTCAAAAAAATGCCTCAGATAAAAAAGCTATCCTTTCTTCAATAACACGGCTTCTGTTCTGTAGGTTGTCGATATGTGGACCTCAAGGTGCAGATATGTCCTAGAAAGTGAAATGGACAGTGGCAGCTGACATAATTAATTGGCTGTAATTTGCGATTGACAAATTTTCCATATTTTTTTTTTATGTACAGCAGTATACCGACAGATGGTGATAGTAATTTTGAAGTCTCATCTGTGGAATTATATGACGCTTACCATGGTGTATATGGCTAAATGCTGCATGTGGAGTGCTGATTCGCTAACGTCATAGACTACAGCCCGAGATTCCGCATCATCATTTATTATTACATGAATTTACTATGAATGGGTGGTCTTCACGGGACGACTTTCGTCTACCACCAATTTTAATTAATAGGCTATGACTGACATTTAACGGGTGATGGATCAAATTTACACTAACTAACTATTTTAGAGCTCAGAAATCGATTAAAAATACTTTTTTTTTTTATATATCCGCCTGGGATCGAACCCACGACCTTTGGCTTGCAAAGTAAAAGCTTTGACCATTGAGCTATGACCGCCGGCATTGGTTGTCGAGAAGTGGATCTCAAGGTGCAGATATGTCCTAGAAAGAGAAATGGACAGTGGTAGCTGACATAATTAATTGGCTGCAATTTGCGATGAACAAATTTTTCATATATGGATCGGATATGGAAAGAAGAATTTCCAAGCGTAAACTTGAATAATTATTACAAAGATGTCGGCGGCCGTGGCGAGACGTTTTGCAAATGGTGTTCCATTAAGCGCAGCGGCTGCGCGTCATTACTCATCGAATTAATATTGCTAATTAACTGGATATGATTGCGGGCACTGATGAAGTCTTCATTGCGGCGATTAATCTCCTCCGGGCTGTTCCCCGCCTAATTTGCAACCATTACTCACCTGGAACCTCCGGGACCTGCACGATCAACAACGAGGGCGCTTTGTCTTGTTTAATTTTTGCTCAGCCAATCAGCGGCTCGCTTTCTTAGCAAAAGCGGGAAGGAAATCGCCCGCTTAAAATGACCGATTTATTTCCACTTTAGACTTGACGTTGAACATTTTCTTTTAACAAATATAATCCAACCTGTGTCCGCGCACTGTTGCACGTAGGCCTCCCGCATGAGTCTCCATCCTCTTCGGTCCTCCACCCATTCTTCTTATATCGTCAGTCCATCTTGTAGGGGGTCGGCCAATGCTTCGTTTGCCAGTTCTTGGGCGCCATTCCAATACTTTTCTTCCCCATCGACCATCGTCTCTTCGACAGATATGTCCTGCCCATTGCCACTTGAGTGTGCATATTCGTTGGGTAGCACCCACTACTTGAGTAAAGCAATTATAGTTATTTGTTACGGAAATTTTCCCTATAGTGTTTACTGTGATTTTTCTTATAATGGCTCTTTATATGTTGTTATTTTTGTTCGAACCGACTTTAGGAATTAAATGATCAAGGCATCGGGAACATCGAGCTTATCATGCAATCTTATTTAAAAAAGTAAAATTTACAATTGCAGTAAGCAATATAGTAAAAATCGAATTAGTTTTTTCATGTAACTGTGCTGTCTATGTTTCCATAAGTATTTTGAATTTAAACGTTTCTCCGAACTTAATGGTGTAGGCATCGGGAGCATTGGACTTATCATCCAAACTCCTTAAAAAACACGATTATAAATCGCCGTAGCGACTATAGAAATAAATATAATTAATTTCTCATATCTCTACTATGTTTATATGAATAATCAAGATCATATTTTTTTAAGGAGATCGGACGATAATCCCAACGCTTTCCCATGCTAACATTTCATGTTATTTCTGTCATAGGTAACAATTTTCTGTTTGCTGGTTTGAAAAGATTGGCCAGATGAGGAAGTCTGAAATTCTGTTTCCAGGGGCCACCGCGTGGAGGTTATTTTCATTCTCCCCTTCTTATTCTTCTTTTCTTCTTTTTCTGTTTTCTTTTCGGTTCTTTTGTGTTCAACAAGTCGCATCAGAGGATTTCATTACTCCAAAGGAAGGCCTCCCAACTGGCAAGAACCTTGACTGGCGGACCTGGAAATCCCTGAAGAGATTAAGAACCGCAGTTGGTAGAACAAAGGATAACCTTGAGCGGTGGGGAATGCATCGGCAGGGAGTGTCACTATTGTGCGACTGTGGAGACATGCAGACCACCTCACAATTAAGATCCTTCTCCATGTGCCCAACAATCTGCACATCTCAGGATCTAATACTGGGCAACACACGAGCTATCGATGTTGCCAGATACTGGGTAAAAATAATTTGACGTCGCTGATATGAATAAGAATATTTTCTGTTTCAGCATGCATTGATTTTTTTTAATCGCAATTCGCATCTAAAGCCGTATTTCCGCAGAAAGCCGATATCGCATTTTCCGTTCGGTAGTAGAAGAGATGAAGCTGAAAAATAAAGTGAGTAGCATTTCCGCGGGCCCGGAGGGCGCCTCTCCGCGAAAACGCTGGAAAAAAATCACAGGCGCCGCTCATGAAACTTTCACGAAAAAAACCGGTAATGAGGAGATCTGATAAAAGTTTCATGGGCCGCCCGCGCCCCGCCCGACAAGACTTGCCAACTTTCCCTTTTAGGCACGTTGACCTGGAGCCGCACATATCCATACATTTTAAATTAACTTAAGAAGCAGTGGTGTTGTGGGGACAGATCGGCGATCTGTCACCTTAAAATAAGCTAGATTCAACAAGTAAATTACTCAATTACATTTTTTAATTTTTACTAGAGGAAATCTTAATTTAATTGGGGTTTAAAAGTACCGTTATAGATCAGGTGTATGTAGTCAAGAAAGCACAACATAAAACACATTATTAAAATTTGACTGACACAATTGATCAATCGAAAGCGATACCAAAGAAAAACTTATTTTTTTGGTACAATATTATATATTCCTTTACCGCAGATAAACTTTGTGCATTTTTTCATAAAATTCTTTTTTCTTGTGAATAAATGAAGACTGATTGAATAATAAAAAATAAAAATATACATACTTTGAATATATACTATAGCGACATCTATCATACGATGATAACAATGACATGAATACTAGTTTCAACGGAGTCGGTCCAGGCACAGTAATAGCCCAGTCGGCTGAGCGGTATGAATGCCTGGGCATAGTTGGTTTCCAAGGTCCGTGGTTCGCATCCCGCTTCTGCCATTATTTTTATGTTTGGATTGACGCGTTGAAAAAAGAATTTTATGTATAGTATATGTATATTTAATTATTAATAATATTATTATATAGTAAATGATCTATAAAAGTAGATTAGAATATTGAAATAATAAAATAATATTCTAATAAAAATTTAAAAAAAAATCCATATAATAATACAAAAAATATATATTTGAAATAAAGATTTATTTATGTATGTATAAAATTTTGACAGATAAGATTAAAAACAAACAAACAAAAATAGTAAAGAAAAAAATGACTGACCTGATACCTACTCTTTATGTACCACTAAGCCACTGTTCATAACTCTTGTCATATTAAGTTATATACTCGCACTAAACGTTATATGTGAATTGTGACGTTTGAATTTACCGTTTTGTTTTGTTGGCAAACTTTAATATACCTGAAGTATGTTTAGCACATCGTTGTTAGCACGGTTAGAAAAGTAAGAAAAGAAAGAACAAAGGAAACAGAAAAAGTAATACAATATGTATATTTTTCACTTTGATATAAAAAATATTATGATATATATATATACAGATTATATATATTACAAATAATTGATGTTGCTGTTTAACGCACATTCTTTTCCGAAGACTTGGTTCATAGAGAGAATCGTTCATATACTGGTTTATTCTATTCCATACATTTTATTGGCGGTATCAAACATCAGGAATTTACTCGGAGGTTCTCTTCCTTCAACTAAACTCTGAATAGTTGATGGGCCGAGCCGGGGTTTTTATTTTTCATTTTCCATTTAGCGATGGCGTGCGCGTGAAGGAGGAAAGTGTACAAGCAACGTCCGATAGCTCAACAAATCGTCATTTATTAAATATTTAATCGGGATTTGGTAAATAATCCATCATACACACCGACGATCCCTCGCCCAATTGAGAAAAAAGATCTATGTTATCATTTATTGACGTTTATTGTTGGTGTGTAAGACCACATTACATTGAAGATTTATACGCTTCATTATCTTGATGTAAGCATTTTATATAAAACTATTAACTAATAATCTTCACTGTACCCACTGCTTCTTTGCGTTTGTGAATATTGACATTTCAAAGGCGAATGCAGCCGTATAATGCGTTTCGAAATCAGATGTTTGTGTAGAATATTGCGGTCATGACGGTTTGATTTTGTGAGGAATAACGAGGTGAGAGAGTGAAGAAGGCAGCCTTCTATACTATATTCAGTCAAGAAGTGAATGTAGATCTGGTTGGAACATAAACTAAGAATACCGCAGGAGAGCATGAACTACAGTAGCTTTTCTTTTAAGCTCTCAAGAGTCCGTCGGAATCGATACATATAATGTATTCGGTGGAGTTGCGGCTGACAAAACTCTATGGTGCCATTTCATGATAGCATGATGATGAATTTTTCACTGCTAGACGAGAGATTTTGGATAACGTATTTGTATTCAGCATCATTAAAATATACTTTTGCATTTAACTGTATCAATGTATCATCCACCATACCGATGGTATGAAGAGTTATAAAATAAAAAAAAATAGTTTTTTACTAAATGTCTCTCCAAAAAGATTCAAACTCCCAGTCAGTATACAGGAGTGTAATTTAGAATATTTCTAAGCACCATGATCTTAAAATTGCAATCAGAATGACATGTGTGAACTCACTTCACTACTTCACCATTTAGGAGCAGTTCGTGTGTCAGACAAACAGACACGTATCATGCCATGTCATGTTTATTCAGAAGTGACAAACATCCTTTGTGGGGCACGACATGATTTTCATTCTCCAATGGATTTGTTAAATTGTATTTTATTAAATACTAATCAACCATTTACATAAATTACCTTATGAGTAACGCCAAAATTACTTTAAAATCATACAATTCTATCTTCTTTCAGTAAGCTTTGTAATATAATATTACCGAGAATACTAGTAAATAATAACATATACGAGAATATGATATAACGTTTTTAGTTATTGAAGCGGTATTGTATTCATGTTCAACAGTTCTGTTAAATTAAAAAAAACGTACTGGCAGTATACACTAAAGTCGTCACATAAAATTAAGAATAATATCTATGTGAAATTTAAATAAAATAATTCTTAGTGCTAAGCAGTTTGTAAGAATAAGTGTATTATCAAAGATTTATAAAAATGTCTACAAAAGAAGACTGAAGATTAGTGGTTTCTATGAGCGAAAAAAATAAGAAAACTTAGTATAAAATATAAAGCGCAGTTAATAAATAATTAAAAATATTCCAGTGAATTTTACGAGACTGCAATATTTTCCTTCCCCTCTTTAAACTGGCCACGTCTGTCAGGCATTAGCTACAAGACAATAAATTCTCTCGTAATGGGGAAGAATATTTGTCCAAATGGCATCACTAATTTCTTTAGTGGCCTGATAAAAGGAGGAAAAGATTCACCGGTGGAAATTAACGGCAAAAAAAATAAAAAATGGGGCGTAACACCCTTAAATAAATTTAAACGTAACGTATTTTATTTTTAATTTGAGGCAACCGAGCGAGCGAGATTAAGTAATAAAAAAAACTTTATAAGGACTAGTTGAAAATATTGTCCCTAAGTAAATAACAAAATGGCCAGCGTCGGAGCGTACCAGGAATAAAGTTTTATCTAAGTATGTTCAATAATATAAATTATAAAATAAAAAAATTGTTTTAAATAACTATAAATTTTGCTAACTACGTGTCACTGGTCGGGTTGAAATGCTTTGTAAAACCAAAGGGTATGGGACCGTGGGACTATTTATACGACCTTGTTAAAAAATCCAATTAACAAATCACCCAAAATATGCCTTTGATTCATCAGCAGCCATCTCTTCTGACAGAACTGAAAGGTCGTAATTTATGGTGACTGTATGATACAAACATGGAACGGATATGGGAATAAAAGAAAACTATTATTGCATAAATAATTAAGAAAACAAACAAGAAATAAAACAAATTATAAGATAAAGATTTTTCGTGTTTAAAATTGTTATTATTTAAAAAAAAATAAGAGATATTTTTTCACGATACTAATAAAGATTGCTTATATTTTAATATATTTTAAGCTAATGCAATAAAATATTATTTGTTAATAAATTATTTATTAAATTCACCGGGTTAAAGCATAGTCTACGAATCCTTTGATTACTTGCAAAAAAAATGCTTATAAAATTGGTATAAATGTTTGGTTTAAAAAATTGACCTCTTTTCTGGGTTCCATAAAACAATTTACAAACTAAAATTTAATAAAAAATACACAGCTAAAATTAATAATAAATTAAGTGAGAGAGTATTTTTCAACGGCGCCAAGTTGCGAACGGACTTGGAATAATTGGCCGGCGCAAAGTGTGAGAAAGCCGTGTTTGTGTCGCGCTCCGGCCCTGCCCGGCCGTAATGGCGGCCACGGCGTCTCGTTAGTGAGTTTTATGAGGTTTTTTAATGGCCCTGGAAAGCTCATTAAGATGGCGCTCCAGTATTTATATGTATCGCTGGGGAAATATGCGCGCCGCCGCCGCGGGAGCCGCGCAATGTACAGGGGCCGGTACGTGAGCACGACACTCGCCCATCACCGCAAACACTCTAGCACCGCACACTTCACACACAAATATTCGTTATTTCACATCAAGATTCGACAACATAAAGAAGAATAGGGTCGAAACAAGCTCTGTATAGATTACACTTTGTTTTGACCGAGAACCGGGTGGCATAGTCCAGTGTTAAAAGCGTTAGTTTGTCATTCAAACAATGCCGGCTTAAAACCCGACAAAGTTTGATTTTTTAAAAACGATTTTATCAATTCTATGCTCTATACAAGCACCCAGTAGGCTTAAGCAACCCCTTAAAGACAAAAAGATGTCCAAACTTTGATAGTGTCGTAATCATCCGATTTCCTCTGGTACTCCAGCTGCAATCTATGCAAGTTCGCGGGCTCTGAAGGCTCCCGGGAACCAGATATGTTCTCATGTGGACCTCCGGGATACAGGTGTTTTAGGACATTGCATATGTGGAGCGAAAATATATATAGTAAAGAATGATATAGCATGTTCGTATCTCAAAAAGTTTGGTAACTTTTGATAGAGATGTACATATTGCTTTTGTATTGACTAAAAGACCACTCAACTTGGAGCTTTGAGTTGATCATTCAGGCTCGTTCTAAATACTATACATGTATTTAATATGTTCCTTTCATAGTATTGAAATATGTCCATGCAATTAGTTCATCTAAGTTTTAATTATTAGTAGTTTGTTAGTATTATAAGATTAGTAGATGGCTTGTTATCAGGTAACATAAAAGAGATTCTTTCAAGCCAATGCGTCGTCATACAAATCCAATGCTAGCAACGTTATCAATGTAATTGGTATAACTTTGACGTACGTATGTTAACTGAAAATTTATAAATAAGATAAGCTATTTTAAATGGTATGGTATTTACAATAGAAAGATATGTAATAATTAAGAAGATCCCCGAGGACGATCGTTTTTTATCACGAAGATTTTCTTACTGTGTTTTATAATGAAGCAGGCAATCTCAACGATGGGCTTATGTACAACAATGCGCGGGTGATATAACCCAATGTTTAAAAAATACATAAGAACAGTCTTATAACGATGCTTTGTCACTACTAAAAAACTTAAAAACACAAATTTTATAATTTACGCAGATCTTACAAATTGATCTGAATTTCTACAGCATTAAAACTGAAAAAAAAAATCATTTGAATCAACCAATTAAATTACGTATTAAATTATGCCGTAAAAATAATAAACTAAATTTGATTGATGGTTGTAATGAAACTGTAAAAAATTGAAAAACATTTTAAGAATTATCAGATATAAATAAAAGATTTTTTAGAATTTATTCCACATATATTTTTTCGACGACTTGAAAATGGCCACCCGACCTGGCTGAAACATGTCGTCAAAAAAATATATTATATATCTGATATTTTGGAATTCCACCAAAAAATATTTCTATCGAAAAAATTGTAGAATTAAATGTAATTTAAATAAATTTGAGTTTTGTAATTTAAATGGTTTAATGAAGTCATAAACCTTTCAAAATAATGGTATATTATAATACCGTTTTCACCATTAAAAGGCACGTAAAACGCAATATAAATTTATCCTTCTCGTTTATTATACCATTTTACACATAAATTTATATAATTTTTGTGAAAAGCATAAGGCAGTCGCTGCTCAAAAATAAACACCAAAGGATTACGCAAAAAAAGAATCGCATATTTAAAAAAATGCGAAAATTCTCGGCTCTACATAAAAATGTCTGCGGGTATTAATTTTTCCAGCGCAACATTTTTTTTCGCTGCATTAAGGCCTCCCTGGTTTTGATTGCGAGTGACGCATTAACAAACACTCCACGGGGGTGGCCCTGGGATGTGAGATGGGATGGGAGTCAGATGGGAGAGAGGTAGTGCGGGATGGTTGCGAGGTGGGGTTTACGGGAGGATACTTTGGTGTGAGTCTATGGAAAGGTACGCGAGTTTAAGTGAGAGGCTTGGGTGGTTTAAGGTGGACGGGTGTGAGATGGGAGAGGTTGACGCTAATGTAAGCAGACTGTAAGCTTTGGAGGGAAATTCGTGATAATCTCCTTACGTTACTGCAGCGTCTAATCACGGGGTAGACTGATAATACAGAGCGAACCAGTAGATCACCTGAACGAACGATTGGCTGCTATTTGAGAGGAATACTAAATGTTAATTACAACTATCATTTATGAAGTTCTGTTAATCGTATATATATCATAATAAATGTTTTTTCGGTGACTTAAAATTTGTAAACGATATTAAATGTATTTCTTGATCATAAAAATTTTCATTAGGATTTATTTTTGTATGCATAATGCATAAAAATCGGAGAACCTTACAACGATAAAATATCACGAAAATCTATTGTATAAATAATAAAAAGCAGTAAAATATTGAAATAAAAATCAATTACTGAAAATTAAAGCCTTGCTTCACAAAAATACTCAAACATATTACAAAAAGTCGCGAAGCAAAATATTACGATTTAATTTGCTTATGATTTTTTCATTTTATTCACCTTCGGATTGTGTTGCGTGATCTTATTTGTAGATTCAATGAAGCTTGTCATTTTTGATATCGGTTAAGGGCCATTCAATATTTTCAGATATTTACTTGCTTTTTTGGATTGTCTCAGTTTCGTGATCGCTGTGTTCGCTTCATACATCTTCTGCAAAGTAACCTAAGCCCACCAAACGGTGTGGGATTAATATTTTCTGCCGTCAGCAGACGCGCTGGCTCCGTGAGTCGTTAGGCGCCAAGGTTTAAGACGAGGTTTATCTGTTAAACCTTTTCACTTGAATATTCAAACCAGGCTGCGGCACTTTGTGTATTTAATTCTGCAATACATTTCAAGAAAAAACGATCACGTTATAATATTTTCCGCCATCGCATGTCTTTTTAAAAACGTAAAAATAATCACACCCCCATAATTCGACGTAACATGTTTTCAATTATTTTAAATACTTTGATTTAAAAAAGCGGAGTATTCGCGGTATTTCATAAGACATGAAGATGGACTTGGGTGGAACATGTTTTTCAGATGTCGCAGCAGAACATAAATTACGTCAGTATGTGATGACCATATGCTAGGGAGCAGATATGGAATGATAATGATAAATGATTACAGGCGGACCTCGACTTTCGTACATGATTGGTTCCTGAAAATGTGTACGAAAGTTAAGTGTCCGAAAGTAGGGGGATCATCATCATCATCAGCCTGTGTCCGTCCACTGTTGAACGTAGGCCTCCCGCATTAGTATCCATCCTCTTCAATCCTCCGCCTTCCGCATCCAGGTCACTCCCGCTATTCTTCTTATATCGTCGGTCCATCTTGTAGGGGGTCGGCCAATGCTTCGTTTGCCAGTTCTTGGGCGCTAGTAAGTAGAGGGATGTAAAAGAAAAACTCCAAAAATTGTACGTAATTGTAATAAAATGTTTATTTATCAAAAATTACAAACTAAGTACATATTAAATAAAAATTATATTCTCTTCATAAACTTGTCAATAGTTAATTGTATTTTACTCCTTTTTTTCTTTTCTTCATAGAGAGTTCTGTAACATGCAGTACTATTATGGATCGCCCTACGCACTTGAGATATGCGTTCTCCATTGGGATCACATTTTTCCATAATATTCAAAAATGTCTCGAGATGCGTAAAAGCTTCGTTCATGTTTTTTATTGTTAATAAAGGTCTTAATGATTTTTTCTGGTTCATCTTCCTCACTTTCAATTTGTATACTATTTTCGTTCTCTTGAGATTCAATCATCTCATTAACATCTTCACTGTTAACATCTAGGCTTAGTTCGTTCATTAGGTGAACTATTCCAAGTGTGTCAATCACTCATCATTTGTGGGCACAGTTGCTTCCATGAACCTTTCATTGTTGACTCTTTTATTTCAGCCCATGCGTCTCCAATATTGTTTATTGCGTTCCATATGTTATAATTCTTCCAGAAATGTTTTAATGTAGGCCCACCTTCCATGTCAGTTGCCTTGATGGCCTGATAATGATCGACCGCATATAATATCGTTTAAGCGTAGCTATCACCGTTTGGTCCATGGGTTGTATGAAACACGTAGTATTGGGGGGAAGAAACACAACATTGATTTCTGGCTACTAATTTTGTAGAGATTTTGGGTGTCCTGGAGCATTATTTAAGATTAATAATGCTTTAAATGGTAAATTATTTACTTCACAATAATGTTTTACTGCTGGTGCGAAATGTGAAGTGAACCAATCTTTAAATATTAAAGCAGTAACCAAGGCTTTTTTATTGGATTTCCAAATGACTGGAAGCAATTTTTTATCTTTCCCTTTCAATGCTCTAGGATTTTCTGCTTGATAAACTAACATTGGCTTCAATTTAAAATCACCAGCTGAATTTCCACTTAGAAGCAATGTCAATTGGTCTATAGAAGATTTATGACCTGGGGCAACTGATTCGTCCTTTGATAAGAATGTACGATTAGGCACCTTCTTCCAAAATAAAGCAGTCTCATCTGCATTGAATATTGGACTAGAGGTATATTCTCCATCTTCAATAATTTTGGACAATGACGAAATAAAGTCTTTTGCAGCATCTTCATCCGCATCAGCTGATTCTCCAGTGACTTTGATATTGTATAAAGAATACCTTGTTTTATATTTTGAAAACCAGCCATTACTTGCATGAAACACCGTGTTAGAATCTTCGTTTAGTCTAGCCTTCCAATCTTTATGCAAACCATGTGCCTCTGCTTGAATCATTGAAGTACTCATGTTTTCTTGATTTTTATTACTTATCCCATAACACAAAAATTTCTCCAATTCATCCATCACAATGCCGTGCCTTTTGGAAATATTTTTTGATATTATATTTCCAATTTTTTTTTACATATTCTTTAATTTTATCTTTATTCTTTAATATCGAACATAACGTAGACCTTCTTTTATCATACGAACGGCCAATTGAAGCATAAGATTCTCCATTTTCAGACCGTTTTATTATATCAATCTTGGTTTCTATTGTATGAGGTTTATGGGTTCTTGATTTTTTTTTAGCAATATCTACTTCGCAGTTTCTTCGTTTCTCACTCATGTTAAAACGGGTAGGAAATATTTAAAATAAAACTAGCATAACAATGAACCCCGTACGTGCGCTGGTCTAACCTCGATACGCAAGACTAAACGTATCGAGGTCAGACGGAAGTGTGTACAAATTAGTACATACAAACGCACGTTCGGACTCGCTCGCGCTCGTATGTTAATGCATATGTGCGAACAGAACGTAACATTTTTCACAGTACGGACCAGGTTCATATTCATAACATAGTGCGATAGGGAAACAACAGCACAAAAACAAAACATTTATGAATTTTCGCCAAAAAAAAAAAAATATTTTTCGAAAATATGCGAAATAGCGAATTGTACGAAAGTCGAATGTACGAAAGTCGAGGTCCGCCTGTATATGAATAAAACTTTTCAGACCATTATCATCATCATTTGATTAATAAAACACATTCATAGATATAATATAAAACTTAAAAGATTAAAAATATTTCTAATATGATGAAAATGTTTTTTTTAAATAAATATACTTTCTACGGTTTTGTTTGATGTAGTTGCATGTAAAACGCATTACATAAAAATGGTTTTGGCTAGTGGCTGTTATAGTTTGTTTGCTTGGTTATTGCACTCCACGGCAAATATATATGAAATATGATACTTTACTAAAAATGACATATAAAATGACATGCGTTACATTTCTCTGTTAACAGTTTAGGAGTATATGGTTACGAGTATATGGTTACATAAATGATGATAGACTTCAGTATGTATTTGTATGTTAATCAATTCACTTCTTGTTGATCAATGAACTTGTAAAAAGTGGAATGAAATCATAATCTTCCAGCGTAGATAGAGCAGTGAAAATAATATAAATTTCTCAATATACTGAATTACGAGATAAAGTTTCTTTTTTGAATTACGAGTATATAAAACTTCTAATGCGGTGGTTATCTAAAAAACGATTTGAATGTTAATCGCGAGTGATAACTGACAGCTTAGCGGACGGTTTCGGATTGAGCCAAAGAATGGGACGGCGTAATTGACAGTTTGTGTGTACGGACAAGTACCTATACCAATTTAGTCAATCACGTTTTTTTCTCGCTTTCAAACTACTCTCCTACCTAGCCTGTCAGTCAATTAACTTCCGTAAAACTTTTTGTTCGATTTTTTGCAACGGTTTGAGACTGCTTTGCTTTAATGTAACACGTTACATTCTCTTAATCATGTAGTAATAATAAATATATATTTGCATTCTAAACACAACACTTCTTGTCTACAGAACCGCTTTCAGCTGCGGGACTATAAAAGCGAAAAAGCAATTTCTTTAATTCTTATAGTAATAAAATATCGTGGTCTCATAGTAAAATAATGTACTAAGTATACTTTTTTTGACAGCTCTTTTATATGAATTATGTATACACGCATGAGTTATGTAAGCAAGTATGTCAACATAAATAGTAAGTAATAGATTGCATGATGAACTTGACAATGAAAAAGATATGGACTCGGTGGTTAAGCGATTGCTCAAGGGCAGCAAAAAGCGGGTATAATTTTCAAGCTTGAAATTATGTACAGAACATTAAAAGTGAGATGTGATTTGACGACTTTTTTTATTTATTACCGTCGACAAGTCCTATAAGATTATTTTTTTCACTATCGCAACGCACCAAAATAGCAATCCATATTTCTTGCTGTTAGAGTACTCACATTCCATTACACGATGCTACCAATCCCGGTATTTTCTCGACTTTAAAAAATGACCATCGAAAATTTCATTGTGCTTACAAATGAAGAAATGAAATTGATGCCATCCTCATTTGAGGAATATAAATACATGGCTTTAATGAAATTGATAACTGCATTGGTGAAACAGATGCATATTTTGAAGATTTAAAAAACTATTATATTTTGATGGGTTTTAAAAATTAGGGACGCATAGTGAAGTGAATATCTTTATATCCCCAAAATAGTAATTCATGGAATTATATAAATAATTGTTTTCTTTAAGGGTGTAAATATTCCGTAAATGATTTTATTCAAGCGCACCTACGAATATAAAAGTAGTGTTCGAAACATACAGGGTTTGTCCGGAAAGTTTTAGGACTCGAAAAATTATTGAGCCAATCGTTACAATTCTTTAAGAACTTTCAAAGAAGGCTACTTCTGCGTCGATGCAGCACTGCCAGCGCGATTTACACAAGTATTGAAGGCGCGATTTCCGCAAGTATTGAAGGCGTCGCGGAAGGCGTTCTCCGGAAAAGCCTTTAGAGCCGCGGTGCAAGCTGTTTTGATCTCCCCTCTGTCGTCTCAAAATGCTTGCCTTTCATCGGCATTTTCAGGTGAGGAAACAAAAAGAAGTCCTGTAATTCGACATTCGTTAATATACATTACAAGAAGTGTGTGAATATATGATTATAAAGTAAAAATCAATCCCTTCGCGCTTCATATCACGATGAAAAGCTAATGCAGTTGGTTTCAAAAGTATCCAATAAATAATTTCTTTTGTGTGTAATATGATTATGATTCGAAAGGGAACTATGAGAATACAGCGCAGCGTGGTAATAGAAAATTCGACTGTTTCCGCAAATCAGTATGGAGCGGTGCGATATTATTGTATTTAGTATATAATAGCCGTATTATGTAGTCGTATAGTGATGCGAACAGAGCTCTCTGACTGCTCCCTGCTTGGGGCTTAGTGTGGAACTGCGCAACTCGCTCGTGTACATTTTAGAGTACATTTTTGCTACCGTCAGTGACGTCAGGAGCTTAAATTTAATGAATAATGTTTTACAATTATTTGTAATGAAAAATTTTGCTATTTCAATGCGGAATAGTTATTTTATGTTTAATGGAATACAAACATAAAACCGTGCCGGCGGGTATAGCTCAATGGTCAAACTATTTGCTTTGCAAGCCAAAGGTCGTTAGTTCGATCCTCGACGGAGATTAAAAAAATAAAATAAGTTTAATCGATTTATGAGCTTTAAAATACCCCGGTTGGTGTGAATTTGATCCCTCATCCGTAAAATACCAGTCACAGCATATTCATTAAAATTGGTGTTAGATGAACGTCGTCCCGTGAAGACCACCCATTCATTGTAAAATTCCTGTAATAATAAGGATGATGCGTGAATCTCGGGCTGTAGTCTCTGACGTTGGCGGATCAACACTCTACATGCAGCGCATAGCCATATGCAGCATGGTAAGCGTCGTAGAATTCCATATATGAAACTTCAGAATCACTATAATCATATGTCGGTATTGTACTGTATGTGTTTACATGAAAAAAACTAATAAACGAGATAAGTTATTGCAATGGAAATTACCAGATTATCACAGTGTCTTAATACGAAGAAAATATATATTATTACCATGGTCGGAGCATAGCAATTGAGTAATTACTTAAATTGTTTTCGATGGTTATCCATATATATAAAAGAAAGTTGGGGTATATTTGTTTTTAAAACTCAAGAACGGCCTAACCGACTTGGCTGAAAATTGGTGGAAAGGTAGCTTAGAACCCAAAAACGTCCATGGTATAATCAAAATTGATTTGATTAAGAAAAAATATTGAACATTTACGTAAACATGTTTTCATACAAGACTATTGTAACTTGACAGCTGTCAGTTAAGACGGTGTTGCCATAGTCAGCAACATAACTAAAAATGACGCAATAGTAGGTATTGTAAGTAGGTACCTACGTAAGGTACGGAATATTTTGAAACAAAAAAGAAAACAAAAGGCAGGAAAAAAGACAAAAAACAAAATAAATATTAGTGAAAATATCAGTTTAATCTTTTATTTGTTAAAAATGTTATAACAAAAAGCAAATGGAAAGGCATCTTCTTATTCTATTGTGTTATTTTTATTTTTTATTATTTAACTCAAAACTGCTGAACCGACTTGGCTGAAAATTGATGGGAAGGTAGCTTAGAACCCTAAAAAAAATTAAAAGATACTCAAAATTGATTTGATTAAGAAAAAATATTGAACATTTACGTAAACATGTTTTCAAACAAGACTATTGTCATTTGACAGATGTCAGTTAAAGAAAGTGTTGCTATAGCCAACGCCATAACTAAAAATGACGCAAAAGTAGGTATTGTAAGTAGGTACCTACGTAAGGTACGGAATATTTTGAAACAAAAAAAACCAAAGACAGGAAAAAAGTCAAAAACAAAATAAATATGAGTTAAAATATCAGTTTAATCTTTTATTTGTAAAAAATGTTATAACAAAGGCAAGGAATCTGACAACTGATATTATTATTGTCTATGGTTACATAGATATTTTGAAGTCTATCGGTTGACGTTTTGTTTCAAGAACTTTCGAGTTTCTGTTAGCTTATTGTGCCGATATTTGCGACCAAAACGATCGAATCTTTCACGAAAAAGCCATCATGGAACTAGGGATTGAAACATTACGAATGTAAGGCAGTGATTTGGTGGTTTTGGCATCCTAACCTCGAATACCAACGATGAAATTGCGCGCTTTCAAGTTTGGTACAAAGCGATTTGGCGTATATTCGCAATCCCTTATCACGAACTTCATACTGCTGTTGTGCATTTGGCGGTGCATCTGGAGAATGGTCATTGGGTATATTTCACGGCTTCAAATGTTGTTCAACGTGCTGAGACACCTCCAGCGACAACATTGACAAGTCTCTTTACGATCTGCCAAAGCGATCCGTTTGCACGAACTCTAGAATGGTCAAGGATTTAATCCGACATTCAAGGTATTTATTTATTTATTTTTGTACTTACACACCATATAATTAACAGAATAACATACTACACTTATTACTTTGAATTATGTATGCTAATTCTAAAAAAAAGTGTTTATAAATCAGTAATTCTGTCTTTGCTTTTGATTCTGTAGATACTCGCGACCAAAACGATCGAATCCTTCACGAAAAAGCCATCATGGAACTAGGAATCGAAACATTACGAATGTATGGCAGCGATTTGGCGGTTTTTGCCATCCTAACCTCGAATACTAACGATGAAATTGCGCGCTTTCAAGTTTGGTACAAAGCGATTTGGCGTATATTCGCAATCCCTTATCACGAACGTCATACTGCTGTTGTCCATTTGGCGGTGCATCTAGAGAATGGTCATTGGGTAGAATGGTTGGCAGCGATTTGGCGGTTTTTGGCATCCTAACCTCGAATACCAACGATGAAATTGCGCGCTTTCAAGTTTGGTACAAAGCGATTTGGCGTATATTCGCAATCCCTTATCACGAACTTCATACTGCTGTTGTGCATTTGGCGGTGCATCTGGAGAATGGTCATTGGGTATATTTCACGCCTTCAAATGTTGTTCAACGTGCTGAGACACCTCCAGCGACAACATTGACAAGTCTCTTTACGATATGCCAAAGCGATCCGTTTGCACGAACTCTAGAATGGACGAGGATTTAATCCGACATTCAAGGTATTTATTTATTTATTTTTGTACTTACACACAATCTTATTAACAGAATAACATACTACACTTATTGCTTTGAATTATGTATGCTAATTCTTAAAAAAAATGTTTATAAATCAGTAATATTGTCTTTGCTTTTGATTCTGTAGATACAAGGACAGATTCACCATCGAATCGGATCATTCCAACCTCTCGAAGATGCACAGCATAAATTTGTACAAATATACTTCAATCACAATATGGAGGAAGAACTTGATCGAGGTCTACAAAGTCGTGATCAGAGCGGATAAACGACTATCTGGTACACACGTCGTGATACTGGGCAACTACAATAGATATCTGAAACACGTCGTTCATATGACACGTTGCAATACCCACTGATGTTTTGGCAAGGAGAAGATGGATATTATTTCAATATCAAAATGAAAAATCTATTGAATGGTGAGTAATCAATATATATATAATCAATATCATAGTTTTGATTCCGTCATGACATACATTTTTCAGTGCTTGGTTTTGCTTTAGGTTTCCAATAAATGACCAATTACACTGCTTATTACCAGGAAAATAACAGACTTAAAGATTAAGATGTTTTCTTTAGAGAAAATTGGACAAATAACCGGCAAACGATTTAAAACCATTTATCTTCACCCCTTTATAATTATGCTACAAATATGGATGTTAGCTTTACATACAAAATTAAAAATGTATTGTCTTAATTTCAGGTGACGAAACTACCAAGAATCTAAGCTCGATGAATTATAACGCATATCGTTTGACGATTCGTCGAAATGCTGACAACTTCTTGCTGAAGTTTCGTCGATTACTGCAATAGAATTCAACCAGACCAAATATATGATATCATATGTACCGAAAAATTCAACTTAATAAAATCCAAAATCTGCTCATTTATTGCCTTTCGGGTGAAACAAAGTTCTCCGGGTCAGCTAGTAGATTATAAAAATAAACCTCAAAACTCTTATATTTTTTACATCATTGAAGATTTATACCAATACTCAACAACTGTTAATTATATTGAGGCAAATATCTTTTTTCTCATTTGTTCATGAGAAATATGTCATGTATTTGATGTTTGTTGTTGGTTAAAATAATTTCTAATGACAAAACTTCATAAAACAGAGATTATTTTTATTTAAAAAATGTAATAAAGTGATTGGTATGCGCCACCTGTGGTCAGCACTAGGCCGCCCGCGTTTTCCATTTTCTATTTTCCGCAGCCGGTCATTTTCCGCTAAATCTCCGCTTATTTGCAGCGCCTGTATCTGTGACGGAAATGCTTCATAGGGAACCCTTTTGCACAGACAGATTTGCGATTTCATTTCACCCAAAATAATCCTGAAACAACTAAATTCAGGGGTATTTATGGCAAAACGCAACACAGTACAGTATGGTGTGCAATGATTTTCGAAGAGCTTAGATCAAATATGTATATTTGATGCTATTATAAATGTTGTATTTTCTGACTGAATTAAAATTGGTTATTTTGAATATGTGTTGAATAAGAATATAAAATAATTGATCTAAACATTCTAAACAATGTTTGATCATGATCAAACGTAATATGTTCATATGATACTTAAAGCTATTTTTTTAAGTTCAAAAATCTGTTTCATCAAGTGAATTCTCGTGACCATAACGCACAATCATTCTGAGCTAATCTATTATAACTGGTGCATATGGTCGTAACAAACTTCATAAATCCCTGTCAGCTGTCCTGGCCTTTGCCACATCCCATGTCACCTCTGCCTTCTAGAGCTCCGCCGAATACATCATATGTATCGTTCCCGACGATCTTTCAGGACGGTGCGAGCCCACGGGCTTAAAGAAAATGCTGCTATACTTCATGCTCTGCTGCGGCATGTCTCAGTCAGCTCCAACTTCTTTTCATTACCAAATATGGTATTAGAAGGCTACTTTACACGCTCTCTCATTTCGTCAATCCTCACAAAATTATACCATCATTCTCTCAGTATTCAACGTATGCATATGTTTTCAAAACCATTATACGATTGCATTGGATTTGTTTGGATGAAAATCGGAAATTACAATGAAATCTCTTTCCAGAAGGTATTAAGAAAGAAATGGTTTCAAAAATTCCATCATGCCTACAATGTTGGAACTTTCAGCTAGAACTGGAAATAAACCTTTCTAAAATGATCCTTACAAACTAAACAAGAGCTTAAGTTATTCGTTGGTGATTAAAAAAATATTACATATATCGAAACAATCCTTCTTGTACTGAATCCACTTGAACTGTTTTCACTTATAACTCGCATTACTATTCCTGCAGTTTAAATTGATTCGAATCTGTGAATTCATTTACATTTTGTGGATCCCTGGTTTTTTAAGACAACACGGATATCACTACTCGATACGGACCATTTTCAGAACCTATGAATTAAGCAGTTAGACATAAGAGTGCCAGTCGTCCAAGAACTGGCAAACGAAGCGTTGGCCGACGCCCTGCAAGATGAACTGACAATATCATATGAATAGCGGGAATAGAAGACGGAGGATCGATGAGGATGGAGACTTATGTAGAAGGCCAACGTTTAATAAAGGCTGATGATGATAAAAACGTGGTGCGACCTGATACGATAGCATTTTTATTTGTTCATAGTCACTAAAAAATCTCGGCTCATCATTCTTCACTGCTTTGAACCGTATGGAATGAAGTACAGTTTTGCAGGTACAGCAGTTTGTCGGATTTCTGTCTGTGGGCGGTGCGTGTCCCGGCCGAGCTAATCAGTCAGGGCGCCTGCCTGCGGCCGCTAGCTAGTGATTGACTGCCGCACGAGGATTTCGACAGCGCCGATGAATTATGAAGAGCGGACCGAGAGCATCAGACGCCACGTAGCGAGCACTCGCCAAAACTGACCAAGGCTTTGCGGAACCATATTATATTTTAAATGCAGATAAATTGATATATGTTTACCATCATCATCCGTACACTATTGAACGTAAGCCTCCCGCATGTGTCTCCATCCTCTTCGATCCTCCGCCTTCCGCAAGCAGATCACTCCCGCTATTCTTCTTATGACGTCAGTCCATCTTGCAGGGGGTCGGCCAATGCTTCGTTTGCCAGTTATTGGGCGCCATTGCAATACTTTTCTTCCCCATCGACCGTCGTCTCTTCGACAGATATGTCCTGCACATTGCCACTTGAGTGTGCCTATTCGTTTGGTAGCATCCACTACTTGAGTTATTCTGTGTATTTCCTCGTTTCGGTTTAAATCTTTTGGCGATACTCCGAGCATGGATCTCTCTATAGCACGCTGGGTGAGCTTTATTTTATGGGTAAGACTTGCTGTCAGCTTCCACGCCTCTTCGCCATAAGTTCATACAGGCAGGATGAATTGGTTAAACGCCTTAGTTTTAAGACATTGCGGAATTTTCGCTTTAGTTTTCCAAATCGCAAAAATGCAATCATTTTGTGGATGATAGCCTTATCGCGGTTCTAAAGCAGCGCACGGCGCAACAACAAACTGACCAACCCCATAAAGTCGCCATGGACCATGTAGTCGTCATAAACTGGTGCCATAAATCTATCAGTCGCCATAGTCCTCGCCACATCACATGTCAGCTCTACATCCCGGAACTTCGCCGAATACATTATATGTACAGTTCCGACTGTAGTATGGAAGGCTGCTTTTTTCAATCCCTTGTCATCTCTCACTAATTCGAAGCGTCGTATGCTCATTTTTTTACGCAGGCATTTGATAATACCCAATTTACGGATGCATTGGCCTTTGGTGAGATGTTAATATTCACATTCGTATATAGGAATGGGGACGATACAAGCGCTGTATAGTCTGCACTTTGCCTAGATCCAGAAAAGTTTTGTGTTTTATATGACTAATTACTATATATATAAAGTATAATGTAATTATAGATATTTTCTCACACAGCACTTGTATTCTTCGACTACTTCTTCCTCGTCTTTTTCTTCTTCAACTCCTTCTTCTAGGACTGCTTTAACTCGACGCCTGTTTCTATGTATTATGTGGTGGAGGATAGATGGTCAGTAGTATCTCGTAAGCTGTTGTGCATGAAATTGTATTTCGGCATTTCTGTTGTGAATGAAAAAAGTAAAAAAATAATTTAGATTCAATACAATAAAGTTAACATTTCAATCTAGAGTATTTAAGTGCACCCCGCGGGCTGCAGAGCCGGAGGAGTTAATCTTGGCTGCGAGGGGCGCTCTTAAATTATAATGTATGGAGACCGCGTAATGGCCTAATTTATAGCCCACTCTCCGCTGCGGCCCTGCGAGTAAATTACTATTGGTGTCAACGCAGCACAACACCTAGCAAAGGAAACATGCTCACCTCAAGAGGCGGTTAGGACATATCTGTGGAAGTAAAGTAAGAAAAAAAATTACATTACAACACCTATTATCAGGCGTAAAATTGGGGTTGCAATGTTTAATTGAAAATATAATAAAAATATTTTTATTATTAAGTAATACTGCAATTATGTACATAAATATGCAATATATTTTTGGACAAAATATTGCATGATGTAATAATATTTAAATTTTTGTTCAAATATTTTTTTAAATTTTTATATAATCTAAATAATCATTTTTTGTTGTTTCATTCATTATACATGCCTTTTTGTATAAAGTAGACTTGAGTAATGGTGATAAACTAAAAAAAAAACGTTCAATATAAGAAATAAATTAAATTAAATTGTATTTTTTTTGTCCGAAATGATTTTCATTGATTTAATGTCTTGAAGTATTCCTTTTTCAAATTTTACTGATTGAAACATGTTTATTTAAATAATCTGAGGAAAAATAATTATAACTACTTTACGTGAACTAAATTAATGAAAAAATAGGGCCAAAAATAGCTTACACTATTAACATTATGAATAATGATTGAAAGTTGCAAAGTAATATATCTTTTTACAATGTTGAAAATGCTGTTGAAAAAAATGTCTTCATAAAATGCTTACCGTCGAAAATGAATAATGTGAATACAAATTTAATTATTTTAGTACTTTATTAATAAATGTATTTTAATTTTATACGTCGGTATGTTTGAAATCGGTCATCTTAAAATACGATGATTGTAGGAAGTCTGGATCCCTCCCACTCGATTATATAATTAATTTGTATCGCAGAAATTTCTGGAAATAGATTAAAACTACGATAGCGATACTGCATGTTCAATCTAAAAGTTGGCAAATCGAGCCAATATATTAAAACAAAATCCTATTTTCAAAAAATATGCTTCTATTTAATAACAAAAATAGCAACTGTCACAGATAATCCCTGAAAAGAAATTTTCACGCCCCTCATACAAATTATATTTAGTCAGTTTTACTGATATCCGTTTATATAAATTTTATGTTAAATAAGAAGCAATATTATTTTCTAACGTTGCACATCTTTTCATTATTTTTTAAATAAAGCTTAAAAAAAGTGAATAAAAATGATAAATTAAGAATAACTTAAAATAATATATATTTAAATATTTATAGAGCGACATCTACTAAATGTATTGTAATTGAAATAAAATCAATTATCCTTTTATATTCAATGATAGTTAAAATGTTTTCATTGAAAGGTAACATAATAAATAAGTTATTACTATTTTAACAAATATATAAACTATAAATAAGTGAAAACATAATTCCATTATAATATTAGAGTAGTATACTTCATACCTTCTTCCACCTCCTATTCTATTTTCCCATTAACTTGAACATTTAATCAATTATTGTAATATTTTTTTATAAAAGTGATTATTTTTTAGTGTCGAAGTACAAAAAAACTATGGTTTCAATTTCATAAAGAACAATATTGTGGCTTGTAGTATAGACCTAAATGTATGCTTAAACGAGATAAATCAGTTAAATCTTTATAATCTTTAATTATAAATCATAGGTAAGCAACAAATTTATTTATAAATGTTATTAATACAACTAAAATAATTACAAATATAGTATTAATTATGTTACAGTTTATTATCTCTACTACTAAATTAATTAAAAACTGTAAGCATATAAGAAAGAGTATAAAGCAATATAGTAATAAAACACTTCTCAGACGCATTGGACCCCTCGGCCTGAGGCAATGATTATTACCCAATTGAATAGCGTTCACAATACAACTTGAATTTTAATACAAGTCAAATATTAGCCCAGTCGGAATAACGGATTCAAATGAATGCAGGGAACACATCTCGGGGGCAGTAAACAGGGCGGGGCACAGCCTCCCACGGGTAACAAACATCTCTTAACAAAACATGCGGGGCAATATAAATTATATTAGTAGCATTAACTCCGGATCTAGGAGTATCACAAAAATTAAAAGTAGGCAATAACAAATAATATTTAAAGAAGCATGTTAAAGAATGGTGTCCAGTAACTCGTATTTTGCGTGTTTGAAAACCACCAATATAAATTTATAAGGGAAATCAGTTCATTAAAAATCAGGAAACTATAAGATACAAGACTGAGGCTTATGGATAATAACCGAAAATCTAATTTTACAAATAAGTTGATAAAATTAATAGGAATAACTTTAAACATTTAAAAGTATTAAAATGATTTTAATATGTCACATAGATTGCAGAAACGTTGTTATAAAATTTAATAAACACAAGTGAGTGAACACTAGAAATGAAACCATTAAAAAACAAAAAACCGATATCTTTTAAAAATAAAACAATATAGGGAAAGATCTTCACCTCATTCCCGAAACTGCTTTTTGAATCAGATTCACGAGCAAGAAAAACTATTGATCTTCTGCAAAATATTAAATCCTTCTCTTTCGGTACTAATAATTTATTTATAAGTAGAAATTAAAAGATATACAATAAAAGTGATATTTAATACAACGGAAATAAATACCATTACTTGAAAAGAGCAATTTATTCCGAAAGTAAAAAATATAATAAAATAACCGAGACACATCACACGCCAATTTCAAAACCGTCCTTACAATGAATATTTGTATAAAAAATATCAGTGCATGAAATATACTTATATGAATTAAAATTTTGCATTTCATAGCCTGTTCTTGAGTCGATGTGGTCCAGTACCGTAGACCTAAATATATTTGCCCAAGAATACATTTCAAATCACGTAGTTCCCAGTTTGCGGGCGACCGGCACAGTAGTTAGTTGTGAAGTACAGCTGGCTGGTTGGCGGCCACCACAGGGATCTCCCAGATTCATCATAAGCCCCTCTACTGTACCTTTAATATTCCATTGCAGGTGAGTTGGCTGCAGACCGCTCCACAAACATCTCAGTTCAGACAGTGCACCTAACGGGACATTCGTATTTAATTCAGATTTTATCCAAATAAACCATACTCACCACGTTACTTACTTTTCTACTACGTATTATATTTTGTTCCTTTTGTTGGTACAAAAAATAATTTTATTTAACTTCTCACTTGGTAGCTGAAACAATAATACGACCACACGAACGAATTAGCGCCAACAAATACTCTGGTATCTGCACGGATCTTTGTGTTACTACAGATTCATTTCATGTCCAAATTTATCTCTTATTATGCTTTGGTTTTTCTTGGTCTCCATCGAATACAATAAATACAATAAAATAATTTATTCAGTAGAGCTTTTAAAACGAGGCGATGAATAAACGTCACATTTGTTTCCATGGTTATGACCACAATTATTAATTATGGAAATCTATATAAACATCCGAAAAAAATATTATTTTTGTATTATTTTCTTATCCCATATTAATGTTGTTTATTATTAATTATATCAATGTTGTCATGAATTTAATGACGACAACTATAAATTTAAAAAGCTATATAATATAAATCACTGTTGTGTTCCGCTGGTTTGTTGCTTAGAATAATTAAGTAAATAAACAATAAGTAAATAATCTCGGTGAATTTCCAACAAGGTTGCATCATATCTAACGCTGCCAGATAACAAAACAAGAAGCTCGCAACTGTTAAAATAACTTCAATTAATCAGGTTATTTATATTTCAAGCATTCACTTTGTGATCCATTTCAAATATTTTTTATTTATTTATTTATATACAGAATCGAAAATCCATTTTTTTTTACAAATATTTAGAAACATGGAGTATACATAAATATACAATAAATAGAGAAGATAATAAAAAATTAAAATAACACAAAAGAATAAGAAGAAGACACGCGTCAAAGATGAGAGATCAAGGAGAACAATACCATCGACAAAAGAGGATATTAAATCGTCTCTTGCCTTATTTTATCGTGGATCACGACGAGCACTCTTTATTTACTCGCTGGAATACTGCAGTTTCGCCATCAATGAAAGTTTCGTTAGTTCTCTAGGTGAAAGATGAAGCTATGTTAAAACAATTCGTTTTAATAAGTATAAAGATATTTGTAAAGTATATGCAAGGTATAATAAACAGTGCTCATTTTGATCCACGTTAAAACAAGGTAAGAAATGTTTATATATTTATTCTATTAATCATTTAATTTGGCTGTGATATTGTAATGAAAGAATATGTTAAAGAGAGAAGTACGCGCGGCAATTGCAATGGAGTGGTTTACCTGTATAGTGGACCTTGAGAGGAGCTCCTTCATTGGTGGGGTGGTTGCGGGTGTACAGGAGAGTACAGGCAGTCGCCCCTGACAGGTGCGGCCGGCGCGTGAGTAATGCGAGCTCCGGGCCATACATCACTGGCCCGGGCCCGGGGGACGGAGAGGGCCGCTGAGGCCCGGCATTCACCTCTCTGACCTCTTATCCTATGTTAGACCTGATACCAGAATGTTGCTAAGAATTTGAATCTAACCGCCGAGTATAAAGAAGTGCGACCAAGGATCAGATTTGTGCCAGCCGTTAGCATTTGAAATTTCCGCAAAGACAAAGTTCGTATTAACATAACAAGCCTTTCAAAAAATATCCATGTATATTTGTATTTTTCAGATAAGAGTAATAAAACTTTTCGTTCAGATGGTATACCTGGTAATTGATTTTTTTTAAATAATGTGATGATTACGTCTTTAAAAAAATCAGTGTAATATACAATATGATGTTTTAAAAGTCTAAATTTGAATATCCATAAACTTTTTTTATCGAATCCGAACCCAGAAACAGTTATCATTTGTGGATAAAATAATTCACTAAGTGTTTTATTGTTAGCTGACCTCAGCATTCAACTCAAACTTCTTCTAATTTGCTTGAGGTAAAGGATAAGTCCGTATTTCTACATTGCTCGTTTTTATGTTTTTGGTGTTAACATCAAGAAAGTTGAATAATTTATGCTAAATGAACATTCTTGCTTTGGCTCTCGTTCTATATTCATTTGATCAAAATGCACCCTGACGGAGCATACTAACTATGAGGCTGAAAAAAAAACTTTAGCCACTCAACTTTTATTCTTTCTCCATTTTCTATAAAATTTGTAATGAAACGAGGAAGAAATTGATCCAAAAATACAAAATATACTTTAACTTGTACGTGGATTTTTTTCTACCAACGAATTGACTGAATTTCAGAAAAAGTATATGTGCTAGCTCTGGAACTTATTTCGTCTCACACATTTCATTGATTTTACTATCATTCTGATTATTATCCATTGATAACTTTACTGTACCTTTCAACTACAGAAGTAATAATAATAAATTATAATGGCGTAAAAACATTTAACCATTCTAAGCCACAGGTAATACATATAAAGAAGAAACACATTTGTCCATTCTCTTGCCAAACAAATGAGTAAATTCGAAAAGTCACGGATTTTTTTCCTAATTGATCATGTTTCTCGAAAAACTTTATTAAGCTACCATGTTAATTAATATTTCTACTAGCTGCCAAGTCCGTCATTTATGCCTTGAAATGCTACCGACTGATAAAGTGGCAGAAGCCGAACCGTCCACTCGGCCAAAGGGTCTTCTCATCAAGGTGCAGGGTTGGGCGGGCGCGCTTGATGAGGGCGTGATCGGCTTAGCAATGCCCGGTACATATTTCAAGCGAGTTTTTAAATCGCACCCCTTTGGAGGCCGGACCTCCGATAGTGAGAGAACCTCTCCTAACGGTGAGAGCAAACGGACGGTAATAGAGATTATTGTCTTGTTGAATAAAAGATCTGCGATAAAAGCGCGAAACCGAACAGCAAAACTGAAGCTTACCGCACGCATTTTTATTGAATGCGTTTCACGTTTGAACGGCTAGCTGGCTCTGGAATGAAATACTGATGTTGCATTTTATCCATTATACATATTTAATACATTGTACCATAATTGTGGGTATAATTAATGTTAAATTGTCTTATAATATATTTTAATCAATAAATAAATCTTTATACTCGTACATTGTGAATCTCGAGTTAAATATCATACAATGTTTAGTATAAATATATTTTAAACATACATTGTAATACACATTAAATGATATTGGAATTGTTAAGGTAATAGAATATAATAAAGGGTGTAAAATGAGCATTAGAAGACGAATAATATTGACAGATGACACATATCACAGAAATCCATGTTATCTTTGTATATATAATGTGAAAATAAATTAATTAATGATTTTTTTCGTCATTTATTTTAGGTTATTGTATTTTTGTAGAAAAAGTGGTGTGTGTTTTTTTACAAGAGACATACGCCGTAGCCAGAAATATTGCGGGGAAAAACGTAGAAGCGTAGCAACGTAGACGGAACTGTTAACTTTGCGCGTCCAATGGCCTTGTCCTGTTATATAGATACTTCCATTCAAATGGGTACCCTTTCTGATATCAGTATATCTGGTTGAGTCGTTATATAGCAAGTACTGCGTGCGTTATGTACAGCAAAATGCAAGGCTATTTGCTATATATATATTTACAACTCCTGTAATACTTATTCCTTTTTTATTTCATCATTTAATCTTTATGTAAAATAACATTGGTAGATAAATTATTAAAAACATCAAAACATTAAAAACGTTCAAAAATGTGAGTAATGAAATGAGAAAAACTACTTTATAATATAATTATTAAATAGCTTGAATAATTAATTGCTATTTTCCACAAGACACTGCACCATTAAGATTTAAATATACACTGCACTATTAAAATACTATGTTCTTTTCTTCATGCTTTCTCTTCTTCGTAGTATCAATCCGGTGGATTGGTTTGCAGCAACAGAATCTTGCATCTCGATCTCCATTCCTCTCGGTCCTCCGCAACCCTTTTCAGCTCAGCATAAGCACTACAATTCATGTCCTCGAATGCTTTCTCATGAATGATTAAATATAAGTTATTTAAACTTTATTTAAATATATATAAATCAAATACAATAATTTAAATTTATACTTCGAGTAATCGAAATGATAACTAATTTTATCGATTTTTTCGGTCTATATTTCTTGGTGGAAATCAATAGTACTAATATGAATATTAGAATTGCTACAAGACAGGTAGATAATTCAATCGAACAGAGGTCAACTAAATGGCCTTTCTACCGGCACACCGGCCTGAAATAATTATAACTTGTCCTGCCATATTGCGGGTTGGTCGAGTCTACCTGCCTGTGAGAGTAATCACATGGCTGATGCAGCAAGGCTATCATTAATGGGGCAATTCCTCAAACTACTAGCAGAGACCTCCAATATGAGGGTTGCAAACTTACACTCTACCACGTCCAAGAACGATAGCGAAATATCCATTGGAAGGGATGATTAAGGGCATGCGGAGAGTTATGCGAATGTATTACAAAGCATGTGATACATTCACATTATAAATTGTCATATTATTTTTCTGTTCGATGCAATCAATAAAACTTAATCATATAGTGAATAAAATGTTGCATCATTTGATGTGTCGATAAATGTTTTAAACTTATCTTGTGGTTTTGTGTAGATAATATGGATTGATTTTTTTATGTTATGTTATATTTTTATTTTTATACGTATTTAAAAGAACTTTAATACTTTTTTAGTTATATATTAGGACGCGTGTGCCATTTATTTTTCTGATTTATTGATGAAAAAAATATGACATAAAATTATGCTAGTGTTGATAAATTTTTGAATTAGGCATTTGTTTGCTTTGTTTGTGCATAGAAGGAGGAAAAGCTAATACAATAATTTATATGATAGCAAGAATATGATGTACATAAGTGTTTTTATGTGTTCAATATAAATATTTTTATTTAAAAATGACATAATAAAGTTACAAAGAAACATACTTACAATTGAAGTGACTGAGCACCTTAGTATTAATGATTTTGTACATCTACGAGTGTAACGTAACACATTTATTTTTATTCCCGGGCAATAAGTAGGAGGTGAAACCAGATTTAAAAAATTCTCAATCTGTGAGTACTATACTATCTCTTTTTTATTAAATTTTAATTATTTATCATAGTTAACGAATTTATGTAAACACAAAAGAGTATATATAAATAGTGAGTTTTGTCCATGAGAATGACGTCCAGCTGGATCGAATATTTTTTTTTGTTTCATTAGAGAAGATATACATTAATTAAAAAACATTTATTAATATAGCATGTTAGGAAACTTGTACCACCGTAATCCAGATCATCGTGTACGCAGTATTATAAAAAAAACGCCTCCTTGTGGTACAAAAGAATAATTAATTTGATAATTGGATGCTAATCGATAATTAATTATATTTATTGATCACATATCACTGTTTGATTAAAAAGAAGTTGAGTATGTTAAATTACAAATTGATTGTTCTCTGCAATTGGGTTTTTTAAATTGGTGGTATACAAAATTAGTCTAAATTAAAAAAAAAAAGTGAAAAGCTTTAAGGGGTATAATTGAGTTACATACAAGAGCTCGTTTCAATTTGCGCAATATCGGGATAAATTCAATCGACGTTCATACTCGTTAATATATCGAATCTTAAAAATATAACAAGAATAATCCTCCAGGTTGATTTGAAATTAATTTTTCATTGATAAATAAATGTACATATTTGAAAAAAGTTGTTTCTGAATACAGACCATAACAATGATTCCTGCTTGAGCACTCTCTTGTGTTTTTTTGGATGATACTTAAATGCTGCAAGAAAGAAAATAGACAATCTACATAATGTGTAGATCAACACCTGCACGTAGAGCTAAGCTTTTCTTAAAAATATTTAGCAATGTAAATTTTAATGAAATAAGTGTAAAATTTGGTGATATATTAAAATATGATCTTAAACATGTTTTTTATAACTAATTAACTATTCGCTGACTCTTTCTGTTGAGCTCATGCGATAACTGCTGATGATGACTAAGACAATTTGGCGAATAGTGTGCTTAGTAATAAGTGTGCAATAACCCTTCAGTCAATAATGATTAATATACTTTATTCAATTAAATAGTTCATTCACTTGCAGCTAATCGTAATTGAGTGATCATCCGAAGTATATCATAATAAAATTAATGCTTCTGTTGCCAAATATATCATATTTTTGTATTTTGAAGAATACTTGGGATCTTTCAGGTGTATTATATATATATTTTTATATGGTAGAACATGGCGTGAAAAGAACTTATAACATGTTAGGCATACTTTTTTGTAGTCTGTCCCAAAGATTATATTTATCAATTATGTAAGTTTGTATTTAAATATTTATTACGTTTGACACAAGCAACGACGTTTTACGGAAGCATGTTTTACGCCTGCGGTACACTTTTCTTGTTTAAGTGTTTTTTTCTTGTAATTTAAAAAAAACAGCTCTATGACGGTTAACAAGGCCGGTTACAAGATGCATGCGGAAAATATGTTGTGTAGTTTTTTTTAATTTTTTCTTGGTATTGGTTCAGATTTTTCGACTAATGATGTGTGGTTAACAAAAAAAAACAATTTCGTGTATAAATGTATTCCAATAATGATTCGCTTTTTAGATAATAAGAAATTTTACAGAATAATCGACATGAAAGTGAGTATTTTAGGATCTTGTTTTAGGAATTGGGAATGAAACGAAGATACGTCGTGATGCGTTAATCGGTTTGTTATAGTTTTTAAAGTTAATATTTTTATATGTTTTTGGTTTGGTAGGTATAATTACTTTGTTCTAAATTCTAGTAAAATAATGTGTAAACAACAACACAGTAGAAAATGTAATTAAACACAATATAACAGTAATAAAACAGCGGGTGATGCATGTTGTCTATATATTTATATTTATACCGGCATGGTTTGGTTTAACATGACATGAAGATTACTGACTCTTAATACATTACATTATTATAATGAATTCCATACAGTTTTATGAATAAAAGATTAAAATATATTACAATTCTTATTATTTTTTTACAAATGTATACGTAAATTCCCTTGCTTAAAGATTCTCCAAAGTGTGAAAACATCGAAAAACATTTTCCAGAGGTAATTTTGTCAGATGAATAATATAATCAATATTCAAAAGTTCCTATTATATTTCAAAATACTTTTAAGTTTATGTAGACTTGTTTTATTTATTAATACTAAATCCATACAAAATTAGTAACACATACGTATAAAAAGAGAATTGTACATCAAATAATACAAAATTGGTAACATCACTGATCTCATATAATTAAAACACAAGTCTCCCTCTAATAGAACAGCAGTCAGTAATAATTAGCTTAATGGGGCGTGACCCGAATTGTTGGAGAACTTAATTATGTTTCTAATAGCTTGATTTTTGTTAAACTAATGTTTAGAGTCGTAATAAAAGCGATTTTTGCCAAAATCGAAGTTCCCATATTTTTCATAAATACGCACTAGCTATTACAATTTTGTTATCATATTGAGAAAAAATAGAAATCCTTATTAAAAAGATTAATTAAAAAAAAAAAATTTTACTTGACAAGTAATTACCGTAAAATTAAAAGTGGCGAATATTACTAGGGGTGTTAGTGCTCAGCCAACTGAATCAAAGTCAGTTGGATGAGCAGAATACTGATTACAAAAGTCGCTTCCATTACCGTTATATTGAATAAAAAAGTTTGAAAGATTTTAGCGAAAACATCTTTTTTACATCTCTACTAATATTGCATGAATTTAGAATGAATATTTTATTCAAATTAATTGATTCATTTATCCTTAGTTAAAAATGCTATTGTTCTTATATTATCAATCGAATAAATTGTGAATACTATGATAAGCTCTAAAAGTAGACCTACAATATATTATTTCGTCCATTACTCTATTATACATAAGAAGTATGTTCATTTTGAATCATAAGTGTTAAATCTAGTTGCATGTTGTTTTGTCTTTTTTATTATTTGATAAATAGATCTACAGTTATTTCGTGCATTTACTAATACTTTTTTGTGTGATATGTGAATCGTTACCCTGTGTTATTTTTAGCATATTTTTACGATACTTTTTTTTTGTTAGGCCCTATACATTTCAAACCAATTATAAATAAATATTTAAACATAGGAATTTGACTCAGGGCCGGATTGATTTTTTTTAGTGAATTACGTATATGCCTTATGATACACATATCGAATTCGTGAAATTATTAAAATTATTAACACATTTTTTCTTTATAAACGTCATTAAGGGAAAAAAATTATTTATCTAATAAAGAACGATGGTAAATATAATTTAAAAAAACTAAAAAAAAAACTAAAATAATTTTACGAAAAAGTAGTTTCGTTTAATGTAGTTGGAAATAGTAGTTTAAATGTATTAATTCATGATACAAAAACTCACAGATTGCTTCAACTGTTAATTAAACGTTTCAATATTGCTACAATATCCTAAGAAAACTGTAGTATCACTGTTTTTTCCTCTTGACAATGACAGATTCCTCTTACAGACAGATGCAATTTAAGAGTACGGTCAGTGTTATTTGATGGTTGAAAGTTTTTTCGTTGTTTTGAATAACTTTTATTTCCTTCAATTAAAAGAATATAAGTTTTTTATGTTTGTGTATTATTTTTCTTTGAATTAAAAAATTGATCAATTTGGTTTGCATGAAAAGGCTTTGTGTTTTCTACAGCTAAAACTGATGCTTGCGTAGAATACTAGTAGCACGATCCTTTGAATTTGCATGAAATGACGAAGTGAGTGAATGGACTAAGCAGACTTCCATACTATAATCATTGTCAAGCATTCAAGTTAATTCAGATATGTAGAATGTGATCCGGCCCTGGCGTAAAAATATAGAGCGTGAGCTTACAAATAGCTGAAGTTTACAATAATTACATATTACCAAATTTTGGCACGCTTAACGTCATTAATATCCCTGACCATTCGTTGAAACAATACTTTTTGTACATAAAGCGAGCAAGAAAATAATATTATCAATGTTTTACTTACAGCTCTTTCTGCGATTTTCGACTGGAGAAGGAGATCGTACAGAAAATAATATATTTTTGCGGGCCTGGTCAAAGAGAATATTTGCTAAGAAAAATTTGTGCATTCGAGTTTATTTATCTGTTTTATATGTACACAATGTAATATTTGCGAGTTTGTGAATAATGCTGTAATTATTAGTGTGTGTCAGTTATCTTAGAAGTACATATATTTCAATTTATCACCTGGTGAATAAATTATACGGCTGTCCACATTTAGATTAACGATATGCGTTGAAAAAAAATCGTACCTTTACTCTTGCCGCCCAAATAAATGAAGTATGGAATATATTCTTTACCGGAAATACGAGTATGTAACGGACATTTATGCGCATGCGTGATTTTTTTACCACTTATAAGCGTCACTCGCGGCCTGTAAGTGAACACTGTATTTAGTGTCCATAAGATTGTCAAATATTGTAAGTTGTTGAAAGACATGAGTCACTTATTTTAATTCTTCCAAAAGCTTTCAGATAGGTAAAATAATCACGTTATTTAAATTTGACTCTTTGGATGTGGTTATACTGAAAATGTTTTCATTTCACAATAATTGACAAGTGGATTAATATTCAATTCATGTATCACTCTCAGAGACCACTTGCCATCAAATACTGAAAATTACTTTGAATGCAGTATAACCAATAGAGAAAAATTACCAGCTTCTTTGTATGGAAGAGAAATAGATCCGATATTTATTAACACATTCGTATAATCATCTTTATTATTTCATATATCAGTCATTTTAAAAATATTTCGATGCAAGCTTTTTAATGTAAACAACAATTTACATATGAGATTTTTTACTACCAAAAAGACAAACAAACCATGGTCGAGATAAAATCAGTGAATTTTTTTTTCAGATTTATTATCATAGAGTATAATATTTTAAGAATAAGTTTAACATAATATATTCCGAGATTGATGTTCTTGAAGCCGAACTGAATTGTACAATGCATACAAGAATTTTTAATTGTGAGTAAGATTTTATAAATTCACATATTTATAAAATCCAAATTCTTTTATCTGAACATTTGGCTACATATATATAAATCTACGCATTATTGATTTTCTGTATGATAAAGTAATGTAGGTACTCGTATTAAAAAAAACAAACCATAAGTGGCTAATCTTGCAAACCACCGAATATTAAGTTCATTGTAAAAAATATACATAAAACAATTCGTTTACCCATTTGTAACATTGATTTAAATTTCGTAAGGTAAGTGTAACAAAATTCTAAACTATAAATATATTGCTCTTAAAACATGAAATAACATAATATGGAATGCAAATATACATCACTGGGTCACAAAATATTTAAATAATAACTATAATAATAATTCATACATTAATATCAGTGATCATTCCAAGCAAACAAAATATTAGAAGTAAATTAAAACCCTTCCCGACGATACACATACACATACAATCACAAAACAATGTCTAAGTATTTAACTAAAACGTTAAACGAAACACATTTTTATTTTCCGTGTAGAATAAATAATTTATAATTAATTATTGATAATATACAACTGAAATTTTGTACAGTATTTTATAAATTTATTAATGTATTAAACGAATCTACGCGTTGCAAGAAAATTATCTACAATTACGTAAAACTATCTTGTACTGTCTTACAGTTAATTATTACTTTTTACAGTTTGTGATAGTTGCGATAGTAAAACGCATCAACTCTTGTCTACTTTCAACTCAGTGAGAATAGATTACTCTATTATTTTTTATGAAATTTAAATATATCTGTTATCTTATATATCTCGAAAGGGTGCTTTTTAACTAATTAATGATATGAGAAATTGCGACTCGACGCGTGGTATCCTTACTGGGAATTCTTAAGTCATCGACGAATTAAAAAGTTTAATTAAATTCAACACAATTGCTTCATCGTTGATTACTTAAAAATGCCCATATTAGAAACCTAAGGCCGTTATAAGTGAAACGGTTCCGGTGCGGAATAGAAATAGAATGAAGGCAAATTCAATGTAAATTCTGCAACTTTGTACACTCATATGACCGTTCGTACAAAAATGAAAAATCTCCATCAAATAACTTAGATAATAGAAAATAATTCGTAGTGACGGATTAATGGTCAACGGCGTCATTGTCTTAAGCTTACATTATATATAAGCGATATTAATTATCGAAGAATAAACTGATTGCCATTCCGCACGTTCGCCATCGCACTTAAAAACGCTGCCACACCAAAATTCCGATTTAACTACCGATCGTCTCTAGCCTTAAGAAAAATATCAATGTATCGCTAACAATTATATTTATAATACATTTTCTTATTTATCTATATCATTACAAAATTAGTCTCGATCGCGATCGTCAGGTTGTGTTCATCGAGCACTCAACTGTGCGGGCGGAGCCGCCTAAGCTAATATTGCACTGGCGCCGCGGCCGCCTAGCAGCCGTAGCCCGGGTACGCCAGGCCGCCGGCCGGTCAGTGCTGCGCGGCGAACTTCATCCGCTTCTGCTTCTGCCGCTGATTGCAGAACCACACCCGGACCACGTTCTTCTTCAGGTCGAGCTTCTCCGCGATCGCGGCGATCTTCTCTCCCGAGGGCCGCGGCTGCACCGCGAAGTAAGCTTCTAAGCTGCGCTTCTCCGGCGCGGCGATGGACGTCCTCTTGCGCTTCTTCTCCCCGGCCGGGAGCACGCTCGGGGCGTCAGGGTCTCTTCTCTTGTTCTTGGCCTGCGCTTCCGCTTCTTCGAGCCACGCTTGGAGGATAGGTTTCAGGGCGATCATGTTGTTGTGGGAGAGAGTGAGAGATTCGAAGCGGCAGATGGTGCTTTGGGAGAGGGCTCCGACTCCTGGGAGTTTCAGGTTGGCTAGAGCTTTACCGACGTCGGCTTGCGTGACTCCGAGCTTGATTCTGCGCTGCTTGAATCTCTCGGCGAAGGCTTCTAGTTCTCTCGGGTCTGTGTCGGCATCTGGGTGCAACGCCGCGGCTGCCATGGCAGGGTGGTGCCCGTGCGCGTGCGCAGGCAGGTGCGGGTGCGAGAGCTGCGCGTGATGGTGCACGGCGTGCCCCATGCCGTAGCCGTGTAGCTGATGGTGTGCGCCGCCCAGACCCTCGCCCATGGGCGCCAGTCCACCCATGGGCCCGCCCGGCTCCAGCATCTCCAGACCCTCCATGCCGTGGTGACCCATCTGAAAGGTATGGAATTCCTGCATATGAAAGATCGCTAGGTCTCAAATGTGTTCCCTAAACATAAAATAATAATAAAAATAACATATTTTAAATATTATGTTTTTGTTGTGAAAAAATCATCCACAATAAATAACCTTTTTGTACAAAGTAATATAAGAATATTAAATATATATGAATTAATATATTATATTATGATAAATTATAATAACTAAGTAGTTGTACAAAAAATATTTAACAGTAGTAGTTTAATAAAAGATCTTTAATTGTTAAAAATAGATCTCAAAATACATTTTTTTTGTAAGATTTCATAAATACATAATAATTCTCGAAGTTCTAAATAGTTTATCTAAATAAATATGAGTTATAAAAAAAAATTTTTTTTAGAGCATTATAAAAATGTTTTGACGATTTGTTATCCAATAGTATGTCGTATATACAAACGATTGTAGCAAAAGTCTAAATTGAGATGTAAAACTCTTAATTCAATAATGTGAAAAAATAATCACAGAAATTATTTTGCTACTTTATAAAGTAGGGTGTATGTGACACGTTTTTAGAAATGTCCAAATGCTCTTCATTGAAGGGGTGAGATGCGTGAGACTTGAATAATATAATTATTTAATTCAGTAGCTTAACACCAGTGGAGATATGGGGGGAGGCAAACTCATATTGATATCTATGAAACGTAAAATGCGTATAATACACTGAAAATACATTAATTTATGATGACGATAGATATCAGAGGAAAAAGTTTATTCTGATTAAGAGACTCTTGATCAATCTAAGGCTGGAAGAAGAAGATATATGATATCCGTTCTGACTTTGTAAAACTTTAAATATGCCTATTTGCGTCAAACTTACAAGTATTTTTTTTAAATGATTATTATGCTGTATGAAAATGAATACAAGAAATAAGGAAGGTGACTGTTAAGTCAGTATCATTTTTTAATGTAATTATATGGGAGAATAGTGACTGATGGCGTCATTAAACTCATGTATGGTTTCTATGAGGCTTGTCATTTTTGAAGTATAGTGAATTACTGCATTTGTAGTAACGAACCACTAATGTAGTATTGTCTATTTTTCCATTAACTCACGATTAATATGTGATGTTTAAGGAAGTCTTTCATAAATTTTGTTTTATAGGGCTTGGGACTGTTTGTTTATTAAATAACAAATTGATTAAAAAAAAATTTTTATTCAGTTTTGTCCTGGATCAAGCCTATGATCTATGTGACAAAACACTTTATCTCTAAACCACAACCACCGGCAATGTCAAAGGTACATTTTAATAATAAAAAATGTACTCTAAATTGTAATGGGTTAATCGTATTATTAAAGTTCGATATATCAGATTTAGCAAAAGGATTAAACATAAATGACCAAGATATATTAATGACGCAGATAGTTGTTTTATTCAACTTTTTGAGAACGATTAATAAACGTGTAAACGCTACGCCCGTGTTGGGACATAAAAAATGACGAATCGTAGTGTGCCGCTCAATGCAAATAATGAAATAACGGCGTGGACTCGTGAAGGGGAACACGGGGAATAGACACGCGAACCGTCGCGTTCAATTGACGGGATGATCTGCAAGCAAGTAATCCGATAAGGGACACCGAGGACACAAGTGCCCGGCACGTGCGCGCATCTGAGCGCGCACGTGGCGCACGACTGCGGCACAAGTGCCACACCGAGGTCTTACTTTACTTCACCGGTAAAGTTTGGAATTCTATTTCATTCATCAAGAATTTAAATAGTATTTTAACAACAATGTCTAAAGGATGATTACTTCATAAGAAATATTTTTACCAGGCTAGCACTCGAACAATTTCAAGTTGAGTTTAATATGAATGCAACTTGAGTATTATGTTCTAATTTCCCCTCGTATTTCATGAGATGCAAGTCGCCTCACCTGCTGCAATGCGAGGGAATTCACAAGGTCGAGGGGAAAATATTATTCAGTGAACTTTGTTATAGTTTGTATTGTTCAACATATCCAGATGCAACACGAAATGATGATATTTTTTGAGTTATCGAACAATGAATTACATAACAGTCTTATTAATTAAAAATGTTTGCTAGAAAATTCAAATTTTGAACTCAATTTGAACTATTTTGTTTTACATTTTTTCCAGTTATGTTCAATTGTTTCTGAAACTTTCTTCTTCTTATATTTTCCAGTGAGACGCCAACCTTATTTGTCAGTGGTCGAGACCTTGAGTGACTCTTGGACCGCCGTCCGTGGAATAGCCCCAATGACATTTCAATAAGGCAGTTTTCAAGCAATTCGAGGTTTTAAGTTTATTCCTGTATTCCCTTTCATTTTCAAATGAATAAGAGTTGGCTGAGCGTGGTTTGTTTCTAATTTATCCATTGGTATGAATGAATATATAGTCGTATATAAGAACGTTAAAAAAGTTTTCGGATTTTTATAATTTATGAATACATGGATCCAACGCTGTCTACTTATCTGCGTGCTTTCAACATTGCGATACAGTGTCATTGATATCGCATTGTTTGTTTTGTATAACATCAAATTAAAGCTACGGACTCATAGCACCCATGATGTGGGGTAGTAGAAGAATATTATGATTGTGCATCATTTCGAGCTGTGTTGTGTGGCTACCATGTCGATTGCCTTCACACTGATTTATAATTCATGGCTCTCCGTAATAAACGAAATAGTATAATCATGAACGAAAACACTCTCAATCGAAACGAGAATATAATAACAATAAAGGGAAACACTTGCTCGGGGGTTGAAGCTCTAGGGCTGCCCCGCCCCTCCTAATAAAACCGTAATAGCGATATCCGCACACATCAGAAGGGCTTAATGACAATTGAGTTTGGGAGTTTATATCGCGGTGCTTTCTTATCCGATTTACTGGAGATTTCTTCCTCCCGAAGATGGAAACCTATCTCAAAGAGGTAGATTCTTTTACGCAATATACCTCTTCATATAATACGAATACTTGTATATATTTTAACATATTATTTTCTTATTTAAAGTTATATATTTAAAGCATTTTTTTATATATTTTTTTATTAAGAATGAAGTGTATCAGTTTATTTAGTTTAATCGTTTTATTAGATTATTTTTTACTAGCGTTCTCTTTGAAAATAATTTCATAAATAAAATTAAAGCGTGTATTACACGTGCACAATTGTATTTGCGCTAAAACTCATCAAGATCTATAATGATCACTTTGCTTTCTTTGTTTGATTATAAAATTTATTATGCTATTTATCATATGTATCTAGATTAAGATTATAAGACTTTGTTGAATAACTGACCTTATGTTTTAATACAAATAAAATCGTGGAATAAAATAAAAAAAGACTGTCATCAATACTTAAGGATGATTTTAAAGATTAGTATGGTCGTAATAACTTACTTTTTGAATCTTTATTTATATATTCTTACGATACACGTTCCATATCTAGAATTTATTGCCACCATAAATTTTCACCAGTTAATCAGTTGACACTGTCCTTGCTTTATCCTCTGATATGTCTGCACCCAAAAATCTACCTGGGAACATATATGGTTCTCGACGAACCCGAAAGCTGAAGTCAGAGGACTTGAAGAGACCGCGCTGTAGTATCCAAAGCAATTTTGAGTGATTTTTTTAATCGAATGTTCTTTAAGGAGGTTTGGATTATTTGGTCCTAAATTTCAGCTCAATCCAACCAAAACACGCGGTTAGCAACATGCGGTAACACATCAATGTTTTAGTCTACGCTTTATTTGGGTGATCTATTGAGAACCGCGCGAACGATTTGCCAATGCAGATGTAGGTAGAAAATTAAAACGATTTATTTTTTTTGGTAACCCTGACCATTTCTGTCGGCCAGGGTTCGCATCCATAAGGTGGACTAATTTCTATCATTCATTTATTACATCAATAACAAGCCGCGTGCATGTCGGCGGGAGAAATAAATGTATTGAGTCGAGGAGAGTCGAGTACTGCTGGAGTTCTGGGATGGAGGACGTGGAGGGTTATTTATTGCAGAGCAGAACCGCAATGAGGAATTAATTAGATTCTATTTTATGCCAAATAGTAGATTCTATTGATTAAATTATGAATCCATGTCGTCATAATAGTTATATAAGGCACATTTTATCCTGTCCTGCTGCGTGCTCGGAGTCCTCTATTTTGTATTAAAGTTGGTACCCGTAAAGTAATTAATTCAGTTCAACTGCAATGTCATTCCTAAATAAGCTACCAGCACAACTATATTATTTTGTCACATTCTTATCCTTTCTTGTCGAAGACATTGGTATCGTGGGTTTGTTTTATAGTGAACAAGTGTTATTTTTTATTGTATGTTGTTTTCTTTTTTTTTTATGTTCGCTTTATTTTTTAATTGTGCTTTCTTAAATTTTTGTATTATATTTAATTGAAGCATGTTTTCTTTTTAATAATATATACATGGAAAGTGATTTTGAACCTGTTATTTGAAGAGTTTAATTTTCTACATAATGAAAGAAACATATTCTCAGAAAGCATTCCGAACGATTCCAGTAGTATAATGAAATAAAAGTTATGTAAATATTAAACAAAAATTTACATCAAAACAATAAGATAATAAAAACAACACAAATAATAACATCACAAATAATACCATTTGCCAAAGATCATTAAGTTCCAAGAAACCAATGACATCGACAAGAGTAGAAAATTATGTGAAGAAAGGAGACATTCAACATATTACCTCTAAAAATTATTTGCATGGCTAACTGTACTAAATGATAAATATAAACATGGCTATCTCATGGATAATGGATATTATATATGAAGTCTTCGATGCCATGAGGTTCGATATCAAGCAATCAGTCTGTGACAATATTTCCTCGATGGAATTCCTTCATGTGGTCCGGTCCAGGCTTGTTGAGAGTTGCAGTAGCGCGCCCCTCGCGTGCTGGAGTCCCCCGCGACCGATATTTCTCTATTACCGCCCCCGGGGCGACAACAATTCGGCAGGTGGATTGGTCCGATCGGCGGTCAGCACATCGATCCATGCACCCATCGCGAAGCCAGCATTTAGATGTGTTCATAACAACTAGATGCGTTAATTTATGACTGCGTATTAACTTATGATATTATCCATCCAATCCAGCCGCTTAAAAAGAGCCTTTTAAGGGGCTGGATTGGATGAGATGAGAATTTCTTTGCTCCAAAGGAAGGCCTCCCAACTGGCAAGAATCTTGACTGGCGGACCTGGAAATCTCTGAACAGATTAAGAACCGGAGTTGGTAGAACAAAGGACAACCTCGAGCGGTGGGGAATTCTTCGGCAGGGAGAGACAATATTGTGCGACTGCGGAGATCTGCAGACCGCCTCACACCTGAGATCCTGCTCCATGTGCCCAACAAGCTGCACACCTCAAGACCTAATGCTAGGCAACACACGGGCTATCGATATTGCCAGATACTTGGCTGAAATAATTTGACGTCGCTGACACGAAGAAGAAGAACTTATGATATACACCCGTTTGCTAAGACATTCCTAGATTTAAGATAACCATCTTAACACCCGTTTGCAGAGACTTTTCATAAGATTTATGGCGAGTTAGGGGCTGAGACTTTCTCAATCTAATCATTCTAAAGGAAAGTTTATATTATAGACTGGTTACGCTTTGTATACTGGTCTTAAATTGCTTATCTTAAGTCAAGGTAAAATATTATTATAAAACTGATACAAATACGATTTAACAAACATAAAAATGTAAGACTGGCGGCGCTCGTAGCATGGCAGAGTAGATGGTGTTCGCCTTGTTTAAGGGTAGACTAGACATAATTATTTCATCCTTCCTTCAGTCCTCGAGAGAACGAAAGTCCCTTTATCCAAATCATTGAAGTATTCAATTTATGACTGGTCATGGCAAATTAAAGGCTAATATCTTCAAGTTTAGTGATATTGATAGTCTATAATGGTCATGTGACATGTCCATGATTTACTTGGTACTTTTTAAGGCGATATTTTAATTGTTCAAGCCGATGTCTGCACCCAAAAATCCACCTAGAAATATATATGGTTCGCGACGAACCCAAAGGGTTAATAAAAATAAATGTTTTACGCGCCACCTACTGGAACCAAAAGTTAAGGGAAAGTCTACGAAAAATCGGCGCAAAAACTTTAGTAAAAATCTCCCTAACTATTAAAAAAAGTGCGTTATAGGTAGGTTCGCTGTTTATTCTAAATGAAAGATATTAATATTTATTTCATAATCGTGACTGGGGATCGTGAGACCAATAATAACCCAGAGACGCTACAAAGAGCTTGGTAAATGCGTTTATAGTCTCCAAAATGGACTACTGCAATGCACTGCACGCAGGCCAGCCAGCCAAACAACTAAAGCGATTACAGTCGTGACAAAACGCAACGGCACGACTAGTCTACAACGCGCCCAAATTCTGTCACATTACTCCAATACTACACCGACTGCATTGGTTGAGAGTTTCGGCTAGAATCCAGTATAAATTATGCCTCTTAGCTTACAAGGCACTCAACGGAACTGCACCGGGCTATTTGACAGAACTTATCAAGCCTTCAGAAATAAGCGCGCGTTGAGAGACACTCAGATCGGCTACAGCAAATAGAAGCACCCTGCAGCTGACGGGAGGTAGTCCTAGCACGGTCTTTGGCAATCAACTACGCGGCACCAATGGCCTGGAACTCGCTACCGGAAAGCATAAGAGAGCTTAAAGCGGAGGCATCCTTCAGAAGCACCTTTTTACTGACAAAATACTAATATAATAATAATAATAATATAAGTTTCCTATATATTGGGATATCCTCTCTTAGTACAGAAGTGCAGATTATTATATTTGTCTCTAACAGACAACCAAAAGAGTTTCGCTGGATAATAATTTTATTCATGGAATGTAATGCAATAATGCCGAGTTGAAGGGAGAATTACTTTTGTTATTTGGCTCGGAGAATATTGGTCGAAAATGCCTTTTTCGAGCACCAATTAAAAGCCGAAGGGTATTATTAATAAGAGTAATAAGCGGTTCGTTGGGAACTCGCCGTTCTGTTTGCTTTGCACTGGCGCCCGCGCATTAGGTCAGGAACCCTCCACAAGAAGAGAAAGAGGGCACATTACTCATGGCGTGGAAAATGTGTAATGAAAAAGTGCATACTATTTAGAAGATTGCTAGAATTGTAATTTATGACTATTCGTTTCGTCCTTGCTTTAACCAAAATATTTGCGTTAAAAAGAATGAACATGTATATATGATGTACGTGTATATATTTTTATTTTTTATTTAATCAAATATAAAAAGATATATTTTTACATAGTACATAATTTACATTTCAAACTTTTTCTTTTTTTTTTTTTTTTACATTCGCTTACCACACCACTTAAAGATAAGATCTTGTGTGTGGCGTGGGATGTACGTGTATATACTCGAATCATGTATATAAAGGGTCCGCCATCTAACGTTTTTTTTACTAGTGCTTATTTCGTGAATGGTAACATTTAACTCATGTCTGATTTGACAGATAATTAGTTTTATTTTTCCGCTAAACGAATATGGTTGTGTATACGCTTGAAAAACGCTGGGAAATATTGCGACATTAATTTGAAAATCAGGCCATTTTTCTTCGAAAATGAGCAAGGAGTGGCCGTTACAGTCAATGGCGATCGTATCGGGCCATTTTTGTTCACAAAAATTAAAGAAGAGGATATTGGCAACATTTGGTTTCAACAAGATGGCGCTACGTGCCACACAGCCGAAGCTACACTCGATGTTTTGCTCCCCATTTAAAAAAAAAAGTTATTTGGCGGACCCTTTATGATCGTGTTACAGATAATATTTCGTCGACTCTAATGTAGGTATTTTTTTAAACATAAATAAAAAATTAAATAAATCAAGAATATTCATCACTTGAAATTGCTTTTGAAAATGTCGTCTGGTCAAAGTCGTAATATGTCTGCAGGTATGACTTAGGAGTAAAGCGTTTGCTTACCATACCAAAGGTTGTGAATTAGATCCCCGACAAAGAGTAAAAATAATATATAAGTGTATATAATATTTTTTAAGCTCCATAAGTACTCGTAGTTGGTGTGAATGAGAACCCTCACCCGTCAAATGTCGTGTCATGAACACCACCCATTCTCAGTGAGTCCCGATAAAAATTTAAGGTACACATATGCTGGGTTATAGTCTATACTTAAATTTTATGACGTTATTGAATCCACACAAGAGATTTTTTGATCAGTGTGTTGATATTATCCAGTAGGTGCTTACGTAAAAAAATGTGAAACAATTCTTTATATTCTTTTTTTTTATATTGTGGTATTCCAACAAGAACTATCGATCAAAAAAATGAATAAAAAATCGTTAAAGTGAATTTATGCAGTAGATATTGACCATCTATGTGACTGGTTATATCACGTACTGCTAGTTCATCTGGACTTAAAAAGAAAGATTTAATAAGAAAAACGCAATACTAATAAATGTGAGTTTTAGGTGTGAAGTTCTGGTAACGTTTAGTGTTAAAATGCATGTTACTCCTTGGGGTAAATTACGAGCGCGTATACGTAGAGCGTTTTCCACAGACTAAGCGGTGTGAGAAGTTTACGGGTCCGTCTGGAAACTATTAATTCTGTCGACAGATCGCGGCCATGGGTTTAGCATTTATGCCTCCGACGGGCATTGCACTCCAAGGAAAATAAAAATAAAATGCCAAAAATTATTTTTTTCTGTCTAACTTTTTAATCATTACGAGTAAAAAAGACGATATACTATAGAAATAGTTGTGCCGGAATTTTATTTTAATCCTACATGAAATAAATGAAGATAAAAATATACATGAGATGTGTTAATTTATTAATTGTATCAGATCCTATATAAATTATATATTTGAGAAAAGTGTATTGTATTTCTCATTTGAGACGTCACTTAAGACCTTGGGAGGGTTGGACTAATACTTGATATCCTAAAAAATTCAGATTAATGAGACATAAGACATGCCTAACCATTTCCTCTGTAAATGTACCCAGGTGAACCTTCAGTTGTAGAAGTATTTTGGTACAAGGCTTGGGCATTGGAAGCTTACAGAGTGGCGGAAATTTAGTGTGACCATATGTTCCGAATATGGAATAGACGTGAAATGAAATTAATAAATTTATTACGTGATTGTGCGTTAACGCTTGCGCAAGTACTCAGAGCCTGAAGTGTGGCCTGAAAAGACCATCGTTCAACCCTGGATACGTGTAAGACGAAAGAATCGCAGTGAACAGTGGTTGAATCCAGCTTAAGTGAAGATATTGACATATTTGGTGTAATATTACTTCAGATTCAGTGCTGGCGTTGATAGATGCAAAATATTGGACGTTTTATTTTGTGACAATAATGCCTTGTTATTTGTGTGTCAATCATGATATACTTTATACAGGGTTTTTGTTGTTACAAGTCAAGCTATTTATCTTGAGTCTCCTGACGCTAGTTCTGAGTGTGAGGTCATTGACACTAAATGTGTCAATAAATTTACATCGCCACACTTATGGTTGTATCTACTTTAATGACGCATTGAAATAAATAAAAATAAAATAAACTGTCAAAAAAAAAATCTGTCGATTATACCCACGAATGTATAATATGATCACTTAATGGTTACGAGTACCATAATAATCGATATAAGTAATACATTTGTATTTCACGTGTTGCCCAAATAACTAATACCTTGTACCCACTTCCAGTAATTAAATTATTTCATTTTTATTATTACGTGTTATAGTAAATATACTTTATTTGGTTAAGTAATCAAGGATCATGTTAAATTTGATAAACTATTGATACCACAATCCGTATAAAATTAGCATGTGGATTGAAAGAGTACACACATAATTCACGTAGAAATTAATGCGATGAAATATACGTTTCATTAAAAAATCAATTGTAACGTTTGTAGTTTTGCCGTTTGCTTCTGAATGCTAGTTTAAACACTAGTAACGTGAATTGTTCATAGAGTAATTTCTCGTGGAGAGTTTGTACCGAGCCATCGTAGCACATCAATCTCTCGGAGATGCACTCAAGTGGCCATTTGTTCAAGCACCGGCTATTCAGAGGCGCTTCCCAATACAGAGAAATACGCTAACTAATATACACTCTAAGCATTTATACAATACGAAATATTTTCACCCTTAGAAAAACATTATATTATTAAAAGTACTCGTTATGTCGTTAATAATAAATTTTATGCATTATAGGTAAAATTGATGAGACAGACATAATTTTAAAATCTACGGTTGAAATGAATAATTACAAATATATGTAATAATATTCCTGGAAAATATGAGCAATTGAAACTGTCTCACAATACAGCAAATATCTGTTTTGATAGCTTTATGAAAAAGTATTAATTTATATACATATATATTAAATGAAGATTATGATGAGATATTATTTAAAAACTAGTTAAACCTTTGTAAATCAATAAGTTAAGGATTTTGAATCATTATTTAAGCGCTATTCAATCCCTCTTGTCTTGAAGAGACATCGGAAACAATACATATAAAAGTCAATAAATTTTTGGATGAAAATATGACTTTACACAAGCTTAGGATCATGGTAGCTATAAGTTGACAATTTAAGTTTCCAGCTTCTGTTAGAGAGCGGATATGTAAGATTTTTAGAAACGATAAATGTTTTTTATTTTATTTTCCCCTTTCTGTTTAACGCCCCCCATATCAAAAACGATATGTTTTATATGCTTTACAAACACTTGTTCCGATTGAAAGGATGACTACTCCCTTTGAACGCTCGTTAAATTCTTTGGCAAGTGGGTACTCTTTTTCCATACTTTCGTCCCTACGTTTTGTTTCGTACCCTACAGTTGTTCGCTTCTAGATCTAGCACGCGCTGAAGCTGGGCAAACAGATGGATGAAACCCCAGCATATTACCATTAAAAGTAATATGGTGTGTGCGTGTGTGGAGTGTGGACAAATATTTAGAGTTTTGGCTCTTGTCTTGATGCGTTCCCATTGATACAGCTATTGTGTCACTATGAACGCTTAATAATAATCAAACATTCTCAAACACTCAACCTTCTACTATATTTTTTACCGAGTAGGGTATATGACTAATAGTCTCGGTATATAATTCATGAGTATCATCTTAAAAATATGAACAGTATTCTTTTAATAGCTAAATATATTTTAGGGTTCAGTATTAGGTATAAAGCTTTTGCTATATGTTCAATGATTACGTATAATTTAGTAATTATATATGTTTAATAAAGAAGCAGTAAGACACAATTAACACACATATATTTGAATGATCATTTTCGAAACAAGTCTATTTTCAAATTATATTTTTAAATTCTTAGAAAGATACAATTAAGCTTCGTGAAACGACGTAGATTAATTGACAAATCGGGTTTAGAGCAAACATAGTCTGTCTCTCAATATATCGAAACTTTAGATTTAATTATAATTTACGGTATATTAAAATATAGAGTGTTTTTCTTTTTAATCTACCATTATAGCAATTGAAGAATTGTTACAATACAATAACTGTACTTTCTCAAATTGGATATGTGTGCTTTTAAAGTACAAATTAGAGAGTACACATGAAAACAAGGGCATGTGTTCCGCAGTGAAGTGAAACGGAAATTAAACAAGTGTTATTAGAAAAATATGTCGCTCACCACTGTCACAATATGGTGGGTGCATGAATAGTGACGTGGCAGAAGGCAGAATTGTGCTCCGCGGGGTGCTCGCTAGGGCGAGGGCTGCTCAAATAATATGAACATAACTGCTATGCAGAAATTGTCTTGTCGGCGAGAGAAATATGCAGAAAGCCAAAAACAAATGTTATAGAAGTTTAATTTTTTTAAATTTTAACATCAATTGGACTGTTTCATAATGTATCATTGAGAAAGATTCGGCGAATGGGAGATAATTACACGAGCTGACTGTATGTTATTTTTAAAATACTCGTATCTGTATGAAGAGATAAATACAATTGGTAGGATCTAATCTTGACTTTGTAACATTAATGTTGTTACTAGAAATACATAAAATTTACAATTATCCGATTCCAAGTGCAAAGCTATAATAAACTCAAGAATAGCATTATCTTTGAGTACTTACATAAATAATTTACATTTATTATTATTTGTAACGTTTTCTATGATTTCCTCAAATAACTAAAAGCTTGTATATACTTTCAGTTGTTATAAGTTTACAATTTTAGTAAAAATCCAGATTCTATTAAATATAATTTAGTTAGTGAAATAGTTAGTAAGCAATATATTTTTTTCTTGAGTATACTAAAGGTGTAAGTTATACCATGTAAAATTTTGCAAATACTTCTCGTCTCTCTGAGAAATCAGTAGAAAGAAAACAGGGTGGTTTATCATTTGTCTCTGAAATAATTAGAGTTAATATCGGGTTAGAGGTTCTTTGAGATGGGTGGATCGGTCGGGGTGGTCTCCATCGCAAGATGATCATTCCCGATAAGTGCCTCAACCCTTGCGCGCTAATTTGATTGGCGACGCGACATCCGGTAACGAGTGCCACGGATCTCCGCTAATGAAGATTGAGGCCCGAGCCGCGCCCGCGCTCATCAACCGAGTTGCGGTGTAGAGTAATAACACAGATAACAGGGCGGGAGGTAAGGCGACAAGCTGGCGGATTACTCAAAACAAAACACAAAATAAATGTTTGATGCTATTGTTTTACTTTAGACACCGAATTGATCTCCAGCATTAGTATCTTACGGGAACGTGATTCAGATTTTTCAGTATTGTGATTTTTTTTTTTTTATGTAAACGCATGCAGGAGAGCACAACCGGTCAAGACCAATGCACTCTATGACGCTCAGCCAGGGAGGCTGGACGCTGCATGCGGGAAACGTGTGTTGTATTCGTATTTGTGTGTGGGGTTGGGAGATTGCAAGTGTATATTTATCTGTTTCTTGAAGAGATCCAGATTGTAGGAAGGAGGAAACACAGACGCTGGAAGAGCATTCCATAGCTTACCGGTGGCATTAAGGAAGGAACTTTGGAAGCTGCCAGTTCTTGGTCGACATATATTAACCGTGTATGGATGTTCGGCAAGTGTAAGACGAGTTTGTCGGCTGTGAGTGGGTGCAGGAGGAATTAGTTCTTTAAGTTCCGAAGAGCAGCGACCGTGGTAATAACGGTAGAAAAGACTAAGAGAACCAACCTTACGTCTGTGTTCCATTGATTGTAGATTAGACGTAAGGGTGTCATTGTTTATCAAACGAATTGCTCTTCTTTGAACTGAGTCAATTAAGTTTAGAAGGTATTTTGGGGCTCCAATCCAAAGGTGACTGCCGTATTCAAGGATAGGTCGGATTTGTCCTTTATATAGAAGAAGAATTTTATTTATCGTTGAAATACCGACGTGATCTATATAATACACCTAGTTTTTGGAAGCGAGACCGGCTTTACACTTAATTGACTCGTAATATTTGACATTATTCGATATTGATTTGGAGTTACTTGAAATCTTTACAGCAGAAGATCATAATTCATAAGAAAATTTTCACTTTTTTATATTTTGAGAGTGAAATATAGCGAATTTTTAAAATGTTATTAAAATTAAGACTCATCATCCATACTAGAAAAAATAGCTTGATCCCTGATTTTTTTAAATAATAAATTATTTATTTCAGAATCACGGCTTGAAAAAATAAAAGTTAAGTTAAGTTACTAAAATTAAATACCAGATATAATTTATTTGAGGCAAGTATATGAAATGTTACACATTAAAATAAATATTATTTACTTAAAATTGAAATTGTCAAGGATCATGATTTATTTTCTTGTTTATAGAAACTGTACATATACAAAATAACAAAATAATATAAATCTGTTAGTGACTATTGATCACCGCTTGATATTTTCCAAATTTTTCTCATATCTCTGGATTCTTAGATCAAAATAATCCACCGAGCGCTGAAGAAGAAACACGCTCGTAAAACAAACCCCTCGACGACAGAACCTCTAACCCCTCCCAGGTTATCGCGCGGTTTATCATACGGTTTAACATACGGTTTATCATTCGGTTTATCATTGGGCCTTCCTGCGTCCGGGTTTATGATTGGCGGCTCCATCTTCCCCCTCGCCCTTTCTGACTCTACGCGGATCCAGCACCACACAGTGCAATATTTTCAAATTTATTGGATCGTAAAATTGCCTCGAATAAAAACCCCGCGATGTTTTATGCGTTTGTTATTACGTTACGAAGGGGTGACCTGGATGGTGATATCTTTTTGCGCTCGACACCGCGGTTGTCGCAACATCAATGTCGCAATCGTGGGACAGAATAGCATAATTGTTCTTTTCAAAAATCAAGTTTGTTGCAATGAAAATTAGATAATCAAATAAAGAATATTTAAATAAGTGTAATGTATAAGACATATCTATAACCTCTGGTAAAATAAAAATAAATAAAAATATATTTATCCTCTTTTTAGTGGTTATTAGTTCAAGATGCACCAAAAGTTAAAAAGTAATTCAGATATGGTCTTCCTTATTTTTTTAGTTGCCTTTAGTACTTTATTAGAAATATTTGACTTGACAAAGGTGACTTCCATTAAGAATTTATGCTTACTATAAAAACATATTGAAAAAATGAGAATATTTCTCTGGAAAGTAATTATTATTAGAAAGACAGATAGATTTTGAAAGAACAGAAATACCCTGAAAACTGGAAACATAACTAATTGTTTGTAATGAAAGAAATTTATATTATCCTCGATTAATGTAATCAACAAAAAAATTGAGGCTACTTGGTGTCCATATTTGTTTTTGATATATCTTGTTTTATTTTATGAATAGAAATAGCTTATTCATGTGAAGAATTTTTAGTTCTTTTTGAACTACGAACATATACTGTAAATATTCATATAAAACTTCCAAGTTAATAATTGCCATATCATTTCTCTCGAATTAAAGAAAATATATACACATATTCAACTCTTTTTGTTTTTTTTTAATTGTAGATTAAAATTATGTTATAAGGAATTGTTTATTTTGAATTTACATATTTCAATTGGGCATTGGTACAAAGTGAATACCCGGTGAGTAGGAATACTAGGGGATTTACTTTATGAAGTACGAAAAAGTGCAAAAAATTCATGTTCGCCTTCATGTTTATGCATATTGAAACCAGATATAGGACCGCGGAGGGAAAATGTTTATGGAGATTCTCTGACGAATCGGAAAACAGCACGTTTCAATAAAATTATTGCCCGACTCGGGAGATCATCATTTCAATGTCGTAAAAAAGGGATTATATTATTTTATATTTTATCCTTTGCGTAGATAGGTTGGGTCGTGTCTAAAGATATATCTATTTTTATTATACTTCGCTTTATATATATCGTACATTTATGTGAGACTATACGCCAGAATATCATTAATAGAGAGGCATACATTTTCGATCCATGACAATGTACTCTTGTGAATATATAAACGAACATATAATTTTTGCTGAAGGTCGAAAATGAGAATTGTATATTAATGTTTATTTTAACTCAAAATAATCTAATAACATTTTTTTAAGTCGTCACTTTAATGAACGTAAGTTAGATAACTTTACATTCAAGTCCTTAAATGAGATTAAGTATTTCAAATAAACTTAAATTTTGCAATTAACTTTCTAGAATTTTGAATACTCGTTTTCAATACTATTTTTTGTGATTTGTAAGTGTATCGATAGTTGAATACTGATTCAAAAAACTTAATAATTTTAACTAAATAATATTATTAGAAAGTAATATTTAATAATTTAAAAATAACAAAATAATGTTACGATTCTAATATACTTTTGTTATTGATTTATATATGTATTAATTTAAGAATATGCCTATGAATTAACGTTGATTTATAAAGTAAAATTACAAACAAAATGAATCAACAAATTTTAATGAAATCTTTTGTATAGAAGCTTTAAAAAAATTGTTTAAAAGAAAACAATTGATGAGAAAATTTAACAAAATAAATATCTAAAGAAAACGAAGAAGAAAAAGAAAAAGTAACATTCTAACTTTAATCTTAATTTACTAACTTTGTGGAACATGAATAAAATCAATTGAAAAACTAATTAAATACTTATTTAATTTGTTATAATCTGTTACTATTTTTTTAGTAAGTATAATAGAATTTAATGTGTAAAATGTTAATAAAATGATTTATTATAATATAGTCAGCAAGGTACCTGGTGTGGTCGTGCGTTGTGTGGAGGAGCACCCATGCCGTGATGGTACATCATGTCGTGCTTGAGTTGCGGCAGCGCGCCCGGGCCCGGCGCCTGGTGCTTGCCCATGTCCGCGGCCGCCAGCGCCTCGGCCCGCGACAGCAGCCCGTCATTGAGCCCGGAGAAGATATCGCCCTGCAACACGCGCATCACAACTTCAAAACCACTTCACGCTCTGTAATATTGTCAACATTCAACATAAAGTATCAAAATGTAAACAGCACAAACAGAGCTTCAAAACGATACCGAATACGATGTGCTAAGTCAACGGCATCTAGTAAAAAAAATGATTTTTAATTACGCGCAGAGAAAACTCTATTCTTTCCGCTTTGCCTAATATAATCGTCATTTAGATATTCAATTCAATCTCGTAGAAACCTTACAAAACTAAATTAAAGACATAAAATACTTAACGCACATCAATATCATAGTATGAAACAAAACTACTCGTACTACGTTGTCAGTAGACAATAATGCATTGCCTAATTACATTAAATACGATCCTTTTTCACTCCAACAATAATAATGATTTATTGTAATGAAACAAGTATCTTTAAACTACAACATGTAAATGTTGTACAGCTCTTCAAAAACCTAACATACTTTGTAGAAATTAAAACTGTGATTTGTTTGTCTAATTAGGTGTTACCCTTTTCAAGGCATTATTTGTTTAAAAAAAGATATTTCAAATGAATAATCACCTCTACTTCAAATGAAGTTTTCACATTAATGTGTATATATTTGTCTTGTTACAATATATATTATTTAAAACTTTTCTGTCTCTTCCTCATTAGATCCCAATAAACGATCTTATTTAAATCTATTCATTTTAGTTTGAAGCATAATTCTACAATTGTACATCTTTTGTCTTTTAATTTTGAATATATAATAAATCAAAGTAAAAAAATGTTTTCTTAATGTATGTTCTTTATTTCGTGAATAATTACGACAAATTACCACCACACAATTCAGTCAGCATGTATTGTCCCAAGACTGTGTGTTGGCAATTTGTGATGACCATGTGCCGTTGAAATGGAATGAAAACAGTAAATTGTTTATTAATTTTATTTGACCAAGCGTTCATATCATTTCGTTAAACATCAGCTATGCTTTGTATAGTTCTGTTGTGCGGCACACAAATCTGATGACGTTAGGCGGCTCAAGTTGTCCTCTCTAAGCTCTAGTATTACGGTATACCTTCTGTGTACGATTATTCAAAAGCTCCAAAAATGAATAATTAAGCTCTCGCTATTCCGGGAATAAAAAACCCTGTGTCCCACGCTGTAGACCTCTATTTTCTTCTTACGACTCTGTATGTTATTACACGGAACAGTGAAACACAACAATTGATATACTCGGACATCAACTTGTCTCATTATTCCACGATACTATCTCAGATCCATCAGAACAAAAGTATGTAAGACAGAAGTTATTTCGAAATATTTTTGTTTTAATTGGATACAATGTTACATCGATAGAATGTCATTTCATCAAATATATCGTTCGTACTCGTATAATAATTGATATGGAATTAGTAGTATATCTACTTTAATATATACTCATATAAAACATTATTGTCTTTTTAACCAATAGAACTCAGATGATTTTTAAAAGTTAACAAGAAAGTGCTGAATTTAATTTAGGTAATAATTATTTTATGGAAAAACAGTAATATGAGCCAGAAATGTATTGTTTAAATCTATTTTATGATCGCTGTTTAAAAATCTAAATATGAGTATTTATGTACATTATGTTATTGAATTTTAATTATTAATTCACACATAATTTGTGTATTTCAGAATACATATTCGTTTTATGTTTTACAGCGATAAAAGTGTTTCAAGTGTTAATAATTGAAGTTATTGAAAATAATTATTAATTACTAGGCATTTCTTGGTAAAACAGCATAATTGAAATTTCTTATTTACTTAATTTAATATCATTACTATTTAATTTTTAGAAGCGTAAAAAAATTATTAATTAAATAGTAAAACTTTTAACAAATAGTGGAATCAAGCTTACACCTTCCCAGGACAATTAGTAAATAGAGTTAATATAACGAGAGAATGTGTAAGGCGGGCAGCAAGGTTTTCATTATAACTTATTGACGGAAGACTATCATGTGGTATAATTCTAAATGTGAAAAAACGGACGATGAGAGAAGAAGGAGATTCATATGAAAATCATGAATGGTATAATTGAATTTACGAGTATCAGAAAATAGGTAAGATTTTAGCAGCGGTAAAAAGGTTGCCGTTGTCTGTCGAGGTGGGGTTCTGTCCGCATGCACTGGCGGATTATTCAGGAAATTTTGAAAATTTTCAAAGGGAACTACAACAAAACAAGCGCCGGCCGATTGCGGGGCTGCGACGGCGAGCTTGAATTTTTAAAACCATTTGCCTTTCGGGCGAGTTTTGCGGCCGTCTCCCGAGTGCGTCGACTAAGCCACACAACAACGGTCACAGTGTGAAAACATTCTATTTGACGACTTCTCATTTCAAAATCCGAAGAATGGTGAACAGACTAGGCTTACGAAAGCACATGATGTTTTTTTTTCAAAAACAAACTGCCCGATGTAAAAATTATCATAACTGTTGAATCTTTTAAAATCTTTTAAAATATTCGTTAATTATACATTTTCACGTGTGACAATCATTATTAATCGTATTACATGCCCTATTTCTATGCATTTATATATATTATTTCAGTTCTTAATTAGCGAATCAATTATATTAGTGTAGTAAGCAGTTACAGCTAATTATGAAGGATGTTTGAAAATTTAAATTTTCAGTAAGCATCAGGAGTATTTTAAGCTGTATAAACGTTAAAAAATATGTACAGTAGTTTACCTAGATTATTAATGTCACATGTTTCTGTCTTGGATGCTTAAACTAAGTACGATAAGGCTATTATAGTTTAACAAATGCAAGATTTTTAGTTTATTTATTTAAAATAAAATATATCACCAATCTATTTAAAATATTATCAAATTATGTAATTATTCTTGTGTTATTAGATAATTTGTATAAAAAAAATCCCTAACGTTAAATGATTTTATAAGTCCGATAATATTTTATATTACCGCCCGCTGTAGATCAGTGGTTGAGTTTTGGTCAACGAAGCGGGAGGTGCCGCGTTCATATCCTGAACCAGGATAACCGGTTGATAGCCAAAATCTGTCAGTCTCGGAGGCTCTGTACATCTCCGGTTGGCGTGGGATTGAATTCCTCACCTGCAAAAAAACTATCACGATAACAACCACTGTCTTACTACTGCAAAATTAAAAAATAAAACATTGCGAATCGTTAAAAGTGGTTGAATTTAATATTTTATTTCCGTTTAAACATTCTTACATATCACAGTCTAAATTTTATTATTACTTTTCGCAAGCTATAATTTATGATACCTATTTTATCATTCAGATTATATAAAAAATGTTTATTTTAACTATAGGATTACATTACAAATATTAGTGATGTAAAAGTCAATTGAATTAACGTACCAGTATATTGAAGTTATTGCGTAATTGTAATATAAAAAATGATAATCACTCAATAATTACGCCACGTTGTGGTTTCTAAGAAGAGCATTATGATCAATTCTTAATAAAAAAAAGCTGTTTTCCAGACATTTACACATTCAAAAACAAGTAAATAACATAATTTATTTGTATACTAATAGACTAAACGTTCTTTTGAGATAAGACAAGTATCACAACTTGTAGTGAATTTCGGATGAAAATGAAAAACTTCTCAATCTAATTTCTCTTCAAATTAAATACAAAAGGATTTATCATACTACAATTATTGAATTTCCAAAAAACATGACTTTTTCAGATATATTCTGCTAGAAGCATTGTCATTTTATTTGGTATCGTCTTACACGACTTTGAACAGAAGTATATATATAGTTTATCGACGAATTAACGTTGAGTAAAGAAATGATCATGGTGCATACAACTTTCACAGTTCGAGTCTCCGTATCTGCCGTTTATTTGTCAATGTGTGTGCATGTATTTTGTACCAGTGTTAAAAAATAAATTTGCTAAAAATACGTTGTCTAGCATTCAACGGTGGTGTTGCAACGGACCTTGTATACTTTGACTGGCCCAGTGGCCGGAGTTGTCAACTCGGTTGGTCCCGCTTTGTGGCTTGACGGCCCGTGTCGCATTTCATTCCGCTCACTACCTGGTCCTAGTACCTACGCAGGACCAGGGCTCGACGAGACGGTCCTACAAATACTTTAACTATACCTATGAACAACCGATATGCAAATGAACGGCTTTCATACATCATCTACGAGTATACCAAGTGACTGCTAAGGCGTATTGGAAAAGCATCACATCCATTTCACAAAGCCACTCTAGTACTTGAAAAACTTAACTGTAAATTGTCTGAAACATTAAAGTTCTAGTAACAATTGATTTTAAACATTTTTTTACTGCATTTGTTGAAAAATTTATAACTTTATGATCGTGAAATTAATGTAAGAAAACCTCTCCTTATTAATAATTTGCCGTTAATCATTTAATCTAAGAACGAACACTACGATAGCTTCGCAGTAAAACGTGATCAGCTGTATATATATATATATATATATATATATATATGCACACTATAATATGTGAACGTCTAGTAGTTCATAATGATTCGTATTAACACAGCACACGTAGCATATGTAAGTAAGACATTAATGATAAATTCAATGGAAAAAGATTCCGTTTTGTTCTGATATCTTAGGTCAATTTACCACGTAATGAAGTTTTACTTAAAAAAAAGAGACAAATAATTCATTTAATCGCAATTCATACTGATCATTACATATTTATGATCAAGGGGCTCGATAATCCGGCTCTTGATTTACTAAAATTATACTCTTACACTTCTTTTCTATTTACGTAATTTATGGTTGAGGATCTCACACAAAAAGTTCCTTTGAGTAGTTCTAGTGAACAGTGAATCTGTCCAGTGTATTGAAGTTCTCTTCTTTTTGCACATTTATTATACGCTGCAAGAAAATAGCAGACTTTTGTAGTAGGTCTAATTTACGGCGGATAACACGAACAAAAAAGATTTTAATAATTCGTTGGTGAATATTTATGTCAGAACTGTAGAATATTTTAGATCTTCAGCTTATCAAAAATGGAATTTTTCAATTAGTATTTGAATGCCGCCGTACTATTTTCCCAACAAATATAATTTATTAAAGATAATTGAACTTTAATAAAGAAGAAGTCGATTCGGCTTTAAAAATTGAAATATTTATAGGTTAAAATTACATTTGAACTTATGTATTAATTTTGTAATGCTCTTATTAATACATTAAAAAGTAAAAGAATTTAATATTACAACTTTTATTAATTTTATATCTGGTTTGTCCGCTTATTAATACCAAATGGTCAAGGCCTCGAGAGCGTCGTGCTAATCACTGAATCTTCTTAAAAATTACAATAATCAAATCACCCACTATGTCTTCAAGTCCTGGGCTTCTGCTTTAGAGGTCTTTGTGATCCATATGTATCCCCAGGTAGATCATGTAATGGATAACGGGACATGGCGTGGGCAATGGCAGCTCACTGGAGTGAATGTCGGAAATATGTGTTGACCATATATTCCAGATTTGGAAATAAATGTTTATATACTCGTATATATACATGGAGAGATGAGGATCACATGGTGAAGAGAGCCCTCAACATAGCCACGCTGAGAAGAAGACCTGGAAGACCACAGGCAATCTGGACTGCAACTGTAAGCAAGGATCTGAAAACCCTGGGCTTGACCGAGAATGCAATGCAGGACAGACAGACATGGCGAATGTTCACAAGGAGAGCCGACCACAGATGATGGAAAATGGCTAGGATAAAGAAGAAGATATACTCGTATATATTTACATAATCAAGTATCAAGTTACATATTCATCGCAACATAAATTCGGATATTTCAAATCTCATTTTTTATCCCGGAGTAACTCGGCCGATAAAAATGGCGAGGTTGGTTTTGTTTAATAAAATATGCATTTCATTAGCGATATGGAAAATGTTTGTTTTTGTAAAACTACTTTTTTCATGCGAACGAGCTCTGTTTTGTAAATTGCAACCAAACATATCGACACACATTTATTTTTAATTTGCCCAATTTTATAATACGCTTAACTGAGCGTATCTGCATTTATATATTTGCCGGCGGGTATAGCTCAATGGTCAAAGCGTTTGCTTTGCAAGCCAAAGTTCGTGTATATGTAAATAACATTTTTAATCGATTTCTGAGCTCTAAGTAAATTTGATCCCTCACCCGTAAAATGACAGTCATAGCCCATCAATTAAAATTGGTGGTAGACGAAAGTCGACCCGTGAAGACCACCCATTCATAGTAAATTTCTGTTATAATAAGGATGATGCGTGAATCTCGGACTATTGTCTATGACGTTGGCGGAGCAACACTCCACATGCAGCGCTTAGCCATATGCACCATGGTAAACGTTATAGAATATCACAGATTAGACTTCAGAATTACAATCACCATCTGTCGGTATTCTCCTGTGTGTGCTTAAATAAATAAAAATAAATAAAACTATATAGTTATTTTCATCCCTTACGGAACATATGGTCACCACAAATTACCACCACTCGGTTCCGTAGTTGCCATTGTCTATGCATTATCTCTAGACATTTCTGCACCAAAGATCCACCTGGGAACATGTGTGGTTCTCGACGACATCTAAAACCAAGTTCCAGGACTTAAAGATTTTTAGATAGCTTTAGGTGATTTAGGTGATGATCGGCTATTTTTGAGAACATCGAATGATTAAGGTCTCTGCACACTATAACGTATCATACTATGACCTAACCTTACCAAACCTAACATAACCTAACGCTTATTTGGCCAATAAATGCGGCTTATAAAGATGTTATTACTCGAAGCCACTATGAGTCGAAATAAGAATAAATCATTCTTTTTCGGGATTTGAAAACAGATGTGTAAAATACTGGGGGTACGATCGTTTGACTTTGTAAGGAATGATGACATGAGACAGCGGACAAGTCTGTCATACTGCATTCGATCAAAAGGCGAAGGTTGACCTGTATGGGACGTGTTTTAAGAATTTCGGAGGAGAGCATAAACTTAAGCAGTATTTTTTTCACGCCCCCAGGCTTGTGACGTCTTGGAAGGCCGTCGGGAACAATACATAAATTGTACTCGGTAGAACTGCGAAAGGCACAGCTTACATAGGATGAGGTGAAGACTATGGCGTCTGACAGCTTTGGGTTGACAGTTTGTGAGTGCCATATGCTCCAGTTAGGGAACGGATATGGTACAATGATGATATTTTTTCATTAATATTTGTACTGTATTTACAGCAACCCTGCAATATAATGACATTTTCTTTCTTGCTAAATCAAAGTTTATTTCGAGGTGAATAAATGATTATATAGGTTTGCTTTTTATTTTAAATCTAATGTTTTTGGTCGCAATTGTTTTAGTAATATTATTAATTATTTTCAATAAAAAAATCTACGTTTCTTTATTCACGATTGGATATAAATTTGTCATGGAGGACAATGATGAGGTAAAAAAATCTAAATGCTTTGTGTCATTAAATGACTTATTCTTTAAAATTAACAAGAAAAAATAAGAAATGTTCTTAGATTAAAATTTAAAATCATTAAATGGATAAAAATTTCATGACTTGTTTTAACATGGTTCACCTAGGCACTGTTTCACATGGTGGAAGGTTTTAGTTTCGCGATCTATGAAAGCATCATCATGTCGAATGTGCACAAAATATATGAGAAAATGAATAAATACAAAAAAAAAAGGAAACAGTGCTCAGCGTGATCCAAGTTAAAGCAAGGCATAAAATTCTTATCTATTTAATATAAAAACGGATCTCAAAGTGAATGCTACAAAATATAAATAACAAACGTTCTTCAGTTCTGTAGTTATATTAATGTTTTTATTTCCTTTCCTAGACACTTCCAACGACGTGTCTTCTATGTGTTGGATTACGAGTACCAATAATTAGGGAAAAATCTTTTTTTCTGTACTTTTTTAGACGATTTATAGAATAATGAGATCAAGAATAAATCTTTTAATGCTACAAAACACTTGCCAGCTCATAAATAACGGTTTTCTGACCATCCAGTTCTGTGGCAATCCCACCACATCAATTATACTGCGACCCCTTTATAATTTCCACTCGACATTTGTCAGGAGCCCTCGCCCTTTCTGGATATCGGAAGTTTGGAGGGTTTCCAAACTGTTGAACACCTCCAATTATGATTAATTCACCTATTTTATATGTTTATTATAAGATTCACATGCAAACCGACGTTATATAAAGCATATTTTTAAACTTAATTTCGTAAAAATTAATTCAGATCAAAAGAAAAAAATCGTAGCTGCTAAAGTTTCCGATGATTTATTTCAATGATATTTTTACTTTCGATGCAAATGAATAATATTACTAAAGCTAATTGATATATTCAATTGATTTTAGAAGAGGACTTGGCAACTAAGCAACTGAAATATTTAAAATTATTTGAAAGGAAAGGTTAACGTTGATTCGATTTTACGTAATTTATTAGTGAAAAAAATATTACAAAATAAAATATATTTAAACTGATTTCACATTGCAGAAGTTTATCAATTACAGTTACGGAAAAATATATCAACAAACTTTAATTAGTTGAAGTAATAATATATATATAAAGTATTAAAAAAACTGTTAATATTTTTTTTAGCATTTTCTTGGGGTTCATTTACAATAATTATTAAATAATTACTTTTAGCGTTGTTTAAATATGAACCACGTTGAAGTAAAGCGATTCATATTAAACCCACCATAATCTATAAAAAACAAAATATAAAAATAATAAATTATATAAGTTATCGTATTTGGTTTTAGTTTTATTTAAATACAATTTTAATTATGGATTGTCACCGAGAATAAATTGTTAGGAAACAATCTTCATCTAAATTTAATATCCAAATATTTTTTATCTTTATTTTATGCAACAATCTGTGGTTTTTGACGAAAGACAGGTAGTGTGCGGCACTTGTCAGGCCGGCTCTTATTGACAGTGCGCGGCAGGTAGCCATATCCGGCATTTCCGGACGCTGGTGCACGCAGTTCCGGCCACGCGGCGCCCACAAAAATTTACTTTGCATCACCCCTCCGCAAACGTCGACGAAGATAAGGGTTATTTGTTCAACATATGGTCCTTAGAAATGCTTTAGGACTATAGTAGAGGGCTCCCCTTTTCTATTTCTCTTGTTTAACATGTAGTTAAAGAAACTCAACAACCGATTCATCACAATAAATTAACGATTGATTTCGGAATCATGAATTTCCACATTGTGATAGATTCGATAATACCGTTTTATTAAGAAAGAACCAATTAAAATGATCAACAACGAGTACTGCTCGTATTCGATCATTTGGGACTCAATGGTCACTTGTTACTTGATGAATGACTAATAATCATCCTGGCAGTGAATTCATTTTTAGACACTCTGGATTATCCTTTAATATGTGTCCGATTTATTTTAAGTAGCATTTTAAAAAATGTTTTTTACGAACTAAAATATTACCAGGCAGAAATCAAATAATGAAATTGTTCAGTTTAATGATAATACTGATCACTTTAGCTATAAGCGATAATTTTTATGTTGTTTATTCAGTATTATCGAAGGATAAAGTAAGCCAGGGTAGGCAAAAAAAAATAGACTAAAAAAATATCCAATTGTTTATTCATTCATATGAATAAAACATTGATATTATAGATAAAAAAAAACATTTATATACACAGATGAATTGAAAGTAATGAATAGATTTATAAGGTGGCCAGTAGTATTGACATGCATTTTTAAATTTATTAACAGTTGTTCAAAAAACACTAAACATGTATTTAGAAATCAGTTTTTTATTTGAAAGCTAATGTGATATGTATTTGTTTCACATAATAATTATCTTATTGTATTGGATACATATGGCAGGTGTATTTCAAATTGAACACGATACACGAACATGCAAAGGTTAACTTCAACATTCCTATATTTCAATGGATACTATTATCAGCCTAAAACAATTATATTGCTAAGGATTTTTATTTTGACTTGAAGTTTCTTCGTCACTAATCGTCACAAATATATTTATTTTATTTTAAAATAAGTAATGAATTTTCTAATATGAATAAAGCTAAATAAAAAATACATACTCTCATAAGAAACGTAGAGTTTTATTTTTTTCAATAATTAATCAATGGATGTACGTCTTGAATTTAGTATAAGCATTCAACATGCTCTATAAGAGAGATAGCAAGCTACCTTTCTTTTCCCCGCTTAAGCTCTTTTCTCAAAGAAAGAAGAACTACACAAGAAAGTCCCGGAAGCTAACACATTTTCTTGAGGATTTTTTGTTGTGTTTATATACTCTAATTAGTATGTGGGCATTACAGAATACGTAGAAGAGTCTATGAGCCTAATAAAAGTAAGTTTATTTGTGTAAGTTAAGGAAATGTGCAAGGAACCTTAACGCTATGTTTTTTGAAACAATTTTTGTTGTCCATCACATCTACGACAGCTAATAAAACATCTCGAAAAACACGACAAAAGATTGTTTTTCATCATAGAATAAATGATAAATTTTATAAGTATTAGTTAAAAGTGAACTAATCATGTTATACCTTATTTTAACATGGATCACAATGAGCACAGTTTCACTTGACGGAAAATAGTGGAGGGGGGTGATCCATTTTACAACAAGGTATGAAATTCTTATCTATTTAATAACCCTACAATAGTTGTTTGAGAAATATTCTTTGGATTGCGTAATCGTATGCTCAAACTAATCGGTATTTAATGTAAGAAAGAATCACCTTAAAACTAATTTTAATCAATATCAATTCATTTATCATCTTTCAATTAAATGAAATTTAAGTGTGAGGAGCCAATTTAGCCAACTCTTGGCTTACGTAATTAACGTAAGGTTGTGGTGGTTACATGCTACAACAAAAACGAGCAAATATTGGATAGGAACATACGGTAAAGTAATAAGAAGACTTTTTGAATGTAAGTTGCGTCACTTATCGCGTAGTATAGGGGTTCATGGGGAGGCCGAAGCTCCCTTGAGGCGCCGCCCAATGTCCGCTGTGTTGTACCTCGCGTGTCCTGGGCCGCATCATGTCGCCGGCAGGTGTATCCAGGTACAGCACCTCCCCCACCAGCCAACGCAAAAACACACTATTTGCCATCATCTACTTTGATTGTTTATGTTTTTATATTAAGCACATGCAGGAGAGTACAAGGACAAGATTGGACTTTACATCTTGATTTGAATTCGAAACGCGAAAATAATCAGTAGTTTATGAGATTTAAGTAGTTTGAAAGAATTTTAATTTGTCTATTTCTTGAGATATTTTGATTAAGTGTGGGAGAAGTCCTAGGTCATAGATGATAATTTCAAATTATACCTATGGTATAAGGCAGAAATAGAAGAGAAACTTACCGTCTTATACTCGTATCAACATTAGTAATACAAGCAGACTCGAAATGAATATTAAAAATAGCAAGACAAGCTTCTTTTTTATGATTAAGATATATTAGACTTCATACTTTGTCTTTATGGATAATCTTTGTCTATAGCCACCACGAAATGATAGAAAGGTCGATATGAGAAAGTAAGAGATTTTTTTACTTTGGTAGCAAATTTCGTTACTGAGGAACAAAAGAAATCAATGAACAAGAAAATGCTATTTTTATGCTTTTGAAGATAAATTAACGTAATTAGATTTTTTTTATATGTGTTCATATTTTTATCAAAAACTTAAGGTCTTTTGAAGTTATTTGGAAGTGAAAAGACTTTCTTAATGCATTCTTGTATATGAGCTGATCCAATAGATTGATCATTATATTAAACACGACATACCCAGTATTTACTGATTTAATGATCCTTTTCTTTACTAAGCTTATTTGTGGATTGAATTTCACGATATAAAAAATATTATGAAAATATAATGGTTACTACAATAGATGCATTTCGTATTTATATACTTTTTCAGATTGTTAATTTAAAATTTTTGTTACACTGATAATTATGATAGTAATTAAATTATAAATAATTAAAAAATCTATCTTGGACTGGACGCGTTTAATGCAAAAATGTACTAGTTTTATCGTTACTATTCCAGTATCACAATCGATGATATCCTTTCTCGAAAATAAACTTACCTAGTAAACGTAAACACTGTGATAAAAAGTTAAAAAAATAACTTCTTGGGTTGTAATTTTCTAATGAAATAAAAAATATATGAAAACGTGTGATGGCGAGTTTTCAGTCGTAGCGGCTTGGATTGTTCGACGGTTCCACAAACTGATAATTTACCAAATATAACCGGGAAATAGAGGAAGCCGCTTTTTGTGTCGTGATAAACTTTCAATTTTTCACCGTCTAATTATACTCTCTGGGTACCATTTACGAACAAGTATTGAGTACATTTGTAAGGGAAGCTATTCTCTCTATACATATATAAATACAAGTAGTCGTAGTTCAATAAGTTTTTAAATTTAATCTCGTTTCATTTTTACATCAAAAAGTTATACAATGTAAGCATTTAAATGTAAAAGTAACTCACTTTAGTTCAAATTTGTTGAGGATGGTAATGTTACACGTGTTATTGAGATGAAATAATATCAGGTCAAGAAGAGCAATCACACATTCCATTACCAAAACTCGAAATCCGGTGAGATGAACCATTTAAAGGGTTGACACATTTGTAAAAATAATATTATTTTTTTGACAGTCAATACTGGACCAAGGAATTTGCAATGTATACAACTTCATAGTTACTTGTAGTAATGATCTACGGAACATATTACATAATAAAGAGTATTAATTTGACTCTGGTTACTGGTTAATTCTTTTACACCAAAAATCTTTGGTGCATGTACGAGTACATATCGTTTATATATACAAAAAAAAACCTTCGGTTGTAAAAGGCTGCCCAAAACATTATATTTAGAAATATTTATAAATATTCAAAATAATATGTTCTACGAAGAAGAATTTCAGTATTAGAATTAAATTTATTTCTACGTTTTTTAACAAGGAGAAAATTACTTATTAAAAATAATAAGAAAACATAAATATTCATGCAGATTAATTGTCTATGATTTCAAAGTAATATATTAATGAATTTATCTGTATTCACGTGTATTAGGGACATTTAAATGCAATTTCCCTTTATTCCCAGTAAGTACTAGAGAATACTGAATTTTAAAGTAAGCAGATTATTACGGATATTTATTTTTTGCATATAGTCTATATTTACGAGTACACTTTATCATATCTCAGTATACTTCATATATTTTTCCCTCTAGCATTAAATTGCTTAGTTATTGTATTTATTGTAATTGAATTAAACGTTGGTATTATTTTAAAATCGATATTTTCACAATCTGTATACTTTATATAATAATAACGTCTTGCGATATGTTATTTAATTTTCTTTTATACATTTACATTACAATTTTTCTATGCACCCTATATTTTTTAAATGTTCTTACAATTAATATGATTATCAAAATTTAGAGTAAAAATTATTGTAAAAGTGGTTAGAAACTGTACATAAAAATTAACTATATTATAAACTAGATATTTTAATAAAAAATAAAAATTAATGATTGTACCCAAATTGATTTTCAATAAAAAGTAATCAAATAGTAAGCGAGAATTTATACGTGTGTAAAGTGGTAGAATTTAAACCATAAAAACATTTAAGCTTCATGCTTTATTTACGATAATATTTTCTTAACAGCCTTTAAGATACAAAGTAGAATTGAGTCGAATCCAAAACGATCTATTGACTAATAATCCAATTTCCTTAAAAGATGTGATCAAAAAGACCTTATATGCCTCCAATACTACAATTGCCGTGTCTGCAAGTCCCCGTTCACCTGCTCTATTGGTCGTCAGAAACATGATGTTTTGGTACGATGCAAGAATAAAGGCTGTATAGAAATAATTTTATACGATACGCAAAAAATAATAAAATAATTATTTCATCTTTAAGAAGGTGAAAATTACGTACAAGATTTTTCATGACGTTCAATACTTAAAAGTAAAATAAAGATTGCGGCAGAAAATTAAAAGAAAAATTTTCTTTTTGAAAAAGTAGATTCTCGGATATTTCGTAGAAAAGTATGTATAAAGTTAGCAAAGAGCCGCAACGTCCTTTGAAGGACACTACCCACCTTAATACTTTTCTGCACAGGCGACTTATATCTGGACTTTGACTTTCCATACTAAATATACCACGGCTGTTATGGCCCATTTGGCCGAATCTTTTGCGTCTAACATATTTGTGAACTGTCATCATATTTTAAAATTTTAAGATTTCATGTCATTTTACTTTGCTGTAACGCATTCATAAATAAATATGAAGAGTTTAATGAGTTTGAGGTACTAACCTTCAGCCTATTTATTATATATGTTATTATATTTGGTATTTTTTAACGCATTCTCGCTCTCTTCTCGGTGGACAATACATAAAATCTCTGAAATTACAGTAAGACCCCGCTTAACGCGGGGGATACGTTCCACATTTAGCTCATCTTAACCGTTTATTTCGCTAATTCCACTATTTCTTCCACTATTTCATCCACATCGACAGTGTCCAATGTCTTCGCTCTTAATTTAATCTAGCTGCGCACAATTTCGGGGAATTCCCGGGTTGAAATAAAAGAGCGCTAAACCGAAACAGCGCTTAATGAAATGCCTTTAAGCGGGCTCTCACTGTATATCTTGCTCCATGGATAAATTTGTCTTTGTTCCTTAAAATTTTCATGTTTTTACTTTGCTTGTTCCAGAGGCTTTGATAATATACATATTAATTAGATTCCAACTGATGTATATGAGTATGTATGCATATGTTTCGAAAAATCACTTAGTATCGAGAAAAAGGTAATTATATGAAAAAATATGTAAGTTCATTGATACCAGACGTATTTTATCTAATTAGAAAAACATATATTGTTGATCACCAATTAAGAGCCGAATCTTAAGAACATTATATGAAATGACGAAAGATGTTAAAACACAAAGATTTATTTGTGCTCCGCGAAGAACAGTTACCCGAAAAATAACGATAAAAGACGTAGCGCTAACGAAACGCTGTTACGACGTTTTACATACTCATACTTTACTGAACTGCGTTCTCGTAAAATGTACTATTATTCTGTTGGGAAGGCGAGGCCTACTCTGCCCAGGGCCGGGCCGGCAGTACATTACAATATGTACTGCGGGGGTATTACGTATTATTATTTAAGAGTCTCCAGCCGCGTAATCCCCGGGAATGTACTGGGCGGCGTGTCCGTAATGTACAGTCGGCCACATTCACAACCAGGGCTGCCACACATAATATTTTACACTCGGCTGATTTTTCACTGGTGATGAATTAACATAAAAAAAATATATTTCACTTTTTAATTGTACTGGTTTATTCCTTCAGCCATTACAACATTGGTACATTGCTCGACAGAGTAGCAGTTGTCAAGGATCTAGGTATAACCTACGATTCATTATTCACTTTCCATACTCACATAAATAAATTTAACTTCACGCGCCAATAAACTTCTCGGATTCATCACCCGGCAGGCTAGTCAATTTCATAACCCTCTAATTTTTCGTACTCTCTATTCTTCACTCGTTCTATCTGTTCTGGAATATGGGAGTTAAGTTTGGAATCCCAATAAATCCAAATACATTTTCATGCTCGAAAAAATTCATAAATTTGTTTTCCGACGTCTTTATTTTTATATTTACGGTAACTATCCATTCAATTCATTTAACTCTTTTTCTTCTAGGGATGCTTTCTTTCCATTCGCTAGTCACGGAGGAAAATTGCTGCACTCAAACATTCATTCCTTCTTCTTCGTGGTTCAATTTACAACCCTGGAATTCTTGAATGTTTTAACTTCTATGTTCCAGATAGGTACACCCGTGCTCGTAGCCATCCATTGTTTTTGATCCCAGTTGATGCTTGTGGAGCTTCAAGCACTCAATTTGCTACAACGGCAATGTCGCTCCTAAATGGCCTACCAGCACACCTCGATCCTTTCTTACATCCTTTTCCTCTTTTTGTCGATGGTATTGTTCTACTTGATCTCTGTGATCTTTGTCACGTGTCATCTTCTTATTCTTTTGTGTTATTTTTATTTTTTATTATTTTCTCTATTTATTGTATATTTATGTTTACTATGTTTCTAAATATTTGTTAAAATTGGAATTTCGATTCTGTATATAAATAAATAAATTACAATCTACTAACATCCTCCTCTCTCCGCGCGGCAGCAACGCGGACCTTGCCTTACCAAAGGGTGGAGACCAACTGCCAGCCGTCGGCACTTCGGCGGCCCGTGTTCGGTCACCAGCGCCACCGGTGGCAAAACTATGTAACTAGTCCCAATGTTGCCATACATAAAGGTATGGTAAGCAACAAAAATACGAGACGAAAGATTGTCTATCGAGGTTTTCGGTACCAGTTAGCAAGGGCTACATCGTGCTGATGTCACTACCAATTACATGAAGGTTGCAGTTACTACATATATGATTGTGTTTTCAAAGTGGGAAACTACGCACTGGGAGTTAATTTTTGAATACCAGGAGATAAATGGTATATTTTCAATATTTTACTTTAAATTTTGTATAAGTTCGAAGCATTATTTTTTATTAATTCATTTAAATAAATTGAGGAAAGTTGGTTATTTTTCGGAGTTAAAAAGGGCGTTTATTTTTGCTCATATATTTTTTGGTCACAAAACTTCAAGGGCTTGTCTCCCTTCTAAATATTGTGAAGCGGTGGATGAACCAAAAAAGCCAACGAAACACTTTGCTAGATCATCAAATATGACCCAATACAGCTTCACATATTATATTTCCCAAAGCTATTTGCTTTCGATCAAAAACAGTTATATTATAAAAAAAACTACCTTAGTGCCATCGGTATCACTTTCTCCCAATAGTTTTTTTTATTAATGATATATTAATATGATAACAATACACACTTTTGCTTTAAGGCTGAGCAGTGTGAGAAAATCGTTATGATAATGATATAATATATGAAATAATGAAGAAGTTTAATACAGGTTTTAGATAGATCATGCATAGTATGAGAATTTAGATATTTTTTACCACCATTTAGATTTCTGTTGGGCTTGCATTAACTATGAGAATGTTTAATTATGCTAATACGTTTATAAACGAGAGAAAATACTTTATGATGAATAATGTTTTAACTGTATTTTTATTTGCGACAACCCTGCATTCGGTCTCAGCTAACGCAGAGCATAATTTATGAAGCGCAAGTCCCCAAAAGCAAATAATATTTTTGTCTCCACAAATTTTATTTTATTTTATTCGTTAGCGTCACGCTTATTAATGCCCTCTCTCGACAAATCTGCTTTTACACTGTTAGGTTAAGAGAGGTGCAGTGTCTTCACCCACAGCCCTTTAACACTAGCGATTCAAAACTGTACAGATATTTATCATATGATAATCATTAGTCTTTGTCCATTCATTGGTTATTGTACCGCATAAGTTCCATCGCTCTTAATCCTGCGCCTTCCGCATCTTTATTCTGAAGTTGTCAGTCCTCCCAATGGAGAGAGTTGGCCTATACTATGTTTGCCAGTTCTTGGTTGACTCCATGTGCACCAGTGTTCTTATTCATCGAGCCTCATTTATTTGGCAAATTTCCACTCGAGTAATTTTTAGAATATTCTGATTTCGTTTTTGGGTTTCAAAAACACACGAAACATGGATATTTGTTATGATTATATGAAATTTACCATTTTTTGGTATAACAAAGCGCTGCATGAAGACTGCTGAATCTCACAAACTACACATAATTCATAGATAATGCATCTGTAGGTTAGCTCACATAAATGAGTGGTATTCACGGGGTGTCTTTCGGCTACCGGCAATTTTAATTGTGTGGGTAATGAAATCAATTCTCACAAACCGGAATTTATAGAGATTAGTAATTTAATAGAAAGCACAAACCTTAAAAACTGACTTTTGGTATGATAAGCAAACGCTTAACCTTAAAGCTGTACCCACCGACAAACGATGAAGAAGATTAGGCAAATATTAAAAAAACATTATTTATATACATTTCATATTAGTTCGTACATATTATATCATATTTATGATGTTAACTCAAAAAGATAGTTTTTCCGTTTGTGTGTGATCATATTTCATTTTTGGAATATATGCTCACCATAAATTGTCCACACTGTTTTGTCGTTTGCCATTGTCCATGCTTTGTTATAAGACATTTCTTCACCCAAAGGTTCACCTGGGTGCATATATGGTTCCCAACGACTTCCAGAACAGAAGTCCGATGACTTGAAGATACGGCAAATGTATCCAAGGCATATTTGTTAATATTTTCTTAAGTTTTCTCATGATTAGCTCGACGCTTCCAAGATTCGGATAATTTATTCAGTAAAATGAGGTTAGAAACAGGTGCCATCCATTTTTGGTCCGCACCCAATGTTGCTTATCTTTGCTAATCTAACAATAACCGCGCTAATAATGTGGTATTGCACATGTAAATTGGTAGCATTTAAAAATGGTTTTATTCCTACAAACTATATGAATGATAATTTTATCGTGTGCGGTCATGAAAAGAAAGTAAATGTGAGCGCGGTTGTATACGAGTATACAGATGTACAAGTAATGTAGGTGAAGAGAGCGTAAAAAATTTGGTTCCCCGCGTCTAAAGTGTCGGTTTATCAATCTTTCACGGGCGAATGCGAAATTCATGCGGGGCCCGCCTCGCCCGACGCAGAGTGATGCGGCCATGGAATATTTATGAAGGTGACACGTCCCTTGATTTTTGCTCCACTCTGTAGTTTTGTATGCGGTCCATACGGATCGAGAGATGACTTTTAAGCAAAGGATGATGTAACAATCCTAAATTTAAGCTCAGGCAAGACAAAAAAATATTTTTCAGTTAATCAGATTCAAACATTAAAAATTTCTCGACTTATATAAATACAGTAAGCCCTATAACTTCTTCTCTTCCCATATACGCTCCATATCTGGAACATATTCACCACAAATTTATGCCACTTAATTCGTTCAGCTGCCACGGTCCATTCCTCGTTCTAGGACATATCTGCACTTGAATGTCCTAATTATTTATATTTCCAGCCTAACAACGCACGATTTTTTTTATTTGTGACGGTGACTTTTCCGTTTTAGCATTTGCAGCGATTTTTCATATAATAATAACAAAATATATTATGGCAGGGTTTTATTGTATATATAATTTATCTTCTACTTATGTCATGTGTAGAAGTAAGGTGGACTTATTTTGTAGTGTAATTATTAATCTGGTATTTTCATTTGGGTTAAGTCCTCCCATAAATAAAATCCAGGCAAAGGGAGCATCTGATTAATAACCTGATATCCTTACAAGATCTGATATAAAAAATGTGAATTCTTATGATTTAATTTACATAATCTTAAACAACTCATAATATACAATATGAGACTGATAATTAATTATATTTAACAATTATTCATAATTATTTGTGTTTACGAAGAAATCAAAAATAGGGGCTAAAAATTGTTTATCGGTCTTGAGAAACTACTTTTATTATTGTTTTTTGTTATGTTACAAATGAGATATATTTTGATTCCTCTTCGGTTCATTTGAATCTGACTTCGTGTATTATTAGTGCTGTGGTACCACACAGCAGAAAATGAAATAAAATGTATGGATTTGAAAAAAAAATAAATTGAATAATAAATTAAATTGATATTTTTTGGGTGGTATACGATTATAATATAATATATTTATATGTATTTGTTAAAAAATAAAACTTCTAATAATAATATATATATTTTTGGGTTTGGTAATCATTTGCAAACTTAGCGCATTATTTGAGGTACATCTAGTTAAAATTAATGATAATTGAAATACGTTTAGAATATGTAATGTTAACATACGATTACAATAATACAAGACAGAACCTCCAGTGAAACTGGTTAATATTGAGTAAATCTACCAACTACGTACTTATAATTTCAACATTATTCTTAGTGCTCTAATAAAATAATTACTTTTGATATTTACTTTGCATCAAAATAAAAGAAAAAAGTTAACTCCTATATATATTACTTACTACCTATAAAAGTTATATACGTTCGTGGTCTATAACATAGACTTTATGTTGTTGTCCCCTGACAGACATGACTGAGCATGTACTGAACTAAAGTACCCGTTTGGAGTTTTATTTATTTAGTTTAAAGTACCAAGAGCATAATTAAGGGTCTTATATTGTGACAGTTATTACTGACCATAATTTATAACACTTTACTACACGAAATAATTTTGTCAACCTTAATTGAATGATATGCATATAACGAGGAAACTATTCGCTTAACTTTTATTTAATAAATATAGTAACAAGGAATTTAATATTTGTTAATGGAATGGAAAAGTGTCTTCATATATACAGGTATACTCTTTTATGGTACACGAATATCGCACTTTGATCATTGGGGTTACTGAACAGTAAAAAATTAAATAACAAGTCAATATTTGTGTCCAGTAAACTAGTATTATGTAAAAACAAATACCGTCTAGTAAAGTAAGGTAAGTAGTAGAAATATTTAAAAATATTTTCGAAAATTTTTGAAATTAAATAAATGTGTGAGTTTGAAATTTCGAGTAATTATCATATTTATTATAAAATTTTGCAAATAATTCCAATAAATTTACATCTTTGTAAAATATTGATGCCAATTTACAGTGACGTTGCATAATCTGGTATTTTGTAAGCTGTTTAATGTTAAGCATCTTAAAGAACTAAGAAATTTTCTTACAAAGCAAACGTTGTTTATGATTTTTTATTAATACAAATACATGAAAGTTAAGGCAGTATATTTAATATAAGTTTCAAGCCGCGTAGAAAGTTGATAAACCTACCATACCCGAGAAACTTTCGAAATATGAAATACAGCTTTACATTTTTAGCAATCACTCTGAAATCCATTTAAAATTATATAAAAACTTTTTAACGTGTTTTGATATGTATCATGTGAAACACTGTTTATTCACATATTTAAAGATCGCTTTTTTTATATAGTAGAACAGTTTCTTCATATACATGTATAAGTATACTGAAAATACTCTAATTAAATGCAAAGCCGCAGTTATCAAGTGAGAGAATAAACACTGCTCTACGTGACCAAATTAAAACAAGGTAAAAATTATGCATCCCTTTAATACTGTTTTATTATATATCTAGCGACTGTTGCAAATCATAAGCGCGGTTTTCATAAGATAACCGAAGTTGTACAGCATTGGGATTAGACCCAAACTTGAATAGGTCATAAGCCGATTTTAGCTGCTTCTTAAGACCAAATAATGCTGCTTTCAGGAGCGTTAGTTTAAATATCTGATATTCTTAATAAACGATTAACAGTTTTCAAAAATACGTCAGCAGCCGTACCTTTAGACCTAGGACTTATGCCCTGGGGGTCGTCGAACTATAATATATAAATTCTCATGTGTATCATCGCGTGCAGAGATTTTTTGGGACGAAGAATGTGATGTCAGCTGAGAAAACTGAGTGTAGAATTTGTGATGACCATATGTTTCTGATATGAAACAGTTATGGATAGAAAAAAAGGGTTTTTGTTTTCTTGATCAACTGCTGTTTAAGTATAAGTATTGATACATAAATTCATTTTGGTTTACAAATTTGGAGTGTGGTAAAGCTTAAAAGAAAAATGAGCCAATGGTGGTTTATTATAATAATAGAATAGTGTCTTCCCACACTCCAGTCCTTCTGAACCTTGCGTAACAATGGTTTGTCTGTTGCTTGCGCCGCGCCGCTCGCCGCTCGCCGCTCGCCGCTCTCCGCAACTCCGCGGCGGATGAGAGGAGTTGGATGATGATGATTAAATTTTAATCCCTCGCGGTAGAGTGGCTGGGATGTATAAAATTAAAACGTCCATCCTGCGCCCCGTACACTCGTTGTAATCCTTCCAAACATCCGGGAGGGGCGCTCGAAAGTTCGGCGAGAGGAGGAGACGTACGGGAGGACTGGGAGGAGCCACCGACCCCATCCCGGGCTGCTCCGTGAAAGCGCAAAATTACGTTAGCATATCGAGCGAAAACACACATAAGACACTTACCTCAAAGTCTGCGTTTATTGTTAACGTTTGTTATCTGCTTGAAAAACATTGACCAAGTGTCGAATTTCAATTATCGGAATGATACAAAAATATAAGTAAAGTAAGATTTTTCTTTATTTGTATACTAAATGATCTGGCGAATTTCAACATTCTTGCCTTCTCATTCTTTAATGCAAATATCACGATGTGAATTTCATAAGAAAAAACAGTCGATCAGCCCTCGAGATATTTAAAAGTAGTTCCATAGAAAATGTTTTAAAATGTTTTTTTTACACGTTTTAAGACATTTTTGGACTGCTCGAGACAAAACAACCAAGACAAATAAGAAAAACTTTCAGCCAACAAGATATGCCACCTGGAATGTTCGAACATTACTGCAGAACGGCGCCCTAGACGGGAGTATTTGCAGCAAGTATTCGAGGACATGAACTGCAGCGCTTATGCAGAGCTGAAAAGGGTTGCGGAGGACCGAAAGGAATGGCGATCGAGATGCAAGATTCTGTTGCTGCAAACCAATCCTCCGGATTGATACTACGAAGAAGAAGAAGACATTTTATTTTTAATTTTCTATTTCGTATTGAGACAAATCCAACCAATCAGAGAGTTGAAAAAATAGTTCAGCCGTTCTCGGGTTATAAATGGTGTAATTAACATGACTTATGTTTAAAAATATATTTATTTTGAAATTGTGGTTAAATTTACAATGCAACCACAATTTTGGGGAATTGGTATTTTACATTTTTTAATGTTATTTTAATTCAAAAAAAAAAATGAAAGTTCCAATATTATTATATTATGTGACAATAAAATTTGTAAGCACCTTCTTTGTAGTAACAATTATATTATATTATATTGTATTGAAATTAAAATTATATCTCTATAGTATACTATTAAAAATATTAATTGCTAATTCTATAGTATGGTAAAGCTATTTTGAATATCAATCCAATATTTTTATAAAAGTGTTAGCTTATTTCACCTCGAATGGATGCATTTAAAAGTATATCCTGCAGATGTTAATTCATTTATCGTCAAAATAAATTGTGTTCAAATCATAGTGTCTGTTGTAATATTACAATGGAGAAAAACAACACCAAAACATTATATTAAATTAGGTAATTTTTCATTAAAGTAATAAAATAAGCCCGTGATAGGCTTCTGCGAGTAGAGAAAGGTGGTGCTGAACAAAGCTGTGAGAGGGCTTAGTTATTTTGCGTTGCAAATCCTCTTATATTACGAACCATAATTACGGCTTAAAACAAAACGTACATATTTAATCGTATAATTTTAGAATGAATAAAAACAAAAGCATATACTGTTTATATGTACACACTGAATGATTAAACATGGAGAAAAAAACATTTATTCATTTACCGATTACTTAGTAAATACATAAAATAGTATATGACGTCATATAAAATGTTAATTCTTCATACAAGTTATATCGTATTGTACAGTTATACAATATTGTTTTTTAATTTTGATTTAGTATAATTGTTGTTAGAATTAAATATACATACACATAAAAAAACTTATTTAATGACTTTTGATGTGTCATCATATGTCTACATATTCCGATGGTATTCAGCCGTTAGTTATGACACTATTTAAATACGAGATTTTCCAAAAATATTTATTTTTATACCTATAAAGAAAATTATATATTAGACATTTAATTTTAAGATTTATAATTATTTTTAATAATATCATATTTCATATTTCTCAGCGTATCTTAATATTTAGTTAATAATCGGATTAGATGTGACGCTGTTGCGTTATTATTATTTGATGCTTATGTACACAGTATTGGCACTACGTTGGTTTATTATAATTTTGAAATATGTACTTGTATACGATCTCACATTGTCGGTCTAAAATTAATGGATATAAAATGGTTCATGTATTTCGTACAACCTTTTGTCAAAGTGTCATCATATATAAAGGCTTTTCAACGTAAGGAAGAATGTATATTGGCAATATCCGTTTAAGGTGTCAATGAGTATGACCGGGAACTATGAGTTTAGAATCTTATACGAAACTATTCTATATATCATGCTGATAAACATTTTAATTCTATGTAGGATAACTTAAAAGAATTGCATTATGTCTGATAATTCTTAAAATTTATTTTTTCTATTTTCAAAGGTTTTCTTGTGTATTTATACGTCTTTAAAATATATTTGAGAAGACTTTTAATCTTGTTTGATAAAGGCGCTTGACAAACGATAACACTCCACATAACTTTTACAATGACAGAAGATTATGTAAATATTTTGTGGCCACCATATCATGGACTACGTCTAACTAATAAACTCAAAACTTGGCTGTTATGTGTTATGACGATCAATTAATTTTTCTTAGAATGAAATTACCTTCAGCAAAAAAGTACAAAATCTAATATTTAACGTCTACTTTGTATTTTCACCCAAGTTTTATGTTGTTCGCAGAAGACCGTTATTTACTCGTACATAACGAGAGCGTGCTCTGTAATCAATGCCTTGGTAAGTGCTCTCAAAGAGCACATAAATAATTTGACCAAAGATTTTGGAGATTAAAGCTTCAAAAAATCACTTTGAATAGCATTTGAAATGCTGTAAATGAGTATCTAAAAATAAATTTCACATGTTTTCATTCGTCCTGCAGAATCGAAGTATACACCCCATTCAGAGCTGCTTTCACCTCATAACTGACTAATATGGAAGGCTGCTCCGCTCTCTCACGTCATTCTTCTCAAAGTCAAATCATAGTACCCCCAGTATTCTTTGCAGGCATCTATCTGTCAACCCCATTATACGGCTGCATTGGCTCTTGTTGAGATGCCAAGATTCACAGCCGTAATGAGGAATGAAGATGATTTAGAGACTGTATAGTCGACACATTAATGTAAAAGTAATGCTGCGTGTCCCGAAACGACGACAGCTGAATGAACTGTGTGGTCGCATTTCGAGATATAAGGTCAAGATAAAGATGGAATATGGAAATAGATTAAAAAAATATTCAGTCCGCGTTGTGGTTGAGTTTGACACTGTGTATGTAAGAAGATGATAACTAATAGAGTCGTCTCGTCAGGAAAAGTTCAAAGTATAGATAGTCGTTGTGGGCAGTGTGAGGTGCGGCGGTACTTTTTGGCGGAACAACGACTCGTCAGCTGCGCCGGCCGCCACGCGCCGCATTAACTATTCACGACATGCTCCCCCCACGTGCGTATTTGTAGAGGGCCATCTTTATTACGTGACGTGTAACGCTACCCAGAACGTAACGCGGCACGATGTAACGTAGTGTAACGTAGCGCGACCAAAAGTGACGCGAACGATCAAAAAATTAGGATGACCTAACATTACGAAATAGTAATTTTATTGAATATTCAACATTGAAACCGTTTTTAAACAAATAAATACTTCCCATCTTGTTTTTACATGAAATATACTAAGCACTATTTATTTACTTGCTGAATTACTGCTGTTTAGCCTTCAAGTAAAGCTAAATTATTTCACAACGTGTATAAGTATACTACGCAATGGGAACTAATGAAGCTTTCATAGAAGACGGAACCGCGGTATGCCACAAAGTGAATATGCGTTGTTTAGTGTGTTCACGTTAAAACAAATTAGGAAGTATTAATTGGCTTACATTATTAAACATTCAAATACACATTAAACTGAATTTTGTATGATACTCCTCGTAATTGTGCTATTTTCTTATCATATTTGTTCACTATCTGTCACCACAAATTGCCGCCGCTCACTGTCAGCTTCCGTTTTCCACGTCAAATTGCAAGACATTTTTTTACGTCCGAAAGTCTACTTAGGAATATATATGATTCCCGATTACCTGCAGGGTAAAAGCCCGAGGATTTGAAAAGGCGACAGCTGTAGCATCCGAGGCATATTTTAGGTGATTTCTTAATCGGACTTTAACTAGCCTGAAGCTTCTGAGGCATGTCCCATTTGGTCCTATAGAACAGCTAAACCCAGCTACATGGAAATCCGGTTATTATCAGGCGGTGACCCACTTAAGTTTTGGCCTGCGTCCAATGCTACTCAACTTCGATGATCTATCGAGAATTCCGCTTACGATTTGCAATAGTAAGTAAAAGTGCAATTCATCCCACCTATTTCGGGGCTAATGAAGTATGATGGTTAACATGCGATAATAAAAACATAATTATGTTAATATTTAGCAAGTGTTAAATCATATTAAACACATGAAACATTAAGTGGTCTAGGTATCTATTTGTCGATTGTGTATAATGGTAGTATAATGAATGGAGAGTATATTCTTGTAAATTGAACAATAGCTGTGTAAATTATGTATGGAGGAAATCGCAGGGAAGCGCCGTTCACCACCGCGCGTTGAAGCCAAGCAAGACTCTATGTCAATTTCCTAAATTACCTTACTTAAAACGAAGTCACTTCACGAATGTAAAACTGAAATATTTTTCCAATAAAAATTGTTGAAACAAAAGCTCATTGATTTCTTATTATTAAAAATAATTATTTTATTTTGTATATAAAAACGTTGATGCGTAACATTTAAAACAAATCCATCTCTTTTTGACTAATGTAAGTAGCCTTTTGAATATATAGTTAATATATAACAATTGAAAGATAACTAATTCACGACGCAGTTTGGAAAGTTTATACTTATCTGACGAAAAAATCTAAATTGTAGTAAATCTATAGCTTTTTTCTCTAAAATTGCATTTTATTTCCCATTTAATATGTGTAGATCAAAAAAGTGTCACTTAAATAATAATGAAAAATATATTCGTCGATTGCGTTATTGAAGGACCATAATTTATAATAATAAAATACCTACGATGTAAGAATCTCATGTTTCCTTTTTCATGTATCGGATTTTGATAATCGTTAATTTTAACAACTTAAAAAATATGTTATAAAATCCATTTAATCTGATTGTAATACCATAGTTCACAGTATATAATACTTAATAAAAAATGACAACTGTAATTCAATTACGCTAATTAAAAATTGACATATTGTAAAACACTTTTTCGGAAATTGAGAAAGCTGAAAATGAAAATCGAGAATTAAACATATTTTTTATAATACAACGGTATACATATTGTTATTTCAATCAATTTAAATATTTTTTATATGTTTCACATTCATTGTGATAGGTTCCTGAAATAGTTCAATAATATTTTGATGAATGATTAATATAATTAATTAAAATAAAACAAGAAGAATATATTACAAAAAAATAAAAATAAATATTATCAGTGATATTTAAATGCTTCAGATAAGATTATTAAATTGATAAATACACATCAAATGGTAATCAAAATATAATATATATTTTAATGCGCAATATGATACAAGTCTTAAAATTAAACACATTACAATTGTTTGCAAATAATTAATAATCATTTCGCATATTGTTAGCATTAACGCAAGACGCTCAAAAAAAAAGGAATTAAAAAGATTTTTTCATAATGATAAATTGCTCAATTTTAGCATTTATTTCGCAACAGACCAAGAAAACGGCTCTTTCATTGTTTAGTATTGGTATAAAGACTCACATTGTGACGTGGTGACCATGAGTTGCACATCAAGGAGGCGTCTTCTAATATACGGGTCTGGAATGAAAAAAAAACATAAATCAAATTCATGCTTATGAAAGTATTATTTGTAAACAGTATAACCTTTACTTTAATAATAACATTATTTTCAATAGACTTCATTTATTCAGATAAATTTGCAGCGTTGAATATCAATATTATATTCAAGAAATAAATATAATAATAGGGATTCTTAATTTAAGAAAAAATATCATTGATTCAAAAATTAAAAAAACAGACGATTAATAGAGAAGAAGATTCATGCAGGTTGTGTATTTTTTCAATAATTAGACGCAGGCTTACAATTATGATAGATAAATCATAATATTTCATACAATACTGAACAACGATTTCCTAAAATATTGATTTAGCTTTGTAATATGTAATACGAGTGTACACTAGCAGCTTATGAAATGAAGTGAACAATTTGATTTGATTTATAAGTTTAAAAACACGAGAGTAAAATATACACATAAGTCCAAAACATACGTCTGTGAGAAACCTGAATCCTTTTATTTTAATATCTTTTGTATAACTAAAAAAAAAAATGTATTATTCTTCTCTACCTTATATCAATTTTCATTTGCTAAACATATTTGCGGTTAATTATATTCTTCTAAAGATCCTTTTTAATATATTATTATGACTCTTGCTCAAAACAAGTATGAATATCTATAAGATATTTTGCAAATTTAAGGCAGAATCATGTATATATCGCAGTGAGTATAGTGGAGATGGAGAAGCAAGGTAATATGTGGATGTTCTGTACATGCTCTGTGGATGCTATGGCTTAATCCAGCTTTCAGAGTAATAGTTGCCAGAGAGCCAAGACGGCTTTGGAGGGGCAGGATTATATTAGACATGATAGTCTGCGGTCAAGATCAAAGAGAAGCTCGAGCTGAGAACATAATCTGAGTTCTGCCTCCGTGGATGTTGAGAACTGCCTTCAGTGAGACTGCCTCAACTTAAAATTCACCAGAATTCCATACAAATCTTTATAACACATTTAAAAATTCTTTATATTGAACACATATTTAAAGCAATCTCAATACATACTTAGAGTGTCAACCTATTGAGATTAGTTTAATAAGTTTTTGTAAAAAAAAACGAACAATTGTTCGTCTACATACTACTTTTTAAATATATTTTTTAATTCATGTAAATAATAGAATAATTTCAAAAACACAGATTGATTCAAAATAAAGCTTTTTAATTGCGGCTTAAATTTGAAAATTTAGTTACGAGATTTGAATCAAGGAATGTGACTCTAATAATTATGTGTATGATACGAAACGAATGTATGAAACATAATGCCTGACTGTTGTTTGATCGCTCACTTTTTATTATAAAAATATACAGGAAGATTCATCGACCGACCCTCTTTACAGCACCACGTGAATTTAAGCCTTCGAGAAAAAGCATTTGAAGTTTGCTTAATGCTCAACGACTTAAAAGGCCGGGACAATTTTTCCTCCCCTTTTTGTCGGTACTACAGGTCTCCCCCAGGTACCGTTCTCCCTAACCGATATTCTCGTTTTTAAGTCCATACATACAAAATGTCCTCGTAAAACATATAAATGATTTTAATATCGATGTCGGTTCAGTATGAAAGACGTATTTTGTCGTCAAAACCAATGTATCTTCGACAAGAGATAAAACGAGTTTGGAATGTTTATGTTCGATGACTATAAATAATTTAGGAATTGTTACGTTGTTATATACTATATTAAAATAAATTCATTTGTTTTTACTTAATTATAGACGTTTTAGGATTTATGGTGTTAAATATTTTTATAAATATTTATTTTTTAAAATAATAATCTGAGTTATATGAGATATTGGTATTCTGCAACATATATCATAAAACTAATAAAATAATCGTAATTTTGGTTCGTACCGGGTTTTAAAGTCCGAGTAAGTGATTCCGTCAGTAAGGCGAAATACAGTAGGTATCATTAGCGACTTGACAGGCCAAAGCGGTAAACGTCAATAATTATAATAAGTTCAAGTTGGTTGACTCACGCCAATACCAAAGAAATATCGCAAATAAACCAATAAGAAATAGCCTATTGGTGGCTTTAGAATCACGAAGTTCTAACGGATATACAGACATTATTTTTACGCTATTTTTTAAATTAAAGAGATTGTATAGTTTATTGATTTATTTATTTATATTATTTCCATACTGACTTAGACGTCTTTTTAAATTATCTTTTTTTTATTATGTGTTTATAATTATGGATACTTAGTAAGAAGTATCGACAAAGAATTACTAACAATACTTATTGATATCAGCTTGATATAGCTCTTTAAGGCCGATGCCGTAAAGCCTCAACAAGCGATCTTTTGTCTATTATTTTGGTTCGCTTGCGTGACATCTACATCGAATGTTAAGCGGTGTTTGCATACGCCAAAATAATGTTTATGACAGTTGGCCTATTGTCGGTTGGTAGGACTGTCGTATTGGCAGTTGGTACCGTGGAGATGTGAGATCGCGCCGTGGGCCGGCAGTTGAAGTTTGACTCGCGCCCGTCACAGTGCGTGCGTCTTGTGCGTTCGCTGTGGCGGGCGACGTTTGTGGCAATAAACATGTATCGTGAAACAGAAACAAGTTGTTTATAATGTGAACCTGATCCTGCATCCTTCATCTAGTAAACCGATGTCTATAAATGGAAGAGGAGGATATCATTATATATCTGAATTTATTGTAAATTAAACAGAAAATAATTGATCTTTTATATTGTAGTAGCTTGTATATAATCAATATTAATAAAATACTCTTTTCCAGATAATGTTAAATATTTTCTATGCAATCTCTTCCAATGGATTTTTCTGACTTTGAAAAATCATTGAAAATTACTTTAGTCCGTCTCAATTACGTGCAACGTTCTTAGGGTCTAAGTTAGTAATATTACCAATGAAGTAAGGTATCGTTAAGTACTTAACTGCCGTAAGGAACAACCTCCAATTACAAGTTCATGTCTCTAAGTTGAAACGCGAGTAGTCTTCCCGCTTAAATTTTTAATCAAAAGGTTCCTTGCCGGTGCTTAAGTCAAAATGTTTTTTTTTCTAGAAATTTAAACTATTATTCAGTGTAATAATATGCAAGTTATATTTCAAAGTAAGCGAGTCAAGGCAATCCACTCAGTATCATCAAAATATGAGAAGATATCTTTACTGCTTATAATTAATATCGTTCGGGTCCACAATAACATCAGTGATCGTTTTGATGTTGCATTAGAGAAGTGTAAATTAAATAAAAAATTAATGAGTTTTTTTTTTCAGATTTTGTGGTATTAGTGCTGATCGTGTCCCATTCGTGAAAAAATGCATATGAGTAGTAGAATAGAGTTTCCAGAATAAACAATAAATGTACATAAATATATTGAAAAGAAAGTTAACCAAATTATTATTTAATATCACTTTTTTTTGGCAGTGCATGTATATATATGGGCAAATTTTTACACTAGAATCCATTTAGCATTGGTGTTAGAAGGTAAAAAAAATATTCCGTTGTAAATTCGAACCATGTTACACAATAAACAGTGGCGATTTTATAGCTCTCATAAGTAATTTTGTCAACACAGTGGTAATCATTAGCCTCTTAAAAGCTTACCACAAGTTATGGCCACTGAGTTGACACAAAGCACACAAATATTCAATTTTCAACACGTTTATGTACATTTTTAAGCTATATATTTACATACTTCAATTAACATTCCGAATAAAGTGTTCTAGTTGATTTAAATATTACTATCTGCACTTACGTGTACGAGCATATACATGAAGATTGTCCGAGCAGATGGTCTCTTCTTATCAATATTGCAAATATGACCTTACGGGTTTTTCTATAATGTTCGCGTGACATTGCAAATTGAAATACCACTTTACGATCAAATTTATATGAAAATAAGTTGTTTTTTAATAATTGAATTAAAATATGTATGTACCCATCGCTTGGTGATTGATTCCAATAGTGCACGGTGCACGCTACACATTCTAAAAAGCCATGAAAAACTTGAAGAACATATCACTCAATAGAGTTTTTAAACGGGGTAACCGCAAACTTGTCATGTTTAACGTGTCCAAAATCCGAGCACGAGTTCCATTCCATCTAAGAGAACCGCGTGGTTCCTATATCATTTGACACACGATGTAATGAGAGCTCTATTGGCATTCTAGGAGATAAAGATAATTTTCAGGTAAAGTTAAATACTTCTAGCCTATCACGTATCACGTATAGGTTAAGACGTACGTCTCAAAAAATTGGGCGCCTTAATTAAATCACGTAGTTTTTTTTTATATAGTATATTTTTATATAGTAACATTGGGGTTATATTTTTCACTTTAGAATAACTATAATAGTTTAAATGTACACAAACGAGTATATTTCAATATTTGGAATGTTCTTCGACTGTAATTCATTCACTCGAAAATTTACTTCTGTGTCGATAAGATAATTCACATTTAAAAAAAAATCCTTATTTCCTTCCTTTAAAAATATTGTGCTACTATTATACGGCTATTCTACTGGAGCAGTATATAAAAACAAACAAAATGAAGCTTAGTGGCTACCAAGATACCTGTGTGTGGAAAAAATGCTGAACCTTTATTTAAATTTAAAAGCAAATGAAAACATACAATGCTTAAAGTAATGTAAACTTCTTTCTCAAAATTCATGACGTATTGTAAATTTAATAATGTTAATGTATACGCTTCTATATTGTATGATAATAAACAATTATATGAATTTTCTTTGTTGTTTTAAAAATTAATATGTGTGGAATCGGTGAATTATCGTTTTAACGAATTGGTAGAAAATAAATCAAACTAATTACTGAATTCTCTGTAAATTATGTGATGTTATTTTATTTAGTTATATTATTCTTTTTAGAGAAAATTAAAAAAAAATCAACAAGGTTTTATTAAATAACTGGATATTTCACGTAAATGTATCACACTGTCATGAATTTTTAATACAATTGGGCTTGAATTTTTTGCTGCTGTTGCTAATTCGTGATGTATCAAACAAACCTTTCAAAATTATTAATACGACCCTTACACTATTGATCACTTGCAATGACGACGCGTTTGTAAGTAAATTACTGTATTTTTCCTTTCTTAGTTGTTTAAAAAACAGCGGGATCTCTAAATATATTTCAGTTTGCCCGTTATGGGGTTCTTAAGTCCGCGTAAGCGGCAGCGTCAATATAGCGGGGCTATCATTAGAGACTTGACAGGGCGCTAACGATTAACCGCGAGGCCCGGGGAATTGTTCAAAGCTCACGTCGAGGTTTGTTTTGACCTGCATACATTTTTCAGCGCCGCTTCGCTTCATTTCGCATGCGACCCGAGCCCGGCTAATGAGACGACCGCGCAGCCGATCAGATGAATAATAAATCATCTTTTTCATACAATTACTTTATCGTTATGCCATGATTAACAACCCTTGACGCGTCAAAACACATAACGGATTATTAAATTCAATTTAAATGTACACAGAAGCGTTATTTGTTTTTTTTCTTGGCGGCATTATTTTTGTCAAGAAAACTTCTTATTAAAAACTATTTATCTTCTTCCATTTTCAATCACTATTTAGGGCAAAGTTGTATTTTGCCCATGACAATATTTGGGAGTCCATGATCTTTGCTACTCAATAAGACACCTCTGCAACCGAAGCTTCGCGCAGTCCATACTCGTAAACTATGTATAAACCCAATTATAGGATATTGGATGTTTAGTCTGAAGCATTCGATGTATGGGCCATTTATGGGTGGCTCAACACAATTTTGGTTACAATAATAAATTATCTTCAATCCATTTGAGACGAAGAGAAGTTATTCTTTTAACATCAAATCTATGATTTTTTGGTGGAATTATAATATAATATATAAAACTGACGTCGAATGAAAAATTAACAGATATACTAATAATATAAGTAAGACGGCAGTTTGTGGTAGCTGCATATGCTGTAATGTATTGGACAATTACTTAAAATGTCGTGTTGGTAAAGTAACATCTTTCTTCAAACACCGAATACATTTTTCTTGAAAGTTGTGTTATCATGTCAAGCATTCATTATTTATGAGTTACTTTTATTCACAGTATGAATATACGAGTATATTGAACAAATTATTTATAATTCTTTCAATAATTTATGAATTTCACTTATCTATTCGTTGTACTTAAATTCAAACTATAACTTTTCAAGAATATGACTTAACGCTATTTTCTTAATAAGCCATTAATGCTTACAATATATTTATAATATCGCATTCGTGATTTGCACACGATATACAACCAATACCGATTTTGTTATAAAGGTGACGATTTTAAGAACAGTCTCTTCGTCGATCTCTACAACTCATCAGCAAGAATATTCTATTAGTTAGTTTGCAAGTTAACAACAGGTGTTGTTATATTTCCAGCGGCGCGTTGCTGGAAGCGCTCGCTTTGTGAATCTCATTCTACTCAAGATTGTAATGATGATGTGATTTTCATTAAACTTCGTTCGTTTTCCTCCAGAGTGCGCTGGGTGAGCGAGTGCACGAATAAACAATGTGCTCTCAGGGGTACTCAACTTTATGCCATTGTGTAGAAAATATATATTTATAGCGTTATTTGTATTCATAATATTTTTTTTCACTATTTATCAAGGATAAAATATTTAGCTAGATAATGAATAATAATAAAAACTTTTTGTCAATTAACTAATCTTTCACTATTTATTTATTTACAACTACTTAGTTACTTATTGAGAGACCCTTTAAAAATAAAAATGTTGCTGCAACATTACAAACAGGAAATATTTATTCTCTTTAACCCTGCGAGCTTAGGTCGCTTATTAACATTTAATATATAATATCTCTGATATAGTTATAATACTTGAAGCTGAGTTGGAAAGAACAAAGCAACATATATATGACGGTTTTTTGTAGTGTCTGCATGGCGTCTGCATGACGAGGCCTCGGAAGCGATCTTGTATGTTCTGATTATCAAACGCCCAAGTATGGTTCATAAATTAGAGCCGCATTTTCATAATGTTTTTGAGGTTCATTCTGGAAGCTACTGAGAACTATACATAGTAAGCACTCGGCGAAGCTTTGAGTGCAGATATGTCTTATTTTGGTAGCTGACAGACAGTTTTTCGACAAATTGTGGCGTGAAACTACTCATATTGTCAATAGTTTTATTCAATTCGTTCAAGTCCCTTCCCACATATGAAAATATGATTTAAGAATAAACTATAACGATATTTACCGTATTATTAAAGGAATATGAATAAACCAAAAATCATTCATTTTCTACACAGCATTGGCGTTTTATATTCTTAAGATTATTTTAAAGAATATTTGTTTTTATTTGCAGCTGAATGCATATTTTATTTAGTAATTAATGGAATAGCTCACAAACAATAATGAAGTGACACATTTTAACCTCACTATACATTATGAAATCGATTATTGGAAAAGTTCAGATTAATATTTTAATGCAAGCTTTTGCTACGATATGAATTAAGTTTAGAAGTGTATACTAAATAATGTTGAGATGCTGCAGAGATGGAGAGGCGCGATTCTCACCTCTTTATGTCTGAGAGAATTTTCTAGTTTGTAGGAACAACTGGAATTTCTAATTATTGTTCCCTGTGACCTAAAGGCGGTCAACAGGCAGCGAGAAAACCCCATGCAGCGTGTAATAATTTTCTTCAGAGTTTTTAATTTCTGTCTGAAAATTTATTACATTGCAAAGTTAATATTTTATAAAGTTAACAAGTTAGGTGGTTCATTTTCAATATATCTCTTCTGCAGAAGAAATATTAAGATTTTTTTTCTTGATTCACTAGTTAGTTTGACCAAAAAACCTTTTCAACTTAAAACTTCCTCCTCTTTATAACAACAAATCGTATAATGGAACACATAATCACTAAAAATTTTGCTACCACCAAAAACTCCCAGAAAATGGATGTGTGAGACAACAACTCTTGATTTTTGATGTTTGACACTTGACTGATTTTGGTATGCATTTGTAGTGGTCATGTGCTTTGACATATAGCGAAACCGATCCATGATATTAAAAAGCTTAATTAACAATGTCTTTCTGTACTATATTTATTTCGTCATTAAATCTTTAGATTTCAAAACTTTTCGACGAAATTTTGTAATCTTGTGTTGGATAAGAATAAAAGCAAGGATTTGAATCATCTTGGTGGCCATATTCTATTATTTAATCAAGGATACAGTAAAGAGAGAGACACATTAAGGCTTAATAATATTGATTCTGTGAGTAATGGATGTAGCGTGAAATGCGCCGGGCACCGAGAGCCTTGATCTCGCGATGTTTCTTTCGCCTTCAGCTCCATAATAAGCAGAGCTTCATTAGATTAAATCCAAAGCAGAGATTTCTCTTAACCCTTTGAGCACACTCAGTGTCGGTCTGCCGGCAGGGTGACCATTGTTTTCTTCATTTATAAAAATAATTTTTATTTACTGATAATAAAGATAAGTAAAAAGGTCATAAGTATTACATTTTCATTAAACAACTCGTTTTGAAGAATCTTCTGTCAAAACAAAAAATACTATCTTAAATATTTTTTCAACGTAAAAAATGTGAAATTTATAAAAGTAACTTTATTTAAATTTATATTTTAACTCTTAGGATTATAAATCAATTATATTGTTTTACTCTGTAATCCATCACCTGTCTACCTCCGTCTGACCTCGTTTCGAACACCTCTAAACATTTTAAATGGACGTAATTTTCTATCAATTCCTTTTTTATGCCAATACTGGTATAATTAGCTTTTGCCATATGTGTATTTTATTTTATATTAAGTATGACACCCTTTTTTTCTACAATTTCTTTATCAATGAAGAATATTAAATATTATTTGGAATTTCAATTAAGGAATGATTGTAAATATCTTCGTATTTACTTAACGATATTATAGACTTCAACCAAGAATTATTGTTCATCAATAAAAAAAAACTACTTCATGTTTAAATTTTCCAATGAGTAAGATCACTTGCGGCATATCTATAACTGTATATAATAAAAAACATGATACGTATGATATATTATATCAGATTGGCACACGTTATTTCGTTAGTTTATGTTCATGGCATCGATTGATTGATAATATGTATATCTTTGAATAAAACATTGAATCGTGAAATAAGGTCAAAATTACATTTAAAGTTAAAAATATATTATTTTTTTAATAGTTTATTATTTAACTATATAAAACATTATCATATTATTAGGTTTTAGAATTGGTAAATATATCAACATATATATCTTATTTATTTTGAATAAGTAAACTATTTTTTTGTTGTTTAGGTAATAATATTTTACTGAATTTAAAAAAAGAAATTATTAAACTGAACTACACTCCAAAATATACCACGATTCTTGAATAATTATCTAAATATTTTAAATTTTATATTAGCTTTGATTTTAGTATAAATAATCGATTTCGTTTAATTTAGTCAGGTATGATGCTTAATTTTCTTGAATATAATAATATCGTAAATATTCGAGTTTTAGATTTTGGGCTGAGCCGTTTGTGGCAAATTTCTTTTGCTTTCGGATAGTTTGATCATTCATCTTCAGGGTTGACAATTTCTATGAATTATTATCGTAAGTATTGAATCTCGGCTGTTAAGCAGATTATTGTCACCCCATTCCAAGACGGCGATTACAGAGCTGGAGGCTGGCTAATTATATTCGTCGCTTTTATGATTGCCAGAGTGGGGTACATTTGTGTGACGGCTTCCCGGCGGAGGAACAAAGTGGCGCTCGGAAGAGTTGCGCCCATTAGACTGGCTACATTTACATCCAGGGAGGAGCATCCAAGTCCCCCTCTCTCAGTCAATTACGGACCGGACAGATTCTTCCTTCCTTCCTTTCCTTCCTCTTACTTTTGAGAGATCAGGGTAAGGAATAATCAAATACATTATCAAGACACTGGCGCAAAACAATATTACGTCGGCATTGCTGATTCTTTAACCGACTTGTTCTGAGATAAATATTCATTATTGTTTCACCTACAATGTAACTTCTGAAATAACAAACATCAATTTTAATAAAAATAAAAAAAAATAAAAAACGTTTCATTTTTTTAAGATGCATTTAAATAATATATTTGTTAAAAACGTTATCTGTTTTTACCATAAAAGTAATAAAATTTCATTTCATGATTCTGGATTCACTTATAAAGTCACACATTTATAACATATTGTAGTTTCAATGGCAAAATAATCAATTTAATTTCTACTTATATTATCAAATATAAAGCAATTTCTAACGATAAATTGAGGGTGTTATTAGCAAGCACTGCTTCTTTTCAATACATTTAAAAAGTTAAGCTACAATTCGCTTTGGTATAATACATTTTTTATTAATCATCTAATTAATTTTTCTATATTCAGCTTGATATCTATTAAAATATCAAGACAATGTTTGTTGAAACTTGTAAAATCAGTTCATTACAATTTAAATTTATTTCAAAGACAGGCTTTATTAAATTATATATAAGGGTATGAGCCGTGTTTGACAATAGTACTAACAATTAGTAATATACCTCTAGGTATATGCTATAAATTTTAAGTGATACTCAAGATAACAACGTTAAGATTATTTACTGTTAAGAATCAATACATGTAATTTTAATTGAAATTATACTCATGATAACTCTTGTATGAATGGTAGATATGATGCCTTAAATGCGAGAGTACATAACATTGAAGAAAATTCGAATATTTTATTTATTTACATTAGTGACGACTCTGATAAAATGAATAAACGGAAGAGTTGTGCCCATTAGTGGCCCGCCTGTTGCCGACATTTACATCACACAGGGTGAGGGTGATGGAGAAGGAAGCTAGCCCCAACCCCCGACGACTCTCGACTCTCGCTAATTATCAACCACTCAAGACTGCTGGACAGATCTGTCTGCCGACTCCTTGATGTCCTGAGAGCCTGTCTCGGATTGTAGCTAAACAAGACAACGAATAAACAAATAACTGTTCCGAGGACTGAAGCACAGGCGTTAACTAAGAAAATTGTTTCTTCAAAGAAGATAATCTGATTACACTAACGATTTTCTTGGCCTTGTTGTAAGAGTGGGAGCTTTTGATTTAAAATATATATTATTAAACTTATACCACGCTGTTGATGATAAACCAGTAGTATGAAATATCAATTTAATAAGTGATAAATTATATAAAATGTTTTCTTCTTTGGAATAAGCACTTTTATTTGAAATATTATTTAAATTATTTGTAAAAAAATGTACCCTTAAATACGAACTTTTTGTAATAACTTAGAAACCAAATGCACATTGAAGAAGTATTTTTTTTAAATGTCCTCTAAAGAAACGAATAATTTTCACTTGCACGTAAAAGTTGTAATAATGTTCCCGCTTTTTATCGCTTGTAAGGTGATAATGCGTCTAATTGAAATACATTGTAAAAGTTTGTGGGATATTTTGAACTGGGCGTGCTACAGGAAACATCGTACAAAGGCGCGGGGGAGGAATTTAAAACACTTAAACATTCCTTTCAACCATTTGAGCTGAGTAGGCAATACTTAAGAGTGAGGTATCTACTTAGGCTCGCGCCGGATCTAGGTACTAGGCAGTGGAGGAAAACCTGAAATATACCAAACGTATGGTTTCATTTTCTCCCAAAAAAAAATTGAAAACATAATAGCATATTTATTTCAACCGAATATTCGTGAACAACTAAAGTGAAATTTAAATCATTTTATAATAATATAAGCATGATAATATATTACATATGTAATTTAAATAAAAAATAAAACACTTCAGTAATTAGTTCTCAAATGAAATTATATAATGTAGTAAATGATAAATTACTTGCTTGCTTAATTTTAATTGTTAAAAGTCTAAAAATATAGTTAATGCAAGACAGTAATAAATATTATAATAAAAGTGGATTTTTTCCAAAAAAATACGTATTAAATTATTCATAGAATGGACATTAAAATTTAATGAAAAAGCATTTTAGTTTTCACTGTCATGTATATTTTAAAAGCGAAATAATATTATTTTACGTTTGATATGACATGAACAACAAAAGTGGTACCCCTACTCAAATCAGCATCTGCATAAATATTGCTCATATTTTAAAGCAATAACAACAAAAGCTATAACAAAGTCACCCCAATCCGTATTATATTCACGAATATTGTGATGTTCAGACATCAAACCAGGAGGGTGGAGGTTCGGGTAGATGGAGGGGCGTAGCAGAAAGGTTTTGCGGGGCTGGCATAAGGGATTGGCAGTAAAAGACTCCATAGTTAGGAGGAAAACAGGGTGAGGATTATGGTAATTGGAAAAGCTTAGTGTAATGAGTTAGAGTGTATAAGCACTGCAAGTTTCCAAGAGAGGTTTTAGCCAAAAAACTCTTCCATTATCGAAAACGGTTTTCGTTGCTTCTCCTTCTTTTTTACGCCGTACAGGGAAACGTTATTAGCGGCCATTAAGGACCGAATAAATTTAGAATAAATTATACAATTTTGTTGAAAATCCTAAAAGATTTACTTTTTTTTTTGGCAATTGAGAATTATAGAGTTATCATTATGGTTTATATTTCGAAAATCATTTTTAATACTGTATAAACATATAGCACAAAAAATAATCTACCTTCAATTATGATTCTTTGGATCTTTAAATGAAATAGATGTTCTACAAACTAAGCTTAAACACCCATTTTTCGTAGAACTAGCAAAGTACTAGCTTCATTCTGCAAAATAAGTAGTTATGAATATTATTGAAAATTTTACCTAATATATTATATTAATTGTAACTTCTGTGGTCTTATAAAAATATACACCTGTAAAAAGACTTATGGAAAAGCGTCGAGTTGAATATAATGACAACTACAACAAACACAACTATAATAAAGCAGGACGAGTACGAGAACATTAAATTAGGATACGATATTTAGTCATGAACGTCACGTCTATGAAAAAGTTCTATACAGCAATGCATAACATGTGTTCTGCAGGTGTTTGATAATACAATGGGATGAACTTTTCTCATCGGATGTAGAAAAGTGATCATTAGCGGTCTGCCGGGCACTTTGTGGCTCATTTAGCCGAAACCGTAAACCTGCGCTCTAAGTAACTGACTCAATAACCGTTAAGTTTTTATCGATTCCGTTTAAAGTTCACCATAAAGTGCTAGTCATAAAGGGGAGATGCGATAATTAAGAATAACATACTATAGTATGCAAGGCATATAACGAAATTAAGATATGTATATAATATATAAACAATAGGTATAAAAATGATTTTTTTTAACAATTGCAAGTATAATACAGTTATATGACAGTTTTATACAATATACCTGTCTCATTTTAAAAGTGCTTTTTAGGATTTTTTTTAATCTATAAACATAAGCAATGCTTAATTCGATTAAAGGTAAAAAAATTCGTCGTCAAAGTTTAATGTAAATTAATGATAATGGGTTCAGTAATTGGACCACAATTATATGTAATGTTATATTTCTTGCTCCAAGTTTAATTTTATTCGACAACAGAATTATTATTTCTTTTGTACTTCACGTTTTTTTTATTGAAAGTGAATGGTAATTTATATCTGAAAATAGTAGTTGTCAAAGGTATATTCTACAATCAATATAATTATAGTTGCACGGCTGTGGCATGAAATTGACGGCATCTGGCTTGGAGGTTATTGGGAAGGGTTTTTGTTGTTTTGCTACGGCAGATATTTCCACATACATTAGAAAATCACTTTAATATAAAATAAGAAGTTAGTTTTGTTTAATGGTACAAGTATCTAAACATCGTATACAACTATAATTATATTTATAGTTTCGCCAAACCTAAGCATGTATAATATTAAATAATTACTATGTTAACATTAAGGTTATCAACTGACAATACTTGGTGAAACTGCATAATTATAATTTTAAAATTTATTTTAATTACAAAATAAAAAAATTCAAAATATTTAGTTTTGATTCAAAATTTATTTTAAATGATTACATGTTTCGGCCTTTCTGAAAATCTTTTGTTGACCTATTGTAGAAGATGAAGATGGTCTTCAGGAAGGCCGAAACATGTAATTATTTAAAATAAATTGTGAATTAAAACTAAATATTTTTAAATTTTAATTAAAATTAATTTTAAAATTATAATTACCATGTTTTTAAAGTAATTTAAAACAAGAGTTGATAGTTGGATATAAATGAGATCATATCAATTAATAAATTGTTAATATAAATCAATGGCGTTTTCTAAAGAATCAAACTTTTTATGTTATTTCTCTCTAAATGTACATATTTAAATGTTACGAATATTTAGAAAATTATTGATTACTATTATCAGTTTTAATAAAATATAATGAATATGTTAGCTACATTTAACCTAGCATGAGAACACAATTGTTCACTATTTTATTTTGTAAATTAAGTTTGAAATTTGTTAATTTTGTGCACTCCTTACTTTCTCTACACAAAAGTGTGTTTTTACAATATTGTAATCTGTGTAGATGATCGTAAAATAGTTTATTAAGTTTTTTGACCTTTTTTAGTTGTCAATATACTACATATTTTGAAATATACGAGTATATGGTATTTTCCTGTCATATATAGTGCATGACAGTAAATTGGTGATTATTATTCTTCAAAATAAATGTCCTGAAAATCATGCTATTTGTTTTAAGCGTATTCTTTTATAAAATAGTTTTGATATATTTTATATTCATACTACAAGTTCGATGTATACTCCTTCTATACTTTACGTAAAGCATTTGAACAATGCATTAACATTTTTAAAAAAATGTTTCGATTAGGTTTTTTGTTGTCTTATTTCTTTATTTTAATGTCTCCGCTTCAATGACCAGATGAGTATATAATTTCGTATATTTTTCTGTGATTCGTTTTAAACATTATGTAAAATAATTATTTCCTCGTTATTAATAAAAAAAATCTCTCTTTTCTAAACAGTCACTACCAACCTCGCAGCTACAAAGAAACGACTACGGTATGATTACTCAAGCAACAGATTCAATACATTTTTTGCATCTTTTTTATGAAAGCGCATGTAGAAGAGCACAACCAGTTGAGACTAGTGGGCTTTATGACCCTTAGTCAAGACAACTTGATGGTTCAGCAAGTGTAAGACAAGTCTGTCGGTAGTGGGTAGTGCAGGAGGAATTAATTCTTTCAGTTCAGAGGAGCACGGACTGTAGTAATAACGATAGAAAAAACTAAGTGCACTGATCTTAAAAGGCTGTGTTCCATCGGGCAAATCTTATGAACATGTTGCAAAGGGGCTGTATGGTCTATTTTCCACCAAGACAATAAACAAATAAAGGATCATATGCATGGACTGTGTTTAGTATCTTGCCCATTCAAAAATATGCTGTAGAATAGATAATAATGGTTTGGTTGTCCCTGCTACGGCATAGATCTTAAAATCATCATGCCACAAATATTCTGATCTTATGAAAATGTTATAGAAAGGTTGAATGTATGGTCTATAGCACGAGGATGATAAATAAATAGAGCTTAAAATAACTTGTATTTATTTTACGCAACCGATCTAAAATGTCTAATATGTATATGTAAAAAGGTTAAAGCCTTTCCTAAACACAGCTTGCAGCTTGCAGCTTTCCTAAAAATAGCTGGGTTTAGGAAAGGCTTTAGTACAATTAACCATATCCACACGCCTAGACAAATCATTCAGAAAACCGAAGAATATAATCAGCCACTCTGCCTCGCCTTTGTAGACTATGAAAAGGCATTTGACTCAATCGAGACTTGGGCAGTGCTAGATTCACTACAACGCTGCAAAATAGACTATCGGTATATAGAGATAATAAAATCTCTTTACAAATCTGCAACAATGATGGTCCAGCTCCATAAAAGCACTAACAATATTTCTATAAACAAAGGTGTTAGACAAGGAGATGTTATATCTCCAAAACTCTTCACAAACGCCCTAGAAGATATTTTTAAACTGCTATCCTGGACAAAATTTGGAATAAATATTAACGGAGAGTACATTTCTCACCTCCGATTTGCAGATGACATAGCGCTAATAGCCGAATCACCTAACAAGCTCCAAGACATGCTCTACGACCTCAATGAAGCGTCGAACAAAATTGGTCTGAAAATGAACATGGATAAAACAAAAGCCATGATTAATAGTCATATTTCACAGACCTTTGATCCTATTTCCATTGGAGGAACAGAAATAGAGGTTGTAAACGACTATACCTATCTGGGACAAGTAATACAACTAGGGCGAAATAACTTCTCAAAAGAAATCGACAGGCGCATACAACTGGGATGGGCAGCATTTGGAAAACTAAAGTACATTTTAAAGCGAAAATTCCGCAATGCCTTAAAACTAAGGCGTTTAACCAATGCGTCCTCCCTGTATTAACTTATGGCGCAGAGACGTGGAATCTGACAGCAAGTCTTACCCATAAAATAAAAGTCACCCATCGTGATATGGAGAGATCCATGCTCGGAGTGTCGCTAAAAGATAGAATCCGAAACGAGGAAATACGCAGAAGAACTCAAGTAGTGGATGCTACCCAACGAATAGGCACACTCAAGTGGCAATGGGCAGGTCATATCTGTCGAAGAGACGACGGTCACTGGGGAAGAAAAGTATTAGAATGGCGCCCAAGAACTGGCAAACGAAGCATTGGCCGACCCCCTACAAGATGGACTGACGATATAAGAAGAATAGCGGGAGTGACCTAGATGCGGAAGGCGGAGGATCGAAGAGGATGGAGACTCATGCGGGAGGCCTACGTTCAACAGTGGACGGACACAGGCTGATGATGATGAAAAATGTTAAATATTAATTTTACACTGGGATTAAAAATAAATTCAAGTCCTTATGACTAGACTGTGTTTTGAACGGAATGTATTATAATATTAAATGCCGTTCATTAATGAATGATGAGTTTGTTTGTTTTCTCTACGGCGTATTGCTCGGAAGCATTGGGCTAAATAATCATCCGATCTTATAAAAATGTTATAGGAAGTTTGACTGAATGGGTTATTTTACACCGGGACTATAAATAAATAAAGGTTCTCCATATGACATGACCGTGTTTAGTGCGGGGATAAGGGATATGGTGTAGTGTCCGCTACGGCGTAGACGGCGACATGCCTGCTGGGCGGCGGGGGCGCTAGTGCTTGAGCGCGCGCGCTGGCAGCAGATCGATGCGCGTAGAGCTCCGCCATTGGCCGGAGGGCGGGGCCGCGCCCGAGCGGGACGGATCCCGCAGTAAGTGGTTTCGGGTGTTCGAGATTTGATACAAAATTACAACGATTCGGTTTAGATACGAACTTGATTGTGGTACTTTTATGTTCCACGACGCTCCGCGACGCCGGCTGGTTTATTGTCATCTCTGCGAGTGTGCGTCGCTCTGTGTGTATGTGTGAGCAGTGTCGGATCGAGCTATTATTAGCCTTTACAATATACACATTATCATTATATTAATTATTATTGTAATAATAAATATTGTATCATATTAATCTCAAATAAAATTAAAGATTTAAATTATATTTTTTCATTTCCCTTTGAAATATTGCATGTTTAATAATATAATAGAATAATGTTTCAGTTAAATCAATATAGCATGTAAAAAATAATTATATACACGATGTCTTTATATATTTACACCAATTGAGTCAAAATAATCAAATCTTGTAAAATATACTTATATTTTTAAAACGTTTAAGCAATTGGCTAATATTATTAAATTAAGCCCCTTGATTATTAACAAAATGTCATTTTTTTAATAATTTCGTGATTATAAGTTGTAAGGTACGATTTATGTGTTCTTAAAAAGACAGTATATTTACAAATTTAAGCCAACACTCACACTCCGTATAATGGTTTATGTTATATCATTTAAACTACGTACGAAACATACATTTTAAAGTGATAACACATAATGTATTCAATATTTGAGACGTATTCACATATTATAGTACTTGCTTCGGCAGTACATATACTAAAATTGGAACGATATTATGAATGAACGAGTGAATTAATAAACTTAAAAAGTAATTTTTCATACAATTCTCAACCAAGCGTACATATTACTCATAATAAAAGTAAGCATATTTTTTTTTTAAGATCCGGGAGTTATTTAGTCCGTCATATATAATTTAGTTAAGTATAACTATTGTTTTGTGTGAAAAAAATGGGAAGTCGCTTAGAAATGTTTCAAGTTTAAATATTTTGATTGAACTCTATGGATCCTTTTAAGATTGAAAAAGAATGATGAGCGGGAAATTGAAAAGGCAGCCCTTGTCCGGTCCTGCCTTGACGAGCCTTCCTCTATCGTCGCGTCAGTTGTTGAGGTTTTCAATGTATCGATTCGCTGAGTGATTTCAGTGATTGAAGAACGAAAAATGAATTATTCACCCTCAAAGATTTCCATCCGTAAGTAGTAACCCACCTGAATATTACTGGTGTGTGTGTATACGCTTTATTTCGAATGATCAATTGATGCTATCGGAATCAGTTGGAAAATTGGTACGATTTAAATCAAATAAGCTATTCCATGATCACATTTCTAGTAGTTAATAATGGATATGGTAAATTCTGTAATATAATGAGTTATATGGTAATCTTTAAGAAATACAAATTGTTTTATTAGCAAATATTATCGAGGTTGTCACAAAGGATAAAATGTAACGTATGTACCTAAAACAAAATATTTATATTCAAGTAATTAAAATGCGTATCAATTGTAAGTCACGATTTTACAATACAAAACACACGGTTTATTAAAGGTCAAATTTATCCAAAAATTTCAGTTCTTTTGCGTAGGTAACACAAACAATGGAGGCTAGATGATAAATTTTTAAAAAATATGGTTTAACCATAAAAAAAATTAAGGAAAAGCACATTTTCCAATAAAACATTTATTATACGATCACTTGACTTATTATGCTGTCTGAATAATATTCAGCGTTGTTTTTAATGTTATGTCTGGAAAGAAAGAAAAATAAATACTAAAAGTATGTAGAAGAACTTACACCGGCTAGAATTTTTATTAATTAAATTGAATAATGAATTACAAATTGGTGATTTAAGCACTGGTATGTGGGCAAGCAAAACACGTATAAAATATGAGTAGCACTTGCAATATTATTACTACCCGAATTATTGATGAGTGTATTAGAGATGAATACATGTTTTATCCTTATATAATGTGATATCACTCATCAATCGCTAAAACAATTAAAGATTTTATTTCTATGTGCATTAATAATTAAAATAACTTATACTATTTTAATTAACTCTTCGTTTTACGATTATACATAATAAATATATCACAGTAAGTAAGTACTTGACAGTTTCATATAATTGTTGCATAATATGATTATCAATAAATCATGTTGGTAAAGTAGCTAATATGTGGGTATCTAATAAAATCAAGGCGCATGATACGCGATATGGCGTGCATTGAACACTGCCCATAACAGCGACGGCTAACATTCAATCTAAGCCACAAAATAAACTTTATTGGGTCGTTGGACTAACAAAATATAAACCAACATCATATTATTGACGTGATCTAGTTGATACTATGAATCAGTTAATTTTATTTTTGGGTTGAGCAGCCCCTTAGGGCAACATGGTCCGGGCCTCGGGAGTGTCAGAGCATCCAATCACCTTAAAAAATCCGATTGTCAAATCATCCATTAATATGGCTTAGATACAACAGCTACTACCTCTTCAATCAACCGGACTTCTTCTCTAGAAGTTGTTGGAAATCATATACGCGTATGTTCCTAAGTAGATGATCAGGTGTTTATATGTCCTAGAATAAGGAGTGGAGGAAAACTCGCTTATTTAGAATATTTTCTGAATTCACTACATTAAAATTCTCTAAAAATAAAATTAACGTTTGTTGCGTTAGTACTACTCATCATCAGAATGTCTTGGTCAGTATTTCTTAAGCTTCAAGAGCAAAACAACGATTATCTGTAGAGCTAAAACATACTGAACGTATAACTACTGTATCGATAATGACATAAATTTACATTATAATGGATATGCTCGTATAGTACAAAAATATTTACTGAAATTAAAACTTCATATTTTTTGTATGATTATTTATTCTCGGGTACTTGCTAATTTCATTGAAATATTTTAATTTTATTCGTCGTACTATTAAAAGCAACTATTTATTATAGAAGCAAATACGATTCATTTTTGTCCAGATCCATGCTATGTTATTTATGTATTGCATATTAATGTCTTGTGAAAACCTTTTTCTGCAAAAGTCATCAAACTCATATTATTAGCATTTGTATAATACTGATATGTGAATACTACTACTGCATATAATCCATAAAATGTTCGCATGTCAGTGGTTGACCATCGCCGGTTGCAGTGTCTCTAGGTCTATCATTACTTCCGTGCTGGTTTCCAACACGAGCCCTGCTTGATTGAATAATAATGATTTAATAATTATGAATTTCATATTACCATTTCAAATGTCTGTTATTTTCAATATTTCACGACACGCTGTCTATTGTGAATTATTATTTATAAGAGTGCACCGTCCCCGATGGGTTAACAACATATCTCACATCACATCGTAATACATTATTTAAAGTATATTTATGTATCATTAGCGGAAATAAGTCTGTTAAAATAAAAAATAATACATACTCTCGACCATTGTTTATCTAAGTACTCGTATTTGTCTTCATACTAATATCTAATTTTTTCTAACCTTTTCTCTAACCTCATCATCAATATTTTTTCTTTAACTTTCGAAGCATAAATCTTTCTGAAACAGTCAGTTAATAATGATATATATAAGTTATTTTTCAGAGTATAAAAATCAAGAATATACCTAAAATTTATGTAGATTTTTTTGCCGCATTAACGAGTTATGTTATGATTATAATTTTAGTAAAATAATATCCAACGACAATTGCACATAAACCTTATTGGTTACGATATCGCCACTGCGCCAAGTTGCACATCGTAATCGCAACTCTCATTATATCATCGATATAAAGAAAGATTAAGCGAGAGCCAAATCTAGGATACGTCACCACCTGATGCTAACCGCGTGTCATTGGTCAGATTTAGGCACTTTTAAAGACCAAATGTTCTAGAGCGTTGGGCTAATCATTCTATCTATTAAAAAAACAAAAATAACCCAAAAATATGCAACGGAAACTATATATATAGCTGCCGTCTCTTCCAGTTCATCTAACTCAGTTCTCAGTTGTGAGATCATTGGTTGAAAATATGTCTTGGTAATGAGGCTTGGTCAATGGTAACTGACGGAACTGAGTGACGAAAACTTGTGATGACAATGTGTTCCAAGTATGGGAAGTATTTTTTTTTTCAAAAATCGTTTATAACATTCACGTAGTCAACGTCCGTCGTTTTGATGCACAACTTTTGTAGATGGCTACGCGTGTGTAACGACTGAAGCCTTGAGCAAACAGTCTGCACTCCACAGTGGTTACCCTCGCTTTATTTCGACAGTCCAACTGATCGATCGCCGGCCTCTCGACTCACGAGTTGCACCGTCCAAACAAGGGGTCGTACTGAGCCCGGGTCACGTGGTGGCTAGTTATATATTTAAGTATGTACCTACCACGTGAATAAAACCTTTTTTTTTCAGACTTAAATTATGGAAACTTTAGTAATAAGTTTTATTTAATAGTGGATGCAGAAATAAACTTGATATTGGAGAAATGACATCCTTTTTTGTGTCAATCTAAACTGAGGGAGAATAAAAATATATTCAACAAAAAATCATTAAAAACAACAACCACTTTTAATATTCTTAGAAAACATTGTGGTTTGTAATAATTATAGAATAAAATAATGAAGTTTGTATAATTAAGTGGTTTAAAAAAAATATATATATAAACCATTATGCCAATGCAATATACACAATATAATATTTAATAAATACCAGAACTGCAATATAAAAGCGAAATTTGGAAGATTTCACAATAATACATTGCAGATTAAAGACAACCAAACTACATGACCAATCGTATTGAAATTTAAAGTATTCCAAAAAGTCATACTATACGTAATAACAAGTAGTGATTAAAAATGATTGATTTGTAAGTTTTCTGTTAATATTATATTACAATAAATATGAACACTTCACATCCATTAATTATATTTTGATCGGTATAAGGTATAAATAATGTCGATTATGACACAGTGTATTGGTGCCACGTAGACGGTATAACGTATCTACTGGCTAATCCGTAAAAACGTAATTCCTAAGACGGGTTCTTTAATTTCGCCAGCGCGCCGTTCTGCCACTTACGTCCCTTCCAAAATAAAAGCCTCACATCTTCACGTAGGGACTAAATAACCCTACACGTTGAAGGTAGGTAGAAACTACGTGCAATATGATAAACATTTGATTTAAGTAACCCCATTTTTTAATACGATTAATTATTTTAATATTAGATCAGTAAATTTATTAATAAATGGTTTTTACAATCTATTTATGTATATGTAATTTGTAGGTTAACACAAATAAATAATGCGAGTACAACATTAAATTTATTTTAGCTTTTTTTAAATTAAATTCATTTAAATTATTTGAAATTGTGTCCATTTACCTTAAAACAACGAATTAAAACATCGAAATAACAGTAACTGATTTAGAAACCAAATGTAATTGAAAACTTTTCTGTGTAAATTCATTGCTGTTTTTATTTTTGTAATATGCTGAAAATCCCCGGATAAAACAAATTAACGATACATTTATTAGGTTCATTCTCTGCGGTATTCCGCTGTACCAGAATGCTTGCCAAGGTGATCGTAAGGCCAACCCCACACTTGCAGTAATTTGTTAAAATTTATCTGCCTGCAACACAGTAGCATTGGAGTTTCTCTTACCCTCAGAAGAAAAAAATTGAATATTTAATTTAAAGATATGTTTTTATCGTGAGCTCATATTAACATCTTTTCATTTGAATTCTAAGCTTATATTGCATGAATCTCTTAGCTGTTTAACAACTAAGTATATAAGTGTGCTTTTATACTTATTGAATTATTTAATAGATTTGTATTGTATTATTGAGTTTTAGAACCAGATGGTTCAGACTATCGAGCTAAAAATACTGATTGACGACCGTACAATAATTCTACGAAAATTACAGTTACATTTTTTTTCGTTCCCCAGATTATCGTTTGTATAGGGTAACCACTGGAGAACTAAATAGAAAAAACACGTTAACTCTTATAATATAAAGAAAGGAAAGTGTTTTTACGGTCCAAATCAATTATTTATAAGACAAATTTGAATAATAATCTACTCGTACTTATGTAGTCAAATGCAAAAGAAAATAATGCAATTTTATGTATTTAAAAAAAAAAAAAACTTAATAAAGCTTTACAAACGTGTCTCAATGTAAGTTCGTATAACATTTTTGAAAATAAAAATTTATTTTGCTACGTATATTTTTGAGCTTGTTTCTTTTGAATTATGAACATTCACTTGGTATTCAATTAATGCCAAGTGCTGGCAAAAAACCCGCCCGCTTATTAATTATCATTTGTCTGTAATCCTGTATTCGGATTATCCCTGTATTGCATCCTTGCAGCAGGTAAGTATGACCCCCGAAATGCGGTAATTTGTTCAAATTAAACGGTCCGTTACAAAGTCGGTCTAACCGACAAATGAACTAAACCCGTATTCAAATACGGAAACTCCGAACGCAAACATTATTACAGCATAAACATTACGGCCGGTGCCGGGTGTTAAATTACAGGCAATAAAGGAAATGGCTACTTTAACCGGAAAGCTTTACTTGAAACACTATTTAGGGTCAATACTTTACTATCAAGTTTTTCACAGTTGATTTGTTATTGTTTTTTAATCGCTTTAAAACATTTAGGAATCTAAATAAAAATAACACGCTAAGCCTATGACGATTTTGCTAGTCATAAAGCAAAATATAAAATATTTTTAGTCTTAAAAAGTGTACATCAGTTTAAAAACGGATCTTTAATTAAACAGATATATAATTTAATAGTAAACTCGTTGATTACAACATTACTTTATATTTAATTATTTTCTATTTTTTCGATCAATAATTCTTGGTGGAATTCCGTAATATAAAAAAAAAATATTAAGAAATAAATCTATATTTTTTATATATCAAGTCACTTGACAATGGCTACTCGATGTAACCGAAACATGTTGTCTTATAATAAAAATTGTGGAATAATTTCTACATAATATTTTATTTTGACTTATGTTGTATACTGGCAACATAGATACAACCGCATTCAGAAAGCTGCTTTCAGATTTGTATTTGTCAATTTTTATTGATCACTTAAAATCATTGAGATTCAATTTTAATTAAAGAAAAATTTCATTGTTAATAAAGTATTGCTATTTTATTTTTAACTCTTCAAATACAATAAAGTTCGTGTACTTTTAGTTCTTATTCGATTCGATTCGAATGCCGTGAAATTTTTAAAGTTTGTAAAAAAAGTATACTAAGCTCAGTGTTATGATCCAATAGAAATCAAAGGATTAACTCGATACCCGGATCATTAAATTTATTACATTAAATTGATATTGTATTTTTTAAATACTATAAGATACAATAATTTAACTAAGACATTAGTATCATCATTTTTTCAACAAATTCTAAAAGTTTACTTAATCGTTTTTAAAATTGTATAAATGAAAACAATTATCTTTATACCAAGACTGTATGTTTTACTTATATAATATCCCTGTTTATTTATTAAAGTGAAAGTTGAGAGATATTTTAAAATAAACTTTGTTTCTTCTGTATATTCCATAATAATTGAAATTCAGTATATGAAACATAAGAAGAATAGCGGGAGTGACCTGGATGCGGAAGGCGGAGGATCGAAGAGGATGGAGACTCATGCGGGAGGCCTACGTTCAACAGTGGACGGACACAGGCTGATGATGATGATGATGATGATATGAAACATGTTTATTTTTTTAGTGTTTGGTCTTTCATAAATAGTATTTTTGTCGATTGTGCAAGACATTTAATTTTTAAATCCAAGCAAAAGTCCTCGAAATATGTCAGATATATACATGAACATTTACTACACTAAGATCAATTCATATAAACTTTAGATATGCGTGAAATCGAATGGATAAAGTATAATTAATCTATAAAGTTACTTTATAGGCTAACCTTCCTTTAGAAATGACTGATGACAATGTTGCCGTCAGTCGCCCTTGTACAGTTCGATATAAAGTTTATAATTCCTAAGTCAATTAACGGTATTATAATTATACCGCTTTGGATTGTAAGTCTTTCTCCAAAGAAAATCCAAGAGGTGGTTGTGGACACTCGGTTATTTCCCACGATGCTCCTACCAGACCTTCTCAACCAGCGTGGCATGCGTCATTATTACATTCATATTTTCAAACAGCTTACTTTTAAAAATAATGTACTGTAAATTTAGTTATATTTACAGCTATGAACTGTTTGAGTGGTAAAACAAAATTTATAGTTTATTTTGCTGTAAAATAATAATATAATCATTATGTGATTATCTAATAGTTTTTATACATGTTATACTCGTTTAAAAAAATATTAATGAAATATACGCAGTATCTCTATTCAAAAATGAAAGAAAGGTATAATTTTGTAAATTTCAATTAATCGAATCGTTATTTTAGAGTCAAATCATAAATGGTACATAGTTTACAATAGTTCAGTTAGTAAGTTGAATTTTAGGAATTTAAATATAAGCACTGCTGATTTGAGACGTGAAATAATTCCTGAATAATCAAAACACAGGAATAACACAACTTATAAAAACAGCTTCTAGTTAGCTTAGCGTAACGATGATTTTAAAAAGAAAATTATTTTGATTTTTTAGATATAACCTCAATATTATGATGCTGTAGCCTCTTAATTTTTACACATGGAATATATAAATAAATTATTACGTAAGTTCTATAATTATGTTTTGAGTTAGCTCAAACCTAGAAAATAATTAACAAATTTCATTCAACTCCAAAAATCAGTTTGTTAAAAGAATATAATAATTATTTTGTAAAAAATAATCATAATTTTTTTTTTGTAACTTTTACTGGAAAAATGAATGTAAGGTTTTGTACCCCTATTAGGGGTCGACGATATTATGAATATACAAACACTTCATAATGTTATACTCCAATTATAGTGTCGAATGTCAAACTACTTGAAAATACATTATTCGATGCTCCTCTGTAATGCCGTATGAATAATTGAATTTGCGCATATCGCTGGGACTAACTTTGCATATGGCCGCGCCCTGACTCCGCCATCATTATTCATGCCGTGGACACTAATTTTGCGACACGTAAAATTATCCTACCTGAGACGGTTTTACTCGAGAACATTCTCTTCTTCGAATGCCTTATGTGGTCTCCATGACGGTGCATAATATCCTCCACATAACTCTTTATATCTTATGTTTGGTAGTAAAACTACAAACTCTGTCGTTTCGGATAATGATAGGCTTCACACAGATTCTGTAGTCCATTGTTACAATATTACAACTAACCTTTGTACATAAAAAAATATGTCGTCTTTCTTTTTCAAATAATTCTAGGGTGTAATATCACAGAACTTTATTAAATGATTACACAGTTTCTAGAAAAACTTGTCTTTGGAAATAGAAAATAATAACATGTTAGTGTAATATGCCACAGGTATCCTAAATGTCCTGAATTATTATTTATTTTTCATAAACTTTGCAACAATAGTTTAATGAAATTAAATCAAAGAAAGCATATCCGTTTTAGTCATATTCCACATATGCTGCTGTGTACAAATTTAAGACTTCAGTTACTATTCATGTTTATTGATTAAATTATATTTACATACATATCTTATGTTTGAAATTGTATATTTCAGTCTCGAACTTCACTCCGTAGATTAATACAATGATTATTATCTATTGAAGCCCTGGTAGATGGAATATAAATACACTTCAGAATATTTCTGGATATTGTTGTACTTGCTCTTGAATGTTAATATGGTTAATCAGCTTTTGAATCGATTTTTTCCATAATACAGTTATCCTAAACGAAATAAACATAATTGTGTTTTTAGTTACCAAAGTATCCGTCTATAAATATAATATTTTTAGATTCTTAAGAATATTAAAAATACATCCAATATATTCACAAAGTAAACTATGTTATGTTCTAAAAGTAACCCAATATTGCAATGTCACTTACTAAATATACTGAATTCTACACTCCATACCACCGAAGAAAAGTAATACAGAGAGCAAGGCAAACTGACCTCAGGATGGTCAATATTTGAATCGAAGAATGCCAAGTGACATAGTTTATAGGTTATTGGAGAATGTTGGTTTGCCTTAGTCAAGCTGTGTCATTGATTGTAGTGAAAAATCAATTTTCTGTTGAAAATCACTTCAGCGTTCTTTTGCGCGGTTTTTAGCTAACTTTGTTAATCAAGAATGCCCCTTTGTTTCGTCAAGAATCAGGGTGGATTGCAGGTGAGTGGATAATAGCTATCATAAGGCAGGCCTATAGGCGCCCAGCAGCCCGGCATTAATTGTTCTCGATTGTTATGAGCGTGTGTGTTCAGCCTCGCTTCCCGGACCATAATAGAGCCAGCTACCTGTAATGAGTAGCCGGAGAGTTCCGCGAGCAGGTGCTCCCGCGGCTATTGAATTCGCCGGCGCGATCGCTTAATTATTGAGGCGCCCCTCAACCCACCTCCTGGGTGAAACTACTCCACTTTCTTACACAAATACAAGCTATAATTAAATTTAATTTTTAAAGACAACGGTGCCGCTAGCTCCCTGCAATCAAACATAAACGGTTGATAGTCTTTTTGGTATGAAAAAATTGAACAAACTGATAAGACATTTTTAGCGGTTAAAATTATCACTTTATGAAAATCTATTTTGAAACGATTTGATTGGTTAAGAGTTATAAGAAGGATTTTCACTATATTCAGGTATTATTAAATTTTGTTTTTAAGTCAATAAATATTATGTATAACTTTTTGATCCATTTACAAACTTGTGTCACATTTTTTACTAGTTATTAATATGTATTTACAACCAGTTTTGGATAAACTTACAAGCTCAGAAGTCGTGCGTTTGAGGCCACCGAAATGCTAAACTCTCCACTGTTAGCTACCTTTTATTATTGATTTAAAATAGAAACTTAAATTGAAACTAATAGACATATGTAAATAAATTTTTATAATATTTCAAACAATATTTAATTTTGAAATATAAATTTTAAAAGTAGGTTGAATTTTTTTTCCTCATAATGATTAAAGATATTAAACAAATTAATATTATTTTTTTTACCTAATACATTTTTTTTATACAATACAATTTGTATAAATTCATCATATGATCTCATATTTTAGTTTTACGTTGTGTTATAAAATAATGTAATACCATCTGTTAATTATATGAGATAAATACACTATCAAAGTAAGCATTAAAAATATTATATATAGTCAACATTTATTTAAATCTTTATGAAGTATTTTTCTATCGCCGAAAAATAAGTTAAAATTTGGATATTTGGTACAGTTAGTTATACACACGACTACAATCCACATAGAGATAGTATCTCAATTTAAAAATACGTGTGAGACTAACTGTTTTACGTGCATAAAATATGTAATCTAAAACTTTTCCGACGTAACGATGTGATTTTTTAAATTAAATTATGACTAATAATTTTGCGGGCGAAAACAGATAATTTCTAAAAAAGGGAGCGGCGAACTAGTCATCGTATTCAAATCTCTACTTTCTTCTACCTTGTAAGTTGTATGGAATAATTTTTTTTCTCAAGTGAAGTTTTAGTGCAGCTGACAGAAGTGAGTGACGGCAATCTGTGGTAGCCATATATTCCAGATGTGGAACAAATACGGGAAGAAAAATAAGAAAATAAAATTGAATCGACTGAAGTAGTTCAGTGTTTCATTGCAAAACTGTGTCATTTTGTTTAACAACCAGATGTAAGAGATCGTGTAACTGAAGAAATTTGTTTTTTCTCTCTTATTGTTCTTATTTTAAGATCGTATTTTTTCGCCCGTTGCATTTTTTTTCAGAATGTAGTAATCGATATGCCGCCTCGCTCTTGAAAAAATCTGCACTGCCATAAGATAACTGGTGACAAACAATGAGAGTCAGGGGTTTGTAGTTGTCGTAGCGGAGGGGTGAAGGGGATCCCTTAGATTGGGGCACATCGGCGCTCATGAAAGATTCACGCGACCCGACTGTTGACAAACCCGCCTCCGGCCCGCGCATGCATTCTTTAGCAGCGGAGCCCCGTGATGACGCCTCAGGGACGACTGACCTAACGGCGTGTTCGCGCCCACCAGTCGCCAACAAGGTTTATAATTCGTGGCTTCTCGCATTTTAAGCCACAGTATAAATCCGCGTAGCTTATCACCATACTACTCGTATGTCCAATCCTTTTTGAACGTATTGTCATCAAATTGACATATTTGGTGTGATATTGGTTTGGTTTCAGTGCTTGTGTGGACGGATACAATGTCTAGGATGCTTAATTTTGTGACAGTAATACCTTGTATTATTTGAGTATCAAATTTGATGCACTCATGACGTGTTTTTATTGTTACAATTTCTGACTCTCGGCGCTCGGTATTATGTCTCCACTTGTGCTGGTCATGAAGTCATTGAAACTAAATATATTAGAACTTCAGCATCCTTGATGTCACGAGTAAAAACATTTATATTTTATGCGCCATCCTTTGTTACTGCTATTTGTATCCATTATTAATTGATTTATAAAGGCTTTGAAATAACATTTGTAATGTTTATAAATATAAATAATTGAATCATGAATTGTTGCTACAAGTTTTTTCAGTTGCTATCGTCCTCGCAATTCAGAAATAAATTAGTCTCGCAACTCGAGGCACGCTTGTGTATATTAACATTTAAAAAACTAGTCTGGGGTCAGTCTATTGTACTGTGTGCTGCATTAGAGTCGCAAGAAGGCTTTCTGCCATTTTCAAAATGTTTGCTTTTTTGCGAGCGTCCTTTGTGATGTGTCCCAGCCGGACATCAATACGGGTCGTGAAACGGGTGGGCAAAGCGTGATGGTCTTAGTCACATCCCGTGCTGATGCTTTGGAGGTAACTTAACAAACAATAACCATCAATTTATTCTATGAAGATCCTCTAATTGTGATCATCTAATTGTGGCATCTGATATTTTATCAATTAATAAAAAATCGTACAAGCACATCATCTTTTATTAATTTCGTAAAATCTTTGACAACAGCCAAGGAATAATTATTTTAACAGTCCATAATAATCTCTGATTGGTGAATATTTTCCAATCTGCTTCCACAAGAAAATTGAATTAAATTTATTATGTATTACGTTGTAGCAAACTGATAGACATTAAAAATTACGACTGTAAACTTATTGCATCTTAAAATTACACACAGCATCGCATACAGATATTAAATAAAAGGGAGAGAGAGAACCTAAATAAAAAAGTGACTTTTTTATTGCCGCCTAACGGCAAGCTTAAAAAATAACAAGTACAGAACTGCAAATAAGAAATAAGACTGCTAAAACAATAACGCAACCCTCTGGAGGGCTGGTAGTAATTTCGTAGAATTAACGTCTTGGCTCAAAGCGATGCGAGGGTCGTGCAATGCGGGTGGGATGGCCTGGAAGGAAAAGTTTTTCAGTATTGAAAACTTCAAACAGGACTTGGATAAAGTCTATATACCTGTAAAAAATATTTTTGCTTTAATTTTAATTCGTAATTACAAAAGTGTGCATTGTTCCTGAAATGAAATGAATAAAATGAAAATAGAATATCACTTTATTAGACACACTTTTTATAGTTATGGCTTAGTTTGAGCATACATTTTTTTTTTAAATTAACTTTATATGTCATATACATTACAAATTGTATTAAAAAAATACTTAACTTCACTGTCTTAACGTAGCATGTTTTTGTACGAATTTGAATTTTTCAAATGCTTACGTAAGCTTACGATATATTTCAATCCTGCAAGTACAACGAAAACTTAGAATGCCGTGACGAATAGAATGATTTCTATTGAGCAATTTTCAAAACATCGATCTTAAATATGATACGAATCTAAAGTACAGCAGTAGTTAGACTACGATTGCTGAAAATCGTTAAGGAGCTCTTCACGGTTTTTCGACCGGCCCTGCTTTTTCTGAGGTGGTGTTTTTTATACAGCGGGGGAAGACTTCCCTTGCCAGAGAAGCGTTTAAGATTTGACCTCGTTGGAAATCTGACGCGACGCGTTGTCACTCTTTATTAGATTGGCGCCGCGACGTCGGGACAATCGAGTTTGCGACGACCAACTATCAAGCGTTAATATTCACGAGCTCTTCGTACGCTTAGCGAGACACTTTATAAAAAAAGTTTTACCGCCAGATCTGTCGAGAAGTTTTTTTTTTCGGAAGGCTACGCAATAAAGAAAACCTTCAAATATTTACTACGCACTGTGAGTTGAATCACTAGGAGGGCTACATTTTACAAGCTAGCCATAACGCAAGATATCAATTAATTAATATAAAATATTTAAAATTATTCCACATCTCTATAAATCAATTCATTTTCTTCAATTGCTTTATCAAATAACTCAGAACAATTGAAAGTTTTTTTTTTAAATTAAATATAATTTAGAAATAAAATAAATGGGGCTATTAATTGATATAATGATGTCTCATTACATATTGTTAAAAAATTTTTTTTAGTATTTAACGTGTTATTTTAATAATCAAAAATAAATTATTTAACATTGAAAATCTCTGATGATCATAATGTACTATATTTAATTTATATAAATATTTTCCACGTATAAAATATATAAAAAAAAAATCTTTAGCCGAAACGTGTTATTGAATAATAAAACAGTTAATTTATACATATATTGCATCAATATTTTACTTACTGATAATAATAATAGAATTTCATCAGTAATTACCAACACCATAAATAGCAGGTGAAAATTAATAAGACCGTAATTTATTTTACATATTGAAAACATTAATTTACAACAAGAGTACATAATGGTTGTGTTTCATAGTGGTCATATTATGTAGACGTGATAGCTTACCAGTGCTATATACCGGATTTATTTACAACGTGTACCTGAAATAAATTATGCATCCGTCTACCCATTTCATTATTGTTGAATTATTCAAGCCTCCAATATAATAATATGATAATTAATTTCCAGTATAATCGCTCGCCCGTAAGTCACGAGGCGCTACAGTTGGGACCTTCAGGTCTCGGGGAGCGATATGTCAAGTTAGCACCTACCGGCCACATTATGGTAATCTAATGTTTCTCAAAGGCAAATAATGTGAGCGCGCGTTAGTTGGCGCCCGCCGCAGCCGGCCGCTAAACCGACTCAAAATATTAACATAAAGTTTGCCACCGCGGTGCGTATGGATTATAGTTTGGCAAGGTAGTTCAACATGGCGGTATCTAATATGTTTATATAATATTAAACGAAGCGTATTATACTTATTGTGCCGTAAAAAATATTTGCCGGCGTGTATGGCTTAGTGGCAAAGCGCTTGCTAACAACAATAAAGTTTTGATATATGGATGAAATATTTTTATTAGAATATTATTTTATTATTTCAATATTCTAATCTAATTTTATAGATCATTGACTATATTACAATATTATTAGTAATTAAATATTCATATACTATACATAAAATTCTTTAAACGATTCAATTCAAAACAATGACATAAATACAAGTTCCAACACGAGTCAGCTCAGGAAAATAAATAGCCACGGTGGCTGAGCGGTATGAATACCTGGGCAAATGGTTGGTTCCAAGGTCCGCGGTGCGCATCCCGCTTCTGCCGATATTTTTTCTGAATGAATTTCGTTTAAAGAATTTTATGTATAGTATATCTATATTTAATTACTAAGTTTAGATATATTTGAAATAAAATTTCTTTAGTAAACATTTTGGAAACTCTCAGAAACGCCGATTACTAGAATTTTATTGGGAGAAATTTAAAATACACAGTAAAAACGGGTCGAAACAAGAATAATGATGGCTAACGTAAGGTTTTAGCGGTTATTCAATAAACATATATTACGGTACGTTACAACCAGAGTAAAAATGGAATAATTGGGAGAGAAGAACAGAGAAAGACATCGTTGTAAATATTTTTCTAAAAATATATGTGATTTTACTCACAATTATACATAAGGATATGATTCAAGTGTTGCACAAATAAACTAGTAAGCGCATATGACTCTTTCGTATGTTGAATTGATATTAATATGGTTGTTTCTCTTTGTTCTTTATACCTTGTTACAGAACCAGCTTATCCCTGACCCTGCTTCATTGGCCGGCCGCTTTAGCAGACTGGGCGTTTGACAGTCTGCTCTGGTTGATGCGCCCCTGGCCGGCGATCCTTTGCGCTGTGCATATATGCAAATGCGGCCCTGGGCTCTATGCCGGCTCTGGCAGTTCCCTTTCACGGAGATTGGCCTGTGTGTCAACTCATCAGTCACAATATGCAACACGGCACACCATTTTACATTTATCCGTCATCAGTAAATATACAATATCTAGGTACATCACTCGGTCCGGGTAAATGAAAGACTCCCGTTAAGGACTAAGAACATGGAAGTGAAAAGATTGCAACTTACAGGGTCAGAAGTGATATGAGCTTGATATAACTCCTTTAAACTGATGCCGTACAGCCTCAAAAAATGATCTTTTGTCTCTTATTTCGTTTGCTCGCCTGTCATGCACATCTAATGTTAATTGTATTAATAAATATTAATTGTATAATGTTAAACGGTGTTTGCATACGCCAAAATATTTGTTATGACAATTTGCTCATTGCCTGTTGGTACGACTGTCATCTTGGCGGTTGGTAGCGCCGAGATGTCAGAGCGAGCAGTCAGTCGAACAACGCTCGCGACCGTGATGGGCACGCCTAAGACGGCGTGTGCCACAACGGTATTTTTGTTGCAAGTGCTTAACAAATAAACGCGGATTGTGAAACTAAATCAAGTTGTTTGTATTGTGAACCTGATCCTGCATCCTTCATCCAGTTAATCGATGTCCAACTCTTAGAGGAGGATATCAGAAGTTTATTACGTTGAAATGAAATATGGCTATCAAATATAAATATTTTACTAATCCTGCTTAAATAATTCATATAAAATTTTATTTATATCTATAAATGTCATAGTAAATTTATTATGAAAAAAGAATCTTCTATAAGGTGTGATGTGAAAAAATATTCGAAAGATTAGCAAAATAAGACTAAGTTACAGGACAACTATAAGTTATTTTTCGCATAAAACTCTTGATTTTCGTATGACGGGTTGTAAAACATATTGTTATAAAGGTGCTCATTTATAAACAACTTGGAAAAGACAAATAACACTATCATCAATAGACTATAAGATAGCAGACCGAACATTAAACGTGTTGCATTTTAATCTAACCTTTGTTATATTTGATTTAGATGCTGTCCATGTTGAAAACCTTTTGTATGAAACTTATCAATTTTAATCAGTCAACATGTTTCTATGATTAATAATCCAGATCACAGCGCAATTGCTCTATTATGTAGGAAAATGACTTTGCGATATATTTTATAATTAATAAGAAACTGAGAAATTCATAAATTGAGAGAAATAATTAATTAATAAAAAAATTGGCATTTCTATAAACAAAGGTGTTAGACAAGGAGATGTTATATCTCCAAAACTCTTCACAAACGCCCTAGAAGATATTTTTAAACTGCTATCCTGGACAAAATGTGGAATAAATATTAACGGAGAGTACATTTTTCACCTCCGATTTGCCGATGACATAGTGCTAATAGCCGAATCACCTGACAAGCTCCAAGACATGCTCTACGACCTCAATGAAGCGTCGAACAAAATTGGTCTGAAAATGAACATGGATAAAACAAAAGCCATGATTAATAGTCATATTTCACAGACCTTCGATCCTATTTCCATTGGAGGAACAGAAATAGAGGTTGTAAACGACTATACCTATCTAGGACAAGTAATACAACTAGAGCGAAATAACTTCTCAAAGGAAATCGACAGGCGCATACAACTGGGATGGGCAGCATTTGGAAAACTAAAGTACATTTTTAAAGCGAAAATTCCGCAATGCCTTAAAACTAAGGCGTTTAACCAATGCGTCCTCCCCGTATTAACTTATGGCGCAGAGACGTGGAATCTGACAGCAAGTCTCACCCATAAAATAAAAGTCACCCAGCGTGCTATGGAGAGATCCATGCTCGGAGTGTCGCTAAAAGATAGAATCCGAAACGAGGAAATACGCAGAAGAACTCAAGTAGTGGATGCTACCCAACGAATAGGCACACTCAAGTGGCAATGGGCAGGTCATATCTGTCGAAGAGACGACGGTCGATGGGGAAGAAAAGTATTGGAATGGCGCCCAAGAACTGGCAAACGAAGCATTGGCCGATCCCCTACAAGATGGACTGACGATATAAGAAGAATAGCGGGAGTGACCTGGATGCGGAAGGCGGAGGATCGAAGAGGATGGAGACTCATGCGGGAGGCCTACATTCAACAGTGGACGGACACAGGCTGATGATGATGATGATGAAAAAAATTGACAAGAAAATGTATATGCGTCATTTTTATAATTACCAAAATACTGAGACATTGAAAATGAGAGAGAAGTATAAAATTAAAATCGACTCGATTATGTGAAAAAAGCAGAGTAGACTTTATTTTATATTACACTTGAGTAAAATCATATGCTAATCGAAATGCTTTGAATGCTCTGCTAAATAATTGTGCAATAGTGTAATAGCTTAATTAGAGCTCGCTCAAGTTTATCGCGTGGCTTAGTGTGTTCTGTGTGTGGAAGGCCCCACAGCCTGAACGCAAATATGTGTGCTTGTGTGCTCTCACACGCACCGCTTCACTCATTACTCTGCCGATGAATAACGTATCATTTTTCACTCTCTGTTCCCGAGTGTCCCGTGGTCACAGAAGCTGACCTGCAGGACTGACTCGATTGTCACAAAAGGATTACTCCCTAATTAATGAATCTATGCTCAACAGGTATATACATTACCCTTATATACATTTTTAAAAGTAGCCTGTAAATAAATTTTGTGAACAACTTACATTGAATAAGTTATTACGACCACTTGGTTTAATATAAAATTACACTGGTACCTTGACATAAGGGTGCCCCAACATACGAGTTTTTCGAGATACGAGCCGTCGAGTGAGCGTTCTTTGTTTTGAAATACGAGCAAAATTTGAGATACGAGCAATCGGCTTAGCAAGAAACACCCAGAAAAAGTCGCAACTGGTCGTGCATCGGAGCTATTTAAAGACACTTTGGAATAGGACTAATTTGAAATACGAGCAATGTTGCGGAACGAAATTAACTCGTATGTCGAGGTACTACTATATTCTATAATAAAGTATTAGAATATATTTTATCATTTAATCAATGTTTTTTTTTTCTAAACATGACTATATACATATTTTTTACGATCCTAATACAAAAATTACATTAATTTTATAAGTTACCTATCTAAGATATTTATATTTTGAAGCGTAATTATTCATTTAGTTTTATATTTTCATCATTGCCTAATTCCAAGTAGAATTTAGTTAAATGATTCTTTCTGTAACGAACAATATTAAAAACAAAAAATAATATGCATTTTTAAATGGCTTAGTATTTATTCCAAATTAAGAATAAATGTTATTATGCTCTACTTTACCTGTAACCTTACTAGGCTGGTCGTAAATTAATTTGAATCTACTACTAAAGGTTAGCGGGATCTCGTATAAATTGATTTTATTTCCTTTTACTACCGAGAGAATTGAAAAGAATAGTTCAATACATGGCCGTTGGCTGAAGGGACATACTTCCTCTCTCAATAATGTGCTTTGAAAGTTAATCCTCCATTACTGAAGCTGTAAATCTTTAGTCATTTTCTTAGATTGTAAATAATCGCTCGCCGAAATTTTATCACTGTTAAGAATTTCATCATTGTTTTTCAAATCCTTCATTTGAGATTAAATAGCATTCCAAGTATTGTTGTAATTATTTGAAACGATTTTACTTTTTAAAATAAGAATTTTTAAATTTCATTTTTAATAAATGCTTCTTATATAGAGTGGTGAAATATAAAATAAAGTTTAAAAAATTTTTTATATACTTACTTATTTTAAATATGCGAAATCTATACGTTTTAAATAGTAGTGTTTATTTCTAGATTGATGAAAAGTCATTGAATTAAATCTTATCGTTATAATATTTTGCTGAAAATATTTTTTTCTAAGCCTATTTTCACTCACCATAATATTTTCTTTCAAAAAAATATTACTATAAGGCACATTTTTGCAGGTGAAATTTGTCTGATATTTTTGCCTTTTTATCAAAAGAATTCAAATCTGGCGCTATGGCTATAAAAAATAATCATACACCTCACTGTACTGCGTAGTACTACGAATCTACACATATGTCGTGAAATCCAAATGGCGGCCTATAAGGTTCTAAATCAAGTAAAACTCTTTTTATATTACTTCAAACAATTGCGTTTGCCTTCGTAAAATGGATTTTGTAAGCATTTATAATTATAAAATATTGTAAGCATATTCCTTACTAAACTTTTTATTAAAAATAAATAAAATTGTCGCCTAGTTTGATCCATCTTGCTTGAAAAACGTATTTATATTTTTAAATTTATGACTCTCAATCAAAAATGAACACCTCTTTTGACAGTTATTTTGATTTTAGTCTCTACTAAGAATCAAAGGTCCGAAATTTTAAATATTTTTGAATATCAAGGTTATCAACTGAGACTTCATTTTTATCCCTTGTCCTTGAGAACTACGAGTACTAAGTACAAGATATATAATTTATGTAATCCGTAAATCTCCTGGTACAGAGATCAATTTGGATGAGAAAATAATAAAATATCTTAATCAAATAACTACATTCAAGCAGTGGACATGAAAATAGAATGAATTTATGTATAGTAAAACATAATAATATATAGCCTAAGATATATCAAATCTATTAAATCATATGCGTAGTTGGAAATACTCCACAAACACATCTATTAATGTTGGTATTGTGGCTTTTTGGTTTAGATGTGTGACAAATTATCTCCTACGAATATTTTGGTTGCCATTGCTAAATCCAAAAGCTGCAATACCAAATCGTGGTCGTGAAAACCTAAGAAATTATAAATTATTATATTGAATGATTTTAAAAAATACTTGGAATATTATATTAGTGAGTAATTTTAAATAAACCCATACCTGAATAAATATGAATTTCTCTGTTCTACGGCTATGCTCACTCTGGCGTAACCCCTCTACAGTGGCCCTCTACGGTTGTGCGCTACGCCTCGCCCCTCTACGCCATTGGCCGGTGGCAAGAGGTGAGCTAGGCAGAACATAACTGCCTCTACCGTGAAATGGGGAGCGGGAGAATCGTGCTCTCTAATAACACCGACATGTATATTATGTACTCTAATAATACCGGAGAGTATATTATGTTATGTTCAATGATAAAACCGACTTGTAATTTATAAATATAATAATATAAACATTATACAAAATACTTTATCGTATTCTAAAATAATTATTATTCTAAGAACAGAGTAAGCAATGAATATGTTTTATAAATTTAGATAAAAAAAAACTCATAATAAAAAAATGAAACGTCGCATATATGGCCGTATCATTCTACAATAACTGCGCAATTTACCAACAATGATCTATTGTACGTGAGACTAATATACTCTTTATGTTGATTCATTGATTCTAGTTTGTACTCAAATATAGTTTGTATGCCGTCATATAATTGCAACAATAACTTTAAAACCATATTTATTTTAAATAAAAACTGGTACACCTACAAATTCACAGCAAACATCATATCACATAAAATATAAAGATATTCGTGTATAGTTAATTACATATATGACAAGAATAATGGTTGTGTTTTGGTGGAATATCCGACACAAAAAATATATGTTTTGTAATATCCGGGCTTGACGAGAGATATCTACTGACAAGATGAACAAAAACAGAGCGGAATTGAAAAAAGCAATATCGTGTAGCGAATGGCATATAGTCTCGCGTTTGTGCAGTTGTCGGGTGGGCGGGCGGCAATAAAGCCGGAATAGGCGGTCTGAGGATACGACGTCCGCCCCGGATATGCCGTTCACCCGCCCACGAACTTTTACGTCCGGGTCATCGGACAATAGTCTATGCTCTACACTCTTTCTACGCCAACTTCTGTGTGACTCATCGCACGAATGAATAAATTCCCATAAAATTGTTTTGAATTTTATAGAATATACGAGAATTCAAATATTATAATAAGATATTGATAATTGAAGATCTACACCAAAATTTTGAACGAATGGAAATAATCTGCAGCAAACATGATATGTATGACATTTTTTTCATCAATATCGAAGAAGAATAAACGGTTGACGCTGGACGAACGAGGATATTCCTGAAGTGTTGCTTGGTTCTGAAGGTCCCTTGCTGTTAAGCGACACAACACTCTCGTAGAAATAACGGCGCAATTAACGAAACCGACTGGGAATAGACTTCTATAGTATATTTTTTATCGTTGTGGCAACCATTTCTCCCACATTTTGTATGTTAAAAATAAGTGAATATTTATTTATTCTTTTTTGATATTTTGAGCATTTAATTCTTTAATTTTCAGGGCTAAATGGCATTTTATTATACATTCAACAACTGATAAACATACAAATTTTCAGCAAACATTTACGTATATAAAATTTATATTATACCAAAACGGAAAAATAAACGGCAGATGCTGGGATTCGAACCGAGAAAATTTTCAACCATGTTCATTTGGCCTCGATATATTGTTACCAGTATTAATAATAATATTTCATCTTTCGAATTATGGAAAAAAACTCTTCATATATATATTTATTTATATTTTTAAATTTAATATTTTTATATTAAATCATATATATATTAAATCAATATTTGAATTAGTAACATTATTATTCTCAAATATTACATATAAAATTTTTATATTAAATGCACAGTTGAATAACTACCGTAAAAAATGTTTTTTAATATTTAAGCACTGACAAACTCGTCGTGATATTGACGTATTAAAATGTTTTTTTAAATACGAAGAAATTACGTTTAAGGTGACATTATTAATAAATTCTATAAATATAATTGAGTGTAACCGTTAAGTAATCGTGGCAAACTATGAGTTTCTGGAGAGCTGTGTTTAAAAGCCGACACAAAGCTCGCGCTAAAGTTGTTCCCCTCGCCGCATGGTAGCGACAGTACTAGAACTAAAGTTAGCTTAACTTTAAACTTGTTTCCCGGGGTGGTTAGACACTGTTCTGACGTTGTTTGACAGGAGTGGAGTAGAACAAAATAAGGGCAGATGAGTCTATGGCGGACTTGTTTTTTACTGTACTCAAACTCAAACAACAAAACTCCAACACACTTACTGGAAATATAATACTTGATTAAATCATCAACAATTTTACTATGTAACAATTTAAATACGTTTCAATGAAACTTGTCCATTTATAAGTCCGCAAAATCATTTTTCATGAATAAGTATGTAAATGAGATCTTTGATCGGCATCCAATATATACTCGTACATGATAATCAAATATTTGTTTAACTTTTTTAACATTTAACAAACCGGCTGCACATTTTTTTTTAATTTCTTGACACAAGATTTTTATAATTATTTGATTATCAATTATGGAAAAACTATCTGATGCCAAATTTCATTTATTGTGAAATAGTAATCTTCATAAAATTCTTAGTATTAAGAACAATAGATAAAGGATTTTGATTTATGAATTCATTTTAGCATGAAAATCACACGGCACTGTTAATTAACTAGGATTTTTTTAACAGTTATTTGATTTATTTTTAAGTGTAACCATTTTCTTTCTTTGGAACTCGTAATTTAAAAAGCAAATTAAAAAAAACTTATTAAATATGCATAATCCAAGCTTAACAAACGAATACATAAAAAATCATTTTCTAAAAACAAAGTAGGAAATATTTACAGTTTGTATTTAAAACTACTTGTATTGGTTTTTTAATTTTCTGTACGGAAATATCACTTCAAATATATTGTATTTCATAATAAACTGCCATGTGGTATAAGCATAACGTACAAAACATTACTAGTCTCTCAAGAAGATTTGAGCTTGTATAAAGCTCAACACCGTACACACGCGCCCCATGTAATCTATACTGACAAAAGCCTTTCTACGTAACACTGCGACTTATATCGGATATGCTGATATGATTCCACGCTCGCAGGAAGCAGCAGGATTTGTAAGATTTTCCTCGCAAGAACTTCTTTGCGATATTTCCTTTGTGAGCGCTTTTCCGGGGACGGTTTGAAGCCTTATTAAAGTGGATATTTTTCTAACCAAAAATGATAACATTGCTCTTTGGCTTACTGTATTTTAAGGCATATTTTTTCAAATATTTAAAGGTCTAGGACAGGCAGAATTTTATTCAATAAATTTAAATGAGTATAATCAACGATAATGTACAATTTCATAAGTGTAATAATTATTGTCTCTCTATTATAATACCATTTAAATTAAAAGTACTTAAATTTTTTTTAATATATAAACGCATATATGAGACAACAAGCATGTGTTGTGAGCATTTAGTGATGTCCATAATGTTTAACTTTGGAATAAAATTATTATAAATATATAAAAAATTAATCATTTATTTTTACATGTCTCACAATGAGTTCTGTTTATACTCTTAATTATTTACCTATTGATCTATTGTTTATGAAAAAAAATACATTGCTGGTTGTCTTAATCATGTGTACCATTCTATTTTCAAATAAATAAAAATGTTCATAAATTAAAGTGTTCTATAGTAGGAATGTCTAGCGTTTATGATAATAATCAACGTTATTTTTAGTATTTTTGTTTCCATCAAGTATTATTTAGCAAAGATCTTATAATCTGCTGTGAATTAGTTTGTATATCAGTTGTTATTGAATAATGGTATAAATCTTCAGTGGTTTATGAATAAAAGAAAATTGATAGATTTTCTATGAAATATATTATTTAATTGTTTTTTAAGAAATATATTCAAAGATTTTAATTTTATTAAGACAATAAATAATTGTAAAAACGCGTTGTACAGAACCATGACATAAAGGTGAACTTGGACTCTGAAATAAAAAGTGCCCAACAATGAAACTGGTCAAGTATTTATATAAAAAGCGACGAAATCAGCGCACAAAGAAGGGAAGACGAGAGGAAGAGCGCACCGTGAAAGCCTAACCCGGTTAGGGCGGAAGGATCGTGAGGGTCCAAAAAGCGGGATAATAGGATAGTTTTTCGTGAACCGCATTACGCCGGGGCGGGCGGATATTCCGGGCCGCGAAACAGGTGTAAGTTATTCTGGAGTTTTCGAATCGGTACCCGGGGCTAGGGGAGGTGGGCGGCGAGGGGCAGGAAGTGAAGCCGCCCACTAGCGCTAAATGCGTTCAGCGGACAAGGAAAAAGGCTTCCGTTGATATATTTTTGCACAGCCTAACTGAGATTCAAAGTACCACGCTTTGTAGGCGTATAATTTTTGCAGAAATATTTTTGAAGTGAAAAGTGTTATTTATTGTTTCTTTTTACACATTGACATAAAATAAAGACATTTTTTTTCAATTTTTGTATGTAAGATAAGGTATATCTTATACAAAATAAAAATGTAACAAAGAAGTTCTCTGTTTCAGTTAGACATAAGTTAAATATACTACCGTACTATTTAGCAAATAGCTGATGTAAAAGCGTCAAATCATTCAATCGGAATGTAGAATAATCTAATAAAAGTGATTAATAATTAATTATTTTTTTAATTTTTATTAGAATATTATTTTATTATTTCAATATTCTAATCTACTTTTATAGATCATTGACTATATTACAATATTATTATTACTTAAATATACATATACTAAACATAAAATTCTTTTTTCAACGCGTCAATCCAAGCACAAAAATAACGGCAGAAGCGGGATGCGAACCGCGGACCTTGGAAACCAACTATGCCCAGGTATTCATACCGCTAAACGCTAGCGGTATGAATACCTGGGCATAGTTGGTTTCCAAGGTCCGCGGTTCGCATCCCGCTTCTGCCGTTATTTTTGTGCTTGGATTGACGCGTTGAAAAAAGAATTTTATGTTTAGTATATGTATATTTATAATGATTAATAATTATTCTAATTATTAAAGAAGTATTTCTATATTTAGATAAGTTACATTGCTACTACCCCCTACAAGATAGACTCACTATTACAGTAGGGCAGGAGATTTCTGAATGCAATAAATTTACAAACACAGAAATTTATAAAGTTATGCTCAACAGTGGACAGGTAGAGACTAGTTTTAAAGATGACAGAGAAACATCATACTGCCGAGGACAGCATACTGAAGCATAGACGACCGGTACTACTGGAGTACAGAAAAACCTTTATTCAATTGGGAGAGCAATGTAGCACTATACAACCATAGCACAGTAGCACCATGCTACGTTAGTACAGAAGCACCACACTGCTGTAGTATAGAAGCGCCTTGCTACCTACCGGCGTAGCTTCGTAGCACCTCTCCCCTCTAGCGTAGAGCACTCGCATTGTGCGCCCGGAATAGACCGGGCCCCTCGCAATGTTTACGCTACCCATATGTTACCGTTCAGTGGATTTTTTATGATTATTATTTTCTTTTATGAACCCCACACCGCGCTGCTTGGAATAACAATGAGACCTCTACGGCTGTACCTTTCTCTGCGTTTAGCCCCGCCCCGGGATGGTTTAAGAGAGCGGTAGGCAACCATTCTTCATATAAAACCTGTATGAACATTGTATGATAGAGCTCACAAAAATCTCTGCGATGATCTTCAAGATCCACAAACTCAAATAAGAGAAAAAAAAGTGTAGACGAAATAATATATCAAATATAATAAAAATTTATCATAAAGACGAAACTGTGTAATTATTTTTTGATATATACTTTATATATTAACATAAATACTTAATCAAAATATTAATAAATTAATTGATTTAATCTTAAATTTATTTTAACTTCATATATTGTATGAGTATGATATGTTTACATAAAACTCTTGCCATTCATTTTGAAAATAAAATGTATATTTTCTTCATCAGTTCCGAAAACTGCCTGTTGGTGTTCGCTGGATTAGGGTTTTAGGCTTTAGCTTTTCCACGTATATTACCGTAAAATTGCTGTTATGTTGCGAGTCTGGGATGTTTTTTTTATACAATTTAATAAAAAAAAGCCGGCGGCCGCGCAGTTTGGGCGAAGGTGTGGCCCGGGAACAAATTATATGTTTCTTTCCTCTTAGACAATCTGCATTTATCAAGTGAATTTTCTCTTAGATGCGAGTTCATTCCATATAGTTTTTATATATTTGATTGATTAAAAAATATATAAAAAAATTTCATAACCATTTTTTTCAGTTGGTTTTATACCGTTGAACCACACTTTGTTTCTAAATGGCATTTTTTAAGTTACGTATATAAAATTTAATTCGAGAATATAATAAATAAATATTGTATAATTATTATTTTTAACAAACATTGATTATATTATACACATAAAATTATGATTCTCGGCGGTATGGTGATATTAAAAAAAAAACTTTTGTATTAATTTACAATATATGTTGTTTTATATTATTGCAAAAAAATTAGTTGCATCTCCTCATTTACGATTGAAGTGTCTGCAAGAATTTTTGTCTTTTAGTTATTCTTATTAGGACGTCCGTGAGTCTATATTTTTGTTATTTGCGAGTCTATTTTTTTAATTTAAGTTCAATGAGTATATAAGATCTATAGTAATAAATACTATTAGTGCCATTCACGTGACTAAATAGTGGAGAACTAAGAATTATTAAAAGAATTTACATTTTATTGGTATAGTTTATATACAACATTAAAATGATAACTTAAGCCATTCAAAATATTTTAAGTAAAAATATTACTGTTAAAAAAATAATATATAAGTCATTAGTTATATCAAAGATCATTTTTCTTTCGCGCTGATAATTATCGATATGTCAGCCATAAAGCATTAAGTAAAATCAGCTGCAGTCAGATAAACAGCGATATCGGGTAAGTTTTATGTGGAAAAAACGTCTGATGGTCGATAATCATGAAACGGAAATATTACGGAACGGACTCGGACTCGCTGAAAAATCACATGAGGGGACATTAACGAGGCAAATCACCGCACTAATAACGAGAACGGTGGACAAATAGTAATAATACGCTGGATCGCTGGCGCGGGGAAACTTGCACGACGGGCCTTGGGAAATTACATGCGCCGCGTCACATGGTGCTACTACGGGAGGACGCTTCGGTGCAGAAGTGCGATTGAGTGCTGAGTGGTTTTGAAAATAAGGACTCTTTTGAACCCATTTTGCAGATTTTTTTTTTTGCCAAAATTATTGAATTTCTGACATAGAAGTGCGATTATGATTGCGTCGAGGGGAGATGCGTAGTTACATTTTACGAGTATTATAAGAAAAACTTAATGCACAATTACTCGAAATAAAAGATTAAAACAATATGCCTTGATTAAATTATTAAAATATGAATTTTTATGTCTGGAGTATCGTTAAGTTATCAATTAGACGTTTTATTCTTTTGAGCATCAGTCGTTTTGCAATTTTTTTATTTTTATTTATAATTCTAATCCGTTAATATTAATCTCTAATTTACCCTTTTCAATAAATTATCATAAATCTAAGATTTCTTTATTCCCCGTTGAGTAATTATTGATAATTCTCACTGACAATGATGAAACCGTGACATTTGGGTTTTTAACCTATTTTATTTGATTTATATTTATTATATTAATTATTTATAATTATTGATATATATTTGCGGACCGATGAAAAAAGACTTAATAATAGACTTATAAATTTGTCCAGAATTAGTACAATAGTGTACAGCTGCTTATATTTCTATTCTGATTATATTATAGCAGTAAAAGTTATTTTATAAATTTTCACAGTATATATATCAACAAAAAATAATTCTATCTTCTTCTTCGTAGTATCAATCCGGTGGATTGGTTTGCAGCAACAGAATCTTGCATCTCGATCTCCATTCCTCTCGGTTCTCCGCAACCCTTTTCAGCTCAGCATAAGCGCTACAATTCATGTCCTCGAATACTTGCTGCAAATACTCCCGTCTAGGGCGCCCCTCTACAGTTTCTACCCTCAACCATCCCTCCACAATATCGTGAAGGAGACCATCGTGGCGCATGATGTGACCAATCCATCGGGCTCGCCTCTCTGAGATGGTTCTTATTAGTTGCCTATCTTCCTTGGATTATTCTGAGAACCTCATTGTTCGTGACGTGGTCTCCAGGAAATTCCGAGAATTCTTCTATACGACCGCATCTCAAAGGCCTCTAGTTTTTTTTTTATCGCTTTCAGATAAGCACCATGTCTCACAGCCGTACATTAAGATGCTCCAAACAAGTGTTTTGACAAGTTGCTTGCGGAGCCCTAAAGAAATATTCTTTGACTCAAGAATTTTGGCTTTTTATTGAAAGCTAGCCTTGCTTGATGTATTCGACTGTTCTTTGACTTCTCTTTTTGTTCTGCCATCCCAGGTGATTGTACTTCCAAGGTATACAAATTCTTTTGCATCTTTTAGGGGTACTCCTAGCATTGATATGTTAATTTTCTGCTGCTCATTGCAGCTTACTCTCATGACTTTGGTTTTTATGCTGTTTATCTTCATATTGTAGTTGTAATTAAATATGTTTTCCATGGATGTCAGCGCTTCTGTGAGTTCATCTTCAGTTTCAGCAATCAGAGCAATGTCGTCCGCAAACCTTATCATATCAATCTTTTGGCCATGTATTTTAACCCCCTCTCTATGGCCCATTTTTTTCCCTGATGTTATTAATTGCATTTCTATCATCAGTGCAATTATATAAAAGAAATGATATTATATTTATATATATTTAGTTTTAAGCATTGCGATGAACTGTGAATATATTTTTTTTGATGAATAGTTTATCCCTTACCATTTATCATAGCGATATATTATATGTGAGAAGATATATATAAATATATATATATGGTTATATGTTTTCATAAAAAAATATTATTACGGTGTACAGTCCTTATTTTAACGAATTAAGTAGAATTTTTAGTAGTTCGATTGTCATTTTTGTTCTAGAAAGAATCATTCGTTTTTTTTTTTCAGAAATTATTCATATTAAAAAAAATGTCCAACAACATTGAAATCAATATAATAAAAAACACCCCATTTAATCGCATTACAGATTTTCTAATTGAACTTATTTAGCTACTTCTTCCATAATCTTATGCGCCATATCAATGTTTTCAGATGCAGCGCTAAATCTATTTAACGACGCTGACAAAATATAAACGAAGAATTTCTTTACAAAAAAATATTACAATTCATATAAACTAAATACGAATCACGAAGCATAATTAATTAAAATATTTTTATATCGCTTTAAATGTTAGAAATGAACATTTATTGCTATTAGCCACCACACTCATACAAAAATATTGTCACCAAAGCCCTAAAAAACATGATAAACTACCTATTTAAATGTTTTTAACTTTTTAATACTCCGTATGAGCTATTTCTTTATGATAAGCATTATTATTTCACACAAATATTATATATATATACCACGAAAGTAAGCAGTATGTTTCTACCAAACAAGCATGTGCACATTGTGATATACTCGTATATCTACTCTTTCGAACTTACTTGGTGTAAATTGTATTTATTTTAACGTTGCTCTCAATATATATGTGATGCAAATGTATTAAAAAAAATTGTATAAAAATCGCAGGCTTAACAGAGTAAAAAAAATTTGTACACTTGATGAAACTCTTTGCCCATTTTTTTAAATTCTAGGATAGGTTAGTAAAATAAAATGTGAGAAATTATTCAATTTACTTCGAAGCATCAATTGTAGTAACTATAAAACGTGTTTTGAATAGTTTTTTTTAGTGAAAAACGTTATTTTCCGTGTAGGCAGTACCAAAACAGCCATACATTTCAGGGTACGTGGCGACGCGCGCGATACAATCTGACCTGTAGGGTTTGTTTATGTCCTACCGGCGTGTGGTGTCGCCCATAGGAAACGCAGCGACCACGAGTATCATACTCGCAGAATGGGTACCCACAAATTATTATTTAATCCAACTCACGACACTTTTTGGTGAATACAATATAAACATTCATATTACAGTTTGATATTAAATGATTTGATCTACTTGTAGATGTAGTAATTTCATCCACAAAAGTGGTTCCCAGCAACTTGCATTGAGAAAATTTATGCAGGAGAATTTGTAACTCATTTCAGAAAAAAAAATGTTGTTTGAAATTTAAGTGATACAAATATATAGCAAATATCATATTTTATGACATTTCTCTCATAAATACTGGAGAAAAAGAAACGGCCGACGCTGGAATTCGAGCCGCGAACTTTACATTTGTGTTCTATTATATACAGAGCATTTGCCCACCTTGCCATCTACTGAGTTGAGAAATCAATGCGTACTTGCAGTATTGATTCGTATTTTTGTAGATGGCGCTTTTATAAATTGCATGTATATTTTTATTAGAATAAATTCTTTTTTGTTTATTCACGAGTATTTTACAATTTATTTATTGTACTCTCCGTGACACTTCAAAGCTATAAACTGAATGGAAATAACTTAAATTATATTAAATCTACACGGAAATTATACAGACCGTTATTTACTTGTGTTACTGATGAATCTTTACTTGATTTATTTGTTTGTTTTTAATTAATATTAAATTGTTTTTAGATTTTAATAGTATATATTTCAATATTCTAGGCGTCATAACGAATTTCGTTAAATTTTCTTTCTACTCAGATCGCAGTAACACGCAAAGGATCATCTAGGTATAATATTAAAATGATTTGAATGACAATTGGATTCAAAGTTTTAATATCTTTTCCGATATGATTTTATTTTCATGACTGATATACTTCGATTGTAGCAATATACCGCGTGATACAGACCCATAATTTTGTGCTGGGAACTTGTGCCAGAAGGCTCAGATTGGCAGTCGTAAGCCCATCACGCCACGGCACTGATTTCCGTGCGCGGACTTCCGTTTCCAGTGTGACACAGAGATTAGGCGGATCATTGGATTTATGCCTCGCATGACCTGATCGATTATATCGCAGCTCTCTGCGGATAGCGCTCCACATACAGCAATGGGCGTATTCACTGAGTTCTCCACGCCAAGCACTCCAAGACAAATATGAACATCCATATACGTTGAATAAATTAATTGGTCAATAATACAATTATCATGTATGTATATGTGATTTATGAAATTAAATTTTATAAAAAACATATTTTTTGTGATAAGAACACATTTTAAGCGCGGTTATCGTTAAATCACCGAAGCTTAGCAACATTGGATCGAAAGTTCGATGGGTCACCGCGGGTTAAGTTATCGAGCTTAGCCGCTTCTTAGAACTAAATGGTCCAGGCGTCTGGAGCGTCGGGTTTATCTCCGATTTCCTTAAAGATCCGATAACAAAATACTTCACTTTACTGTCTTGTAAACTGTCGGGGATCATAAATGTTCCCAGATGCACCTTTGGTTGCATGTATGTGTGGGAGATAAAGGGCAACAATTGATAGAACTGAGTGGCGGCAATTTTTTGTATTTAAAATCTATATGTTCCAGATATTGAACGAAAAAAACAAATGCTTATATATGGTTTAGAAGGTAAAATATGTATTTATTGCATTATTTTTTTCTTATATTTCGCGTATTGCTCTCACAAAGCTATGCCACCTAGTGTAGATTAAATCCAAAAACTTCACAATATAAAAACTGAGATTCTGAAGTAAAAAATAATGAACAGATTAGACTCAATGTTTTAACAACCAAAGGAATATTTTTCTTTCAGATGTTTTGACGCAATGAAAAAACTATGTTATACGTCCTACGACGTTTGATTTTGAACTAATTTGATGAAAAATTCATCTGACATCAAAGTTTAAATAAATATTTTTTACATTCAGGTGCTTATGATATGTACTATGTTTATGTTTTTTATGTATTGTACGAGTATATAGGTGTTTTCCCAGGTCACGCTATGATACACCGCGAGCGTGTGCTTTGATAATTCCGCGAATCACCGGCGCGAAATGATGGCCGATATACCACCCGCCAGGTGACTGATTAGTACGGAAATGATCGATGCTCAAGCATAATTCTAGCTATGGAAAACCGTACAATTATAAAACCGATAATAACAATTTTCGTACCAATGCTGCAGTCTTTATCGAGTAACTTAACATATAAAAACAACGATAAATTAAAAAAAAAACATTCACCCGAAGGCAAAAGATTTATCAGGTACGAGTATCTACAACTTTTTGTAACCATAGTAAGAATATAGAAGTAATTTTATTTTTGTAATAATTAATTGTATTTTACTTTATTAATTAAGACTGAACGCGTTTTGTCTCACTAAAGATAGATTTTCTAGTGTTTAAATTTTACTTGCAGTAGTTTATTCTTCGACATGAATAGAGCTTTGTTAATGAAGCCAATTTAACTAGATATTTAAATAATTCCAATTAATAATATTAAGTAATAACATTATATTATTATTGAATATATGAATCATATTATATTTATAAAAAAAAGCTTCATTTTTTAAATATATAATAGGTTTAATAATATATTTTAATTTCAGTAACTATATGATTTTTTCATAAAAATTTCTTTAATTTACTGATTTATCCGTACTTGTTATTTCATTATTATTTTTAAATTTATTCACTAAAACTAATCGAAAATGTATCAACAAAGCTAACCAATACTGTTGTATAATTGTCAGAGATTAAATAATATTTTAATTTATATTTAATTTTGAAAAATATTGTGTTTTTAAATAATTTATATTTTTAGTTCAAGTTCTCGGTGCGATTCAATGATAAATAAAATAAAATAATTTAAGCCTAACATTTTATTTTTTATTTTCATAAATGTAAATTCAAGCGACGCTCGATTCGCTTTATAATTTCAAACACGGAAAATGTATTACCGAAGTTTATATTTTTTAAATACAGCAAAAAGACGCTTTCGAATGTGTGTTTCGCCAATTATTTCCGTGAAAATGAAAAAAAGATCATAAATGTTGTCCGCATCGAATATTCTGCGCTGTTGAATGGTGAATTTTAAATGAATTTGTTAAAATAGGCGCAAAAGAGTTTTCGAACGAAACGCTTGATACGAATAATGCCATCTACAGGGCTATCACAAACGAATATTTTAATTCCATGTTTCAATAAAAGCATCTATTTCATAAGATTCAATTAGAAGAATGCATTCATATGATTTTATTCATAATCTAAATCATGTGGCTCATGACAAAGCATTTCAGCATTTCAATGATCTTCATATGAGTCCCTTATACTCTCTCCTCTATTGATGCTTTCTTTGAAAAATAAATGTTGATATTTCAAACACATTCACACTGCAGTAGTTAATTGACTCAATTTTAATTATAAACTATCTGATTCCAATACATATGTTAGATTTATATAAGTTTCAGATGGCAATTAAAGCGATTAGTTGAAATAATAATATTTCGATATTCAGCACAACACATCGTTGGTCGTAAAATCGTCGGTAACAAAGCAACGATGGATCTTGTTACGACATGTAATAAGGATGCTGCAGAAAAGAATAAACTACAGCTGCTTTTTAATGCTTACAAGAAACTATTAGGAATTATCTAGGAATTATACGTAGAATGTATTTGGTGGAGCTATGGAAGGCAGAGCTGACACGGAAAAAGGCGAAGACTTTGGCGGCTAACAAAATATTGTGTGAGCAGTTCGTTATAGGTGTATGCTCCAGTTAGAAGAATGAGCATAGTGAGGACGATGATGATATGCAAAATCGCTTTTATGTTTGTGATTTTTTTTTAACAAAGAACTTTTATATCAAAATAATATACATGAATTTTAAATTATTATCACACGGAAATCCACTTTACTCAAATGGAATAAATTATTGTTGTACAATATTTTGTATATTTTGATAAAAAAAATCTTTACTTGTATTGATAATTTGTTAAAATGTGCCACCCAGTGTCAGAATTGAATATGGGAAAATGAACAGGTTTGCTTCGTTGAAGTTTGCTTGTAGCTACCATCTGGGAATCACGTGACTATAGAACAGGAAAGAAGGAGTTCACCATTATTATGGCCATTTTCTATTACTGGCCATAATTACAAGATAGAGAAACCTTCAATAGCATGCATATTTAAAATATACTTCTACAGTTTTATTATTACTTCCTAGAAGAATGAATATTTAAATTAAATCAATGGCGGTCCTTTTTTGTATTTTATTTAGATCCATAATCAACAACTTTATATTTGTATTAATGCAATTAGAAGCTTGAAAAACAACAAATCAATAAGTTTGTTCAGATTGTTTTATAAAACGGTATAAAATATAAAGGTGAACATAAATTGTGTAATAAAGCTTAAACAATAGTCCGCAATATCGTTGAGGGCCGTCGGACTAACCATCAGATATTACTTTAACATTTTTTTTTAGTTTCGCTTACCATGCCACCTTAAGTAAAATCTTGTGTGTGGATTAAACTTATTAAAAATAATAATTAATAAACACCTCAGTTGTTACGACTATCGTCCTTAAAAGTGACTAGGTTTCACCTTAGCATTTATTGGAAACTGTATTATATATGTTTTCAAGTTGACTAAGGTGCAGAGATAATACAAGTATAATGGCAGTTTAACTGTAGTTGAACACAGTACGAATTTAGTAAAAATAATGTTATTTTGGTAATATTTTTTCCATATCCGTTCCATATCTGGACGATGTGGTTATGGAAGATACATATGGTTCCTGGAATTAGGGGGCGGCAGCTATATTATCCGAGGCCCTTTTTAAGGTGATTTGTGATGGCATGTTTGATCAAATCGGATTATTAGACGCTCCTGAGACCTAGACTATTTGGTTTTATGAAGCGGCTCAACCTTACCAGCGAAAAGCGGTTTGTAAAAGGTAGTGACCCATCTAAGTTTTGGTTTGCGCCCAATGTTGCTTAACTTCAATAATCTACTGAAAACCGCACTAAGAATGCGCTATCGCCACTGAAAATATTATATAATAATAGAAATTCGTAGCTAAATATTTATTTTTTCTTCTTCGTAGTATCAATCCGGTGGATTGGTTTGCAGCAACAGAATCTCGCATCTCGATCTCCATTCCTCTCGGTCCTCCGCAACCCTTTTCAGCTCAGCATAAGCGCTACAATTCATGTCCTCGAACACTTGCTGCAAATACTCCCGTCTAGAGCGCCCTCTACAGTTTCGAACCTCAATCATCCCTTCCACAATGTTGTGAAGAAGACCATCGTGGTGCATAATGTGACTTATCCATCAGGCTCGCCTCTCTGAGATGGTTCTTATTACGTGCATATCTTCCTTGATTATCCCGAGAACCTAATGTTCGTGACGGGGTCTCTCCAGGAAATTCCGAGAATTCTTCTCTGTGATCACATCTCAAAGGCCTCTAGTCTTTTTTATCACTTTCAGATAAGCACCATGTTTTTTATGGTTCATTATTTATATTATTGTACATGTAATATTAAGTGAGTGAAATAAATTTATTTTTGAACTGTATTTGTTGTTAAAATGTGAACAGCTGTCTCGAATGAAGAGCTTCTCGCGGCAGCCACCAGGAGCCGCCTAACGCTGAACATCACTAATAAGTTGATGGATCTGCGGGGATCTGATAAAAAAAACCGGGGCTCAAAACGAACCAAAGGCTCGAGAGTGGAAAAGCGTTTTTCCATTCCCCCCTCCCTCCACCCGCGGCCCTCCCTTCCCTTTGTCTGCCTAGTGGCGCCCGCTACATTCCTCCGGTGGCAATAAACCATGTTTGCCCTCCATACAGAGCTGCCTTACCCTGTTTAAACAGCGTACCTTTATTTGTTGGCTGCTTATATATTTTTCATTAGAGTTGATTATGTAATGTACAATATCATGTTGTTAGCTTATTTTTGCTAATATTGTGTGCGCCTGAATAATTCAGACCGGCATTTGCATTCGGACGGGCGTCTTTATCAGACATGTCGGCCACAACTTGGCTGGGTTAGACCCGTAAACATAATAAAATAACATCGTACTTTACTATACAAAATTAACTGAAAATAAAATACTTGACGTTGTATTTCATCAAAAAGATTGTATTATTGTATGTGGTCTTAAGATAAAAAATATGTATCTCAAGTTAATACATGTGTTTTTAAAACGACCATAGTTAATAACGATTCGAATTATTTTGTCGAAAACATATGACATAACAATTTGGGCATATCGCATATTTAACTATTTGCACGAAATTATATGGCTTTGATACATTCCTGGTGATCCCGAGTAAATCTAAAAAACAGTTCACGTGTCGTCAGCCTGGTCCGTACCGCCCACTAGTGGGCGATACGAACAAAAGTGGTGGGCGGTGGGCGATTTTTAAATTTCCCACATTCCTTCTTGAATTTTTTCCCCCCACATACTGAATTGAAATAAAGCGAGGTTGGTGGGCGGTAGGGAAAATTTACCATGAAAAATAGGCAAAAGTGGGCGCTAGGCATAAAAAGGTTTATGACCCCTGAAACAGTTGATTGTTAATTTCTGGAATAACTTCGAAATTGATCTAAGTAAAAAACGCTAATATATTTTTTATTAATAAGATAAAATACTTATTGCTTATAATTATGTTCTAATATTACGAGAATATTGTATTATTTTAATTTATTGTTTCTTCCATTGTAGGTATAACATATAAAGTCAAATTTTTAATTAAATTTTAAACTTTAATACACACTTAAAATTTTATTAAGAAGTCATTGTGAACTATGCGTTTTAAAATTTAAGCATGAGCAATAAAAAATACGAAAAAATTAAATAATCTTTAAAATTACCATCAATCTTTCTACATACGAGTACAACATTTTCATAAATCAGATTTTTAAAACGTTGTTCCCGAGTCCTGCACTATTTAGTCCTAAGAGGCGGTTCAATCCAAAATAACTACGCGTATAATAATCCCTTCCTTAATATAAAAAATATTTTAGAGAAATCTTTTTAAGAAATCAAAAATATTGTGCGTTATTGGTACGTTGACTCTATACGGAGTTGACTCTATATGACTATATATACCTTACCATATAAAATCATCAATCGAGACTTGGGCAGTGCTAGATTCACTACAACGCTGCAAAATAGACTATCGGTATATAGAGATAATAAAATCTCTTTACAAATCTGCAACAATGATGGTCCAGCTCCATGATAGCACTAACAATATTTCTATAAACAAAGGTGTTAGACAAGGAGATGTTATATCTCCAAAACTCTTCACAAACGCCCTAGAAGATATTTTTAAACTGCTATCCTGGACAAAATGTGGAATAAATATTAACGGAGAGTACATTTCTCACCTCCGATTTGCAGATGACATAGTGCTAATAGCCGAATCACCTAACAAGCTCCAAGACATGCTCTACGACCTCAATGAAGCGTCGAACAAAATTGGTCTGAAAATGAACATGGATAAAACAAAAGCCATGATTAATAGTCATATTTCACAGACCTTTGATCCTATTTCCATTGGAGGAACAGAAATAGAGGTTGTAAACGACTATACCTATCTGGGACAAGTAATACAACTAGGGCGAAATAACTTCTCAAAAGAAATCGACAGGCGCATACAACTGGGATGGGCAGCATTTGGAAAACTAAAGTACATTTTAAAGCGAAAATTCCGCAATGCCTTAAAACTAAGGCGTTTAACCAATGCGTCCTCCTGTATTAACTTATGGCGCAGAGACGTGGAATCTGACAGCAAGTCTTACCCATAAAATAAAAGTCACCCAGCGTGCTATGGAGAGATCCATGCTCGGAGTGTCGCTAAAAGATAGAATCCGAAACGAGGAAATACGCAGAAGAACTCAAGTAGTGGATGCTACCCAACGAATAGGCACACTCAAGTGGCAATGGGCAGGTCATATCTGTCGAAGAGACGACGGTCGATGGGGAAGAAAAGTATTGGAATGGCGCCCAAGAACTGGCAAACGAAGCATTGGCCGACCCCCTACAAGATGGACTGACGATATAAGAAGAATAGCGGGAGTGACCTGGATGCGGAAGGCGGAGGATCGAAGAGGATGGAGACTCATGCGGGAGGCCTACGTTCAACAGTGGACGGACACAGGCTGATGATGATGATGATGATAAAATAAATGTAATTACAAATCTTCACTGAAGTAAACATCTCATCTATTAATAATCACAGATGTTACGTTATTTTGCTTTATTGTGTCAAATTACAAGTCGAAAATCCCTGACCTTTATCCAAATGTGTAGTTATCAATATTATTTATTTATGCTTATTCTGTTATCCTCCCACATACGTTTAGGAAGAGTATCTGAATGTGAGTCAGTGGAGGCATTCGCTCCCCGCGTGTGTACAGACATCGCTTCCATCTTTGCAGTGGCTCCCTATGGGACCGGAGCAGTCAGGATCTCCCGTTAATATTTTATAAATCTTCGGTCGCAAGCGATCGGTTGGCGGCGACAAACTCTACCGCACGTCCACACGTCTAGCGGCAAAGAAGACTACGCGGGCTTACTACACTACACCCGGTGCCGCATAACACACGAGTATACCACAAGAAGAATCAATAGTGATCGAATTCGCACTTTCGACCAATCTATCAACTTCCATCAACATCTTTAGAGTGTCGATCGCTGATAGATTTTTAGACAATTATGCATAAAACCGTATAACAACATTCTTCAAGTATAACCTCCAGTGCTTGGTAGTAAGATTTGTTTATTTGGTCCTATCAACCGCTATTAAAACGATTGCTGTTATTTTTAACGCGAACAATCTCACTTGCACCTAAATGCAAAAGATTGAGTCGTCTTACACGTGCTGAACGATTTACGTTTGTAGAGAAAGAACAGGCAATTTTCAAAAATAAATTCTAAATAAAACTATGTATAATATTATAATTGCATCTGCAGTTAAATTTGTGGCGTTCATATTATTTTCATGGGTGGTTGTAGTTATTGGGTATAATATTTAGATTTATCGTATTTACAATTTTATTTAAGCACTTGTGTAACGGATTAAATATCTTTCTAGAAAATTTCATAGAATCAGATGATGGATTTTATCCTACATGATATATTCTAGTTCAATTAATGACTTCTTTTAGTGACAAGTTAGAATATACATATAATTAGAAATAAATATTTTTTCTCTACAACTGTTCTCTACAATATTGGAAATAATTATTTTTTCGAATTTCTCATGTCATACTCTCATGTCATACATGTCCAACTTGTCATAAATAATAAGTCAGAAGAACAACATACAACACACATACATTTTAAGGATGGTATCAAAAATCTGTATTCTATAAGTATATCTTCTTCAATTAAATCTTAAAACATAATTGTGTGGATAATACAATGGCCATTGATATTGCTAGATTTTTGGTGAAGCAAATTCAAAAGATGCATTCGAGATAACGTGATCTTGTGTCGGACAAAAACGCTTATAATTTATTAAAAAGATAGCGCATTCGTTATTAATAAATTAGGTATTCCGGAAAAATATAATTCTGCAGTTATTTGCAGTCCATACATCGCGTACTAAGGATATGGAGATATATATCTTATAATAACTAGCAATAATGTAGGTCAATGATGCAAAGAAAGATTACCTTGCAGTTGTAAGGACTTGGTGAAATGTGGTTCCGGAAGGCGGGGGATCAAAGATGATGAAGGGAGGCCTACGTTTAATAATGGACGGACACAGGCTGATGATGAAATAAATGTGTCGCAAGACTATCGCTGCATGATTTAAACCATTCCTTTGAATGCCACGAACGATATAAAATACTAGAGGAAAATTGAAATAAGAAGGAAGAAAAATAATGATAAAGGCATTGAGGTCTCTATTTTGAAAAATGATCCATATTATATATTTAAGGCAATGGCGTAGATAGATCAGAAAAAAGGTTTTTTGTTGATATTTTTGTTTTTGTGAGTTGCATTCAATCGAACATTTTAATTGGGGTATTCTCGGTTGTAAGCGCGGGTTGGTCTGTTATCTCGACGTGTTGAGGCTTCCTTCCAATATCTCGTTACGGGCCCCAATGGCCCCGAACAATCGCGCTTGCCGGGCTCCTGTCGGGCTCCTGCCGGACTCCTGCTGGCACGCGGCCCGGGACTCGGTCTCCCGAGCGCATCAATTATGTATTGATGAGCCACGATAACCCACGGAAGGCGCCTGAGGCGACTCTCAACAAGGAGCGATTGAGATCGGGAAGAAAAGAAAAGCGCCCGGCACTATCTTTGTATCTATGACATATTGACTCTCAACAAGTAGCGAGCGAGATCGATAGGAAAAAAAGACTCTCAACAAGTAGCGATCAAGATTAAGAAAAAAAAGAAAAGCACTCGTCTGTCATTTATCTGTGACATATAAATTCTCAATAAGTAGCAATCGAAATCAGAATAAAAATAAAAGCGCCTTGAATTATCTTGTATATATATCGACTCAACAAGTAACAATCGAGATCGAGAAGAAAAGATATGCGGCCTGCTCCATATTGTATCTACGAAAGATACAAAAATAAGTGATCAGTCTACGAAAAATACTGACTTTACCTCGTCGTAAAAGCGAAACCAAGAAAGTCTGTTTCTGATTGTAATAAAATATGTATGTCGTTCTTAAGAAAGAAAGATCAGTTAAAAAAGAGATATATTTATTTTTCTTAATTTGAAACAATAATTGCTCTACAAAAATATGTAAATGTGATTTAAAAATATACGCCCATCAATGAAGGATTATGGAATTCTACTAGGAACTAAAAATTAAAATTTTGAATCGTGCAGTTGTAAGGTATTTCTAAAAAAAAATTTTTTACTAACGGATTCTAAGAGATTTACAAAATCACTTTACGTCAGAACACATCACATGCAGCTTTTTCAGAGTTGGGTGAATTGTTCTTAATAAACATGAAGAAACGAACACTGATCATATTATTCCAACATTCACTGTAATATAAGAAGGTGTTCTTGTTTTGAACCTAAATATATAGTTTCTAAATGTGGAAGTATTGAATTATTGAGCAGAAAGTTGCCGTCGGTAACATGCATCGCGATATGCCATACAATGAAAACAAATTCTACTTACAAAACGGTACATTTTTCCGCAAATAAAAGAGATAAATTCTTCTTTACTACATTACATATATTTATCTACATTTACAAAATAAAAACATAGTGCTTGAATTTTAAATGCACAATTAAACTTTGTAAATAGAAATTTATGTATAAAAAACATCACGACTTTATGTTTAAGTAATGGAAGTATTACAATAATTAAAATTTATTAAGAATGCTAAGTAACGAAATATTACTAATAAACTTGTTGATATTATCGAATATAGTTTAATGCAAGGAAAAACGAGTGGAAGGTAAAAAAATCTTACTAGTAAAGATACAAAAGCTGATGATTATCATTAATGTAATGAATTTTAATATGATACATGTGTACTAGATTATTAAATATGTTAATTTCATACACGGTTTATTATAATGTTTCTAAATTGTTGTGCTTCGTTCCTGATCCCGAAAATGACGGATTTCGTAAATACAAATATATCTATATTACCATAGCGAACAGTAAGAACCCGTAACGCAAATAGATGAATTGAAAGTATATCCCCGGCGGTAGATCATAAGCAAATGAGGGATGAACCCCATTGTATTACATCCAGTCCATTAGGAGCATATTTTTAAATAAACAACGACCACGGCGAGTGAATTTTAAAATCAAATAATTACTTATAAAAAACATCACGGCTCCCCTGTCCCTGGTGGAATAACAACTGTTAATATAATAATCGCTGTACATCTGTAATGTACAAACAACATCTATGGGCGCCTAGTAGTTCACAGTGTATTCTTTCATTTATTACTTGACACGTCATCATTGCATTATATTTGCAAAAATGATTGTTTTTATTTTAAATAATTTCAATTCAATTGCATTTGCAAGATTGATTACTTTATCTGTGTCTTTATTTATAATTAAAAAGCTGTTGTTGGATTTTCATATAAAAAAGATATATTTTTTTTTTACTATAATCGTTATAATATTGGCCGGATTTTTGACGTTATGTAAAAAATTACCAATTTCGAGTAAACGAAATATTATACGGAATATTTATATTACGGTATTTTAATACTCCTTTAATAAATTACTATATGAACTGCCAAACATGTTTGAGGAAATGAAAAATTTCTTATTTTTCCTCCAAATGCGCTACCACGCCACAAATTACTATGAAAAAGTTCTCATAACTTCTTCTCTCAACGTAAGCTAAGTAAATAATATTCATAGTTTTTGATGACCCAATAGAAATAAAATCGATGGTCATCTAGAAAAACGCGCATACGAGAAACATTTGGCAGTTTATTAATAAGTTTTTCAAGATATGGTGATTAGTCCTACACTTTCTCGACCATTTGGTCATACAGGATCATTTCAATTATAAAATATCTATTGATACAGCTATAAAATTTTGCTCATTTCTGAAAAAGTGAAAATAGGTGGTATAATAATAAACTATAAATATTTATTTATTTTCCTTGTTTTTTCTACAAAGAATTTAGTGTACTGCATAGCTAGCGTAAAATTAAGTACTCGTCGTAATCTTCCTAGCTTCATACGTTCTACTGCCTAAACTTAATATATAACGTTCGAACACCATTTGTAAGTTTCAGTAGTTCTCATAGATTGACCTGCACTTTCAAATACCATTCAGTAAATATCCTCCAAATCGTTGCCACATACAGTAGCAACTACTAGGTAGCATGTTTAAAAATGTATGCTTGGGTTAAAAATTAAACGATTGAAGAAAATACCTTAGTGTTATATCTCACAATACTGTAGTTTTTAAAAATCATATATATTTAACAATTTATCACTATTATTAGCTTAATAATGTATGTAATACGCGCAACTATATAAAACTCCGAAAAAAAAAACGAGTGAGATCATTGTGAGATAAAGCTTCTAAAATATGGAAATTCTAATTTTATTTACTAAGATTATAATGTTTATCATACAACAAGGTTTTTGTAAGTCTTTGAATCAAACAATAACTTGATACTGTTCCTACCTCTGTAGATTCACATAATATCATGTCACAATGTAGTTTCTTGAATATAATTGAATTAAAATATTTCTTGCTTTTTGTGGGAAGAATCGCAATCATAAAATATACTTGATGCTAATCACCGTGAAGCATTTATATGGCATTTCTATGGCGTAGCACTTCATATAGAGTAGCTGCACGGTCGGCGGTTCAACCCGGTAGAACGGCCGGATTGCAGCGTGTATGGTGGTGTTCTGCGTAGAACTGGCGTAGCTACCGTAGCTCCGAGGGGCCCGGCTAAGCCACGCGCCAGCGAAATGTAAACATCTTCAAAAATGAATGGATCGAGCCGTCGCGCTTCGCGTACAACATATCGCAAAGTTGAAATGCTTAAAAATGCAAACATAAATATAACTTTAAACAATGCGCTCGCAAAACATACCCACCCACATACACACATGTACGGATAAAACAAAAACAAAAAACAAATAAATATAAATTTTAAATATAAACATCAAATACAATTGAATAAATTTCACAAAAAACCTTACATCATATGATCAAATATAATTCTCAAATAAATTATTATTTAAGTTTAATATCTCACCCAATTTTCAGTATAAACGAAAAATAAATAAATTTTAATACTTATTTTTATTATTTTATTTTTTATGATTATTGATTTTATGTTGGCGACATGTTTTGGCTACGTTAACTACAACGCACTACGACTGTTCAGATGTACTTAATTTATTTTTTAATACGTTATTTAGTCTCGGATGATCCATGAAAATGAAGAAGAGTTTTACCTTGTTATAAATTACTGATTTAAAACACTAAAAGGTATGTATTTGAAGATAAATTTTATTATCGTCATAGTATAAAAATTTTATTCAAAAAAATATATATATACAGAATTCATAACTATTTGTTATGTCAAAAATCATGTTTTTCACCACCCAAAATATATGTGTCATATTAAATCGAATACATATTTTATTAAATGAAAGTATAAATAAATATGAACGTTTATAACAACAATTTTCGAACACCGAACAATTCCTTATAAAAGGGTAGAGTTTCTTATTTTTCTCATTGAGTTGCCGTCGGTTCATTGCAAAACTCAGTTCAGTGCTGTTGTTTATTTTTTGTTTAATTTTGTTTCATCTTATTGTTTCATATTTAAAATCATTCGTTATTAGTAAATATTATATATGAGTTTTATTTTATTTTGTTAGGCATTGTCTTACACATTTTACTTAAATTATTAGAACATTCAAAAGAAACTATTATTGTAATTTTATTGACCGTATAAAGTTTTTTTATATGTTACTAAATACTAAATAATTGTAGTAATTAATTGAAACAATATAAAATATACATACAAACGATAAAACTAACTTAAAATTGTTGAATGTTTTTAAAAAAAAAAAAAACAGAAGGTTATGAATGAGAAAATTAGACATTGATACATTTATATGTATAGGTTTAACATATATAGTTTTATACGCGTAAAACTTTTACATTTTATTTTGTATATGTAGTGAGAAACTATCGAATTATTACCACAAACGTATAATTTCATATCCACGTGTAATTCCTCTTTAATTATTATTGAACTCCCGGCATCATTTATGGCGTATGGGGAAAATCGAATTTTCAAAAATGCCCCACCGGCCGTAGCACGCTAAGGTTATTAGAAGGTAATTAAAACCCATACTTCCACTAAGGGCTGTGTAGCGAAAGGGCTCATTCAAACCACAATTTATATGAAGTGTGTTTGGAACAAAGCTACCGGCGATGCGCGGTAATACAGATATTATGCTCATACATTTATTAAGCTTTTACTTCCTGTAAAATAATTAACTGCCGCTAGAGACCGAAATAATTATTTACGTGCCACGGAGCAAAGTATCCAACATATTATGCTGAAAATGTGCTGAAAATTTACTTTGTGATGTATTAATTTTAGGATGCACTCCTGGGTATGGAAGAATACAGTGAATCTGGCTATTACAAAGATACATGACAACGATTGGTATAAGATATATTATTTATTTTGAGAAAAGTTAAGAGTTACAAAATTAAGCTAACTAGACGTGAGAATACATACATGGAATGGATATATGAGTCGTTCAGTGGTACTCTAGTAGTATATTTTTAATATTTATGCGGCATAAGATATATACAAGAAGAGTCTGCCGAACTAAGAAGTCTTAATAAATGATCAGAAAAAAATGTTATATGTATTACAATATAATATAAATATATTTTTAGTGATTTGTGTTCTGTTGCAGAATCAAATATGTAGTAAATGTCTGATTCGATTATGTTAGTATAAAGTGCAATATTTATTGAATGTATTTTCACATAAAGTATTACTTATTGTTTCGAGATGAAAAAAGTGCAAGTCACTTACATAATCATAAAACATTTGAGATTGAAATAAAACATCTTTATTTTACTTGAAAAAAAATATTTACAATTCTATGCTTTCGAATGTTTCATTATTTGTAAAAATAAATAATACATATTATTATGAAACTGACTACCTTTCTAAGATATTTTTATGTTTGTATTTAAAGTTTGATGACGTGAAAAAAAATCGGTGATATGAGTATTTTAATATAATTGTCTTAATAAAATCATTTTTACGCTTATTTAATGGACTGTGTCAGTTTTTTTACTTGTGGATGGAAGAGATATTTATTTAAACGTTATATACTTTTTATTATTTTGATGACTTAAATATTTTAATATTATATTTTCAAATTATGTAAGGTTTTATGAAGGAAGACAATTTAAAAAATTAAATAAATATTTATTCGTAGTCTATATAATTTAAAAGTAAATATACATATATAAGTAATATAAAGCAGAAGGATGGAAATGGCTAGTTATCAATACATTTTAAATTCTAATGTATTAATAAAGTAAAATCATAAAAAATATTGTTATAGTAATTTTTTAATTGAAAAAACATTTTTTTTATCAGGCAGTATTAAATTATTTTATTTATTATTAATTGTTTTTTTGTAATATTCAACATTTTTCCATGAAATACTAAGAAAACCTAATTTAATAGAAATTAATCTTTAAAAATGTTAGGTTTTCAAAAAGGTTTGACAAACTGACTAATGAATTGAAAAATTTAAGCAGATTCAAAACCATAATTTGTATTTAAAATAAAATATGTATGCATATCATGGTTCTTAAAGTATATAACCAAATCACTTTAGTTAAAAAAAATCTTTGAACTTAGAGGATAATAATAATAAGATACATGTGTATATATTTTAATAAAATCATCAATAAAACATAATACTGTTTCTATTGAAGTAAACGTATACAATTGTAATATATTAACTGAAAAACATTAATATTGTAATTATAATAAGAACCATTTTTAATGCAATAAAATGTACATTGTATTGATGCTACAAATATCTAAGTAAATTCACAAAAATGAAATTGAAGAAAGAGTTATTCATTTTAAAAGTTTAATTCCATGATTTTTCACAAATATAATTTATAATGACATATAGTTGAATGCATCGAAATAATATTTGAGACTTTTATGTTAAAAATTACTACCAGTATGTATGAAAGTTATGTGATCAAAATTAAAAAGGTTTAAATAACAAGTAAGGTTGAAATGATTACTTGTATTTTTGAAATTCGTGGAATTAAAATTTTCAAATAATTTTTATAGACATTTGAAGTAATGACAAAAATACAATCACATAATTCATTAATAACCTGTAAAAAAGGATTAATATTTTAAACATACACACAATAAATTAATATAAGAAGAAAAATACCACATGGTTATTTTGTCATGATTTTTTGATTAAATGTTTGAAAGTGAATAAATGTATGATTTGGATCTATAAAAACAATTGAAATTACTTATTTTGTTTATAATATACCTACACTATCAATATTAAAAACGTGTTTTTAATTTTTTGACTACTAGATCATCTTTAAGATGACATAACAGACAAAATGGCAACCATAAGAATTAATGCATCTATCTATATTTCTATACGATACATATTTCCAATAACATTGCTTAATTTTATTCAATAAGTGAAACAAAAGTAATACTCCATCAATAAAATGCGATATTTATAAGACAGCAGTATACAACGTGTCGCCGCTTACCGACGGATTATTTATTTTTTTACTTTGCTATTTATAAACATTATTTAATTGTTCATACATCAATTATGACACGATTATTAACACATTTTAATGTTTGAGAAGCTAAAAAGGTTATACCGGATTTACAGTTTTTTACGTTTTTGTTGTGATAATATATATATCTGTTTAGAATGTTTCAAAGTATTTATTATATTGCAATGTATTGCTGTAATGATGATTTATTGAGTTTTTATGTGTATATAGTAAAGTTGAGTGTAGCACATAATATTTGAGTAATTAAACAATACTATTTTAATTGTTTCAAAGGTTATAAGGTTTGTCTTGGATTCAGAGACCTAATATTGAGTGTTGTATTTTACGTCAGGTTAGAGAGTATATGTCACGAAAATCATAATATTCATATAATGTTTGTGTTTTTGAAAACTCTAAAAAATCATTTTTATGATGGCTTTAAGGGGCAAGTCGTTGGTTTTAAGAAGTAATATTGAGTGTCGTACTTTCCGCCAGGGTTGAGAGTGAAGCTCAAGGAAAGAGTAATATTAACATAATATCCGAGTGTTTGTAAATTATACACAATCATTTTTTAAGTGGTTTTTGTGAGAGTGTAGTTCACGAAAGGCGTAACATTTAGATAATATTTGAGTGTATGAAAATCTGGTACATTTTTTTGTAAGTGTTTTAGTTGGTGCAATGTATTTAGAAGGTGTGTCGTCGTTTTTTTATGATTGATATTTGTTGTCGTACTTACCGCCGGGTTTGGGACGCATCGGCGAGGGTCTGGGCCGCGGTAGGTCGGGCTGTAGCGCGCCGGGAAGCAGCCGGGCGGGCCGGCCAGGGCGCCGCCCGCCTTCATCTTGTCGGGCGGGTACACGGCACAGCTGCCCCACGGGTCGTCCTCCAGCTTCAGCGCCTTGGACGGCGAGTGATACTGGCGGTCGAAAATCTTGAGGCCTCTTCGTCGACTACTCGGGCGAGAAATACGAACGACGCCCTGATACGCGCGCCGCCGGACCGAACCGCGGATCTCTAAATCCGCGAAAACAAAAAAACGGACGTCTTTCTTTCGAATAAAACCGCGATGGTTTATTTTTTAAATGTCTTTTTTCTGCATATAATCGATCACAAATGTTTTTTTTTTGTCAATTATTTAAATTGTTTAGAGTTCGATTGATCGTTGATCACACATGTTTTCGGAAGCGAATCGGCGATGCGAATGAATGTGTTGTTATTTGTTGTTTTCAGGTAGCGGACGTCATCGTGGCGGATCGCGGCTTCAGCATCGCCTGGGCGGCCGTTCTCGAGGGCGAGCGGAGATAGACTTTGTACGGCGCGTGAGCCTTCACGGTGACGTCACGAAGCGTCGCGGCGGCGCACCACGCCCCCTGACAAAAACGACCCTTTCAGCCCCCAGCATAAAGCCTTCTATCAGTCGCTTGCGTCGAATAGTTGCAAAGCTTTCTCTCCGTCTATTGACGTTTAACAAAAAGTCGCAAGCGCCTCGCCGCTTAAATCCCGATGTGCCCTTATTCGCCTTAGCGGGAGGGGCCGCCCCGAGATACAATGGCCCGGCGCGACGTATTGTGGCCGACTCTTTGTTCCCTCGTCTCTCTCTCTCTTGCGTCTGTCTCTTCGCTCACCCCTGTGCCCCCGCCCCACCCCACCCTACCCTGCCGCGGGACGCCGAGCGTAGCGTAATTAATCCTTTTACAAAGTTTTCTCAGACGTTAAATATCATATTTAAGTTATCTCGTTTTCGGGTGGAAAGTAGCTGTTAAATGCGAAAAATCAGGTAACTGTGGTGAATTTTTTTTATATTAGGGGAAGAACTTTCGGAATTTTTCCACTGCAATTATTAAAAACGTTATTATTATATTAGTATTTGTATAGCGCTCTTTTATGACCCAACGATCATCCCAAAAGCGCTTCTTTGCCTCTCTGATTAAAGAGGTGGGTCTTGAGTTTGCTTCTGAAGGATACCTCCGCTTTAAGCTCTCTTATGCTTTCCGGTAGCGACTTCCAGGCCATTAGTGCCGCGTAGCTGAAAGCCCGATTGCCAAATACTGTGCTAGGACTACCTCCTGTCAGCTGCAGGGTGCTTCTATTTGCTCTAGCCGATCTGAGTGTCTCTCCACGCGCGCTTATTTCTGAAGGCTTGATAAGTTCTGTCAAATAGCCTGGTGCAGTTCCGTTGGGTGCCTTGTAAGCTAAGAGGCATAATTTGTACTGGATTCTAGCCGAAACTCTCAACCAATGCAGTCGGTGTAGTATTGGAGTAATGTGACAGAATTTGGGCGCACATTGTAGACTAGTCGTGCCGCTGCGTTTTGTAACGACTGTAATCGCTTTAGTTGTTTGGCTGGTTGGTCTGCGTGCAGTGCATTGTAGTAGTCTATTTTGGAGACTATAAACGCATTTACCAAGCTCTTTGTAGAGTCTCTGGGTAAGCATCTTTTTACCGACCGTATCTGCCGCAGGTTAAAGAATCCAGATTTCACCGTTTTTGTGATATTACCGCTAAGGTTGAGGAACTGGTCAATTTCTGCTCCCAGCAGCTTGACGATTGTAGAAGGGATGACATCATTACCACATATAGCCAAGGGTTGTAAGTTATACTATTAACATGTACTATCACTTAAATTGCATATATTCTAATAAAATATTGTGAAAATTACGTATTTGAATGATTTTATATTTTATACTGGAGTTCAAATGTATTTATCAAAAGTATAAAATACAACGGAGTCATCTTTCATAATTGCAATTGGATCCAACTACAAATATATTACCTTATCATATTTATACTAAAAAAAATAGTAAGCATAATTTATGATAACACGCATTCCGTGTTTTATAATACAATTGTTTTAAATAATAAAATTTTGGTTTCAATCACTTTTGTTGGCCAAACCAAACTGAAGATCATAAACCATTAACCATTACGTTTTTTTATAAACATACAACTTTTAATTTTAAGAACTTATTCAATGATTCTTCTATATATAATCTCAAATAACATTTTTATCTTACTTACCTTCATCCATAAACTGTTTTTATAATTACCTATATTGGACATGATGTTTGGCTTTATATTAGCCGTTTTTTCTTCTTTAGTCCTTGTTGTTATGTTCATTCAGAGGTAGTGATAAGAGAAATGAATCTGTAAGTAAATATGATAATGCTTTAGCGTAAAATGTTATTAATTGGTTACCCGAAACATAAATTTTTCTTAATAACGGTCTAAGGCTAATTACTTTACTTTTCGTCGGGCACATCGAAAGTATAGTATTAAAAATAGTAACAAATAAAATAATACAAATTTGTTTGCTAAACCATTCTCCCATCCTGAAAAAACAAAGTTCTTCTTCTCTTCTTCCTTTGAAACTAGGTTTTCTGTAAAAATAAAGTAAAATATTAGTATATAGTTTTATATATGTATGTGTTCTTAAATTTTAATTATAACAAGCCAGAAAGTTACTTCATTCGACGAATTTATAAGAAACGATTATTCGAAGCAAGCAAGAATCTTAGTTTTATCCCATTGCGTCTTGTCAACAGATTTAAGGCTACAATAATTCTACTGAATATAATAATAATACAAACAGTGTTTGAGTGCTTTTGGTGCGTTAGGATCAGGGTTACAATAACAGGGGTAGGTAAGAAACATATGAATGAATCAGTCTGCAAGTCAAAAAAAAGCAAGCAAGTGCCTCTCCCCCTGCTTGTTCGTGATCTGAGGGGTATGTGGCGTATGAATTTCATGTATGAACCCAGTAATTCAATTATACCGACATATGGCGGTGTATCAATAGCAAAAGTAGCCGAGCAAGAGATTTCCATCCGTCCTGGGAATGAAGCGGGTCCCGATGCACATACAAGCATTAGATGCTGTTGTGCATACATCATTTAATTATAACGAGAATGTATACAATAAAAAACAATTATGATCTTAACATAAAAAAAGGTTTTTTTTTACTTTTAGAGGAAGTGGTCTTTCATCCGACATGTACAAGTGGCAGCAAAGGGTTTTTAAGTCTTTTCAGTATTACAACCAAAGTATTTGTTATAAAAACGATACGTACAAAAAAACATTTTTTTAAGACAAAAATGTTTATATCAAATGCCTATTAAATATTTAAGCTAACAGCGTATGTCACGATACAGTTTTTAACATAAACAACACAGTGGGTAATATAAGACTATTGATATGCTATTGATAAGTTATAAATTTGTTGTAACATGCGTCGAATACTGGGAGTACGATTGTCTGACTTTGTGAGGAATAACGAGGTGAAAAAAGCCGAAGTTATACCTGTTTGGTTCATATAGGAAGAATGTTGCAGGAGAGCATAAACTACAGCTGCCTTTTTTGAAGTCTCCGGGCTTAGACCATCCTAGTAGGTCGTCAGTAACTGTACACAGAATATCTTCGGCGGATACATGCGAGGCTAAGCTAAAATGGAATGAGGTAAGAACCGAAGCGATTAACAGAGCTTTGTGGCAGCAGTTTGTGACTTCCATATACTCCAGTAAAAGAAGAGGACATGAAAATGGTAATAATGTAAAACGATATTCGTGTAAACGTTTTTTATAATACTTGTGTATTTTAATATTATTTGTAATACACATTATTCATATCCAAAATATACATTGCTATGATATATGATATATTATATCAATGTTACGGTCATATTTACAGTTGAAAGTGCAATATTAGGACAGAGATATGACATTATTGTACGTAGAATATCTGCGTCCCGCTGGGACCGCAAGCATGTTGTAATATGGCTAATCGAAAGTTCAGCACTCCATCAGTGGCGTAATCAAAACTGGGTATCACCAGAATGGACGCGCTCTAACGGCACACATCAGGATGAATTCGTCATAATAGCGGGTCATCAGAATAATCGTATAATAAAACTAGATTGACAATTCTCACGTTGTTAACACAGATTGTATGTTTAAATTTCTATCAGTGGCCGTGAAGTTAGAATGACCACTTTGACATTAAAGGATAATGTGTATGATTGCCTTTCACAAATTACAATACTCTGCAATAATATTTTATGATGCATCTATTTGAAACACCTTTGATGTATTAAAGTTATAAAGGGTCCACCATTTAACTTTTTTTTTTCAACCAGTGTTTATTTCGTGAATGGTAACACTTAGCTCATGTCTGATTTGACAGATAATTAGTTTTATATTTCTGCTAAACGAATATGGTTGTGTATATGCTTGAAAAATGCTGGGAAATATTGCGACATTACTTTGAAAATCAGGCCATTTTTCTTCGAAAATGAGCAAGGAGTGGCCGTTACAGTCAATGGCGATCGTTATCGGGCAATTTTTGTTCACAAAAATTGAAGAACAGGGATATTGGCAACATTTGGTTTCAACAAGTCGGCGCTACGTGCCACACAGCCGAAACTACGCATGTTTTGCACCCCATTTTCAAAAAAAAAAAGTTATTTGGCGGACCTTTTATTATTTAAAGAATCAAGACATCGATAATAAAGTATTTTACCTAAGAAGTTTCATTCGTATGAAATTGCGATGAAAATGAGTAACTAGTTAACTTTAGAGAAAAAAAACCTTAATTTTAAATCATTGTGTACATCTTCATTTATACAAAAATATTAACAGTATATTTCTGAATCACTTCTGGTTTATTAAAGTGATGCAAAATTAATAATCCAACGTAATCTAAAATTGACAGTATGTTTGTTTGTTTAACATGCGAATATTTTTTTTTTCGTAAATCGATAAAAACACGTGGACTGTATCCTATGGATGAAACTAATTTTATTTATAGGTTTTTCTTACACATATCTACAAATTATTTTGTTTTCACCTTGTTAAACCTCGCTCATTTGAATATGTCATTCAAAATCAGAAGGTACTAAATGTTTGGTAGTCTTTAAGGATACATATTCTGTGAATGCAAGATATTTTTATCGAATTCTCTTGATAAGATACCAAAATAATAAGGTGCACAACTTTATATATATACAATAGTCAACAAGTAGATTACAACTTGATAACTATTGTAAATTAGAGTCTAAAGATTTGACTAGTTGCATGGAGTACTATTACGTACTTTTTATGAAACAAAATTGATTGAAAAAAGCTTATTAAATAAGTTACAAACTATTATTACTGTCTTTAGAAATTTACTGAAAAGTAAAATAAATATGTACGATAAAGATAAGTGCTTTGAGTGTACAAAAATTTCAGGTCTGGTAAATCAAGGAATACTGATGGTTGGCAAAATTACTGTCATTAATTTGAATCCGGGTGTGTAATGGATGACGATCAATCTATAGGAGTATGTAGGGGATATTTTGAGAGTATCTCCATTGATTTTTTGCAAGAAACAAACACATCACAAAGTTAGTGATCACATTGTGCAATATGATATTTCCCGTCACGTTGTTGCCCTTGTAACGCCACTGGTCCCCGGGGCCTCGCGAGCGATGCGCCTGCAGAATAAAGCGCGCGGGATCAAAGGATACTTTATCCGCGGGAGATTTCCCATTCAGATTTTTACCCCGCGCTTTCGGGACTTTCGGGGGTACTTAAGTGCGATGCGGCAGAGCCTCGAGTAAATCCAATATCTACAACTGTTCGTCACTACCGATCGCCCATCTCTCTCTCACCGATGTAATGCAATCAAGCGATATATCTATCAACAACTGATACACATACAAATTCATAGTAAACATTATCTTTTGTGAAATTTATTTCATCAACATATCTGCGAAAAATAATCGGCAGTCGACGAGATTCTAATAACGAACCGTTGCAACCCTATTCATTTCATTTCCCAACCATTGCCCGCTCAGTCATTTGTTCCGCCTATTGTATTATTGATACTTATTGTATTATTGATACGCGTATTGTATTATTGATACTTATTTTATACAGATAACGCTTGTTCTAAATTGTACTTTTATTTATCAATATTCAATCAATTGATTTTATTCATAATATTTTTTATACTGGCACTCTAAATATATCTTTGTCATTGGGTTTAATTCACTGATTTACCTGCATATTTTTACATTTTAAAATAAACCTATGATTTAAAACTTGCGATCTTAAATACTGCCACCAATAAAAGCCTAAATTGACCACAATCCTCACTTTTACTAGGCCTGCTCTTCATTCCAACGCTACACAGAGTACATTTATTTATTATTCCCCACAAATTTCTAAGCAGTTGTGTACTTACATAAAAATTTAATATAATGTTAATGGAAAAAACATTTTTTTATCTCTGGTACTTATGTTATATCCGAAAAAGTATTTTTTTATGGATCAATATGTGTCTTCAATTTGTAATTTCCAAAGAATTTATATACGTGGAACCTTTTTGACAGTCATTATTTGACTTCGGAAAAAAAATACTAATATTTAAAATGACTACAAACGTTTTTAAAATGATTTATTTTTGATTGTTCGTTTTAAATGATATTCGTCTGTATTCTTCATCCATGTCAGCTCCAACAAACAGCATACGGTCGCCACGAATGAACACCACAAATTTATTGTCATCTACAATAATCTTCGTCTCATCCCATATCAGCTCAACAAGCCGAGGTCATGTATATTTTGCAACTTAATACTCGTTTTATATGATAAGTGTTGGAAACTTTGATGCTGAAATTATTTGCAGCTTTTAGGCGCTGATAGGATATACTTTTTTAGGTACCATATATAATCCCGATACGCTATAGTTGAGTTAGCACACATGTGAGCATATCGTATGGCGGGCACGTCTGTATTGTAATGTACCTAACTCATCTACATGAATATCGACTGTCCCAAGATAAAACTGACATAGATGCTTTCAAGACGTAATGCTGGCATCACAAATCATACATGCAAACACAGTCTGTTAGAAAATATCGGGATTTCTACGAACTGTACGCGAATATTGCAAAATGTATCCAAAATATATAATACGACAAAATTAATTTGATTCTAATAAAATGTAATACTACTGCTATAATCAAATGTAATAAAACGTTAGTTTAATTAAAATAACGATTTTCCAAAAAACATAATATCATATTATCAAGAACAATACAGTTTATTTAAAATAAATATTTCTTAATTAACTGAAAATTAGTTCCAATAAAAAGTGTTACATAATTTTACAAAAATAAATAGCAAATAATAGTAATACAATTGGGCAAAAAATTTACCTCTTTCACATATTACAAATATGATAATTTTCATTTAATATATTATGATCAATTATCTAAATTTTTACACCGTCATTTATTTTTTAAAAAAGCATAGTAAATTAACTGGAAGTGAAAATATAACAAAAGAAAATAAGTATTATAAAATAAAAAAGTTCGTTAAACGGTAAAAATTTTTTTTTGCTTAAACCAACGCAAAAATATAAATAATACGTTTTTCAAATTACATTTCATGGTTATAGAGCAGAATTACAATGTACGATTAATTAATTTGTTAATAATTCTGGTGTTTGCCATGCTGGCTGAGGATTCACGGAATGCTACAGCCGTTTAACTTGTTTCCTTTTTTCAAATTATTTTAAACTTATTTTTATTTAAAAGACATTTAGCTGTAACAGACATTTTCCTTATTAGATTTTTACATATTTATTAGAATATTATTTTATTATTTCAATATTCAAATCTACTTTTGTAGATCATTGATCATATATTACAATATTATTAATAATTAAATATACGAATACTATACATCAAATTCTTTTAAACGCGTCAATTCAAGCTGAAAAATAACTCTTTCGAAAAGTAGTAATATTAAGCTTGTGAATAAATGAAGAATGATTGAATAATAAAAAATAAAAATATACATACTTTGAATATATACTATAGCGACATCTATCATACGATGATAACAATGACATAAATACAAGTTCCAACGTGAGTCAGCTCAGGCACAGCAATAGCCAAGGTGGCTGAGCGGTATGAATACCTGGGCATAGGTCCGCGGTTCGCATCCCGCTTCTGCCGTTATTTTTCTGCTTGAATTGACGCGTTTAAAAGAGTTTGATGTATAGTATATGTATATTTAATTACTAAGACATTTTCACTTCAATTAATACGTTATGTACAGGTTTTGTACAACATTGTTCACATAATCCGTCATACATCACAATTACTATTTCAGCCCTTTCAGTGTCTCTCGCGCAGCATTGTGCGGATGCGCCATTAATCCTACAGCTCGGCGATACAACCCAAGAGTAGTTAAAATTATGCGTTCAATCCTTTACAGCCCTAATGCACCAGCAGGTGGACAGAGGGCGCTCAACCCTCCCTGCGGATTCCTCTCGAAGCATTAATCGAGCATTTGATTTGAACCGACCGGGCCCCGTCTCTAGCGGAACCCGGTATGAATAATATTACTTACCCCCTCGACGTTAAGGGGCTTGAAAGGGTTAAAAACCATCAGGATTTTTTATGCAGTGGATTCTAATTCCTCGTGCGGTAAATTTGCAAATCAAAACCTTGTAATCTGACGCGTATCAAGTATAATATGCAATGCTCAACGAGACGAAAAATGATTAGTTTTATTTAGCGTACTTTATAATTGATAAAATTTCCGTGATATATAAGAGATCCATACTGTCTTTATTGCTGCTGTATTGTTCGCATTATTATGACAGCTTATCAAAAAACTATGCAAATGTATAATATGTTTAGAAAAAAGGTGCCTGCGTAGAATACTGGGGGTACGATGGTTTGACTTTGTGAGGAATGACGAGATGAGAAATCATACTCGGTGGAGCTGCGGGAAACAGCTGACATGGGATGAGGTGAAGACCTTAGTGGCTGACAGAGCTTTGTGGCGGAAGTTCGTCACAGTTAGGGGAGCTGACATGGTGATGATGATGATGAAGAAAAGAGTTAATATTTTCTGAATAAATTGATGTATTTCGTAGGATGCAAGAACACAATGACACTTATTTTTTTTTAAATTTAAATATTTATATCATAACAGCAGACAAAACAAAAGACAAGATATAAATATTTCAGATAATATCATATTTCTAACAAGAAAAAATATGGTACCTTAGAAGCATATATCAAATAATTAAATGCTGAATAGTTCCTTAATTATTGTGGATACCGATCCGTAAGCGAAAACACATCTTTAATGTATATTCTCATATATGGTCATGTAAACGTATTGCATTGCCACTAGAGGTGAGTTTTCGGGCCATAATCAAACATAAAATTGAACCGATATTTTTTCACATCACAACGCATCATTGGAGTTTGCAAAGCTCGTTCGCATGAAAATACAACAAAAATAAACATATTGCATTTTTCATATTGCTAATGAAATGCATATTTTATTAAACAAAATGAACTGCGCTATTTTTTTCCACAGAGTTACTCTCGGCTCCAAAAATTCGATTTACAATAAAAAAAATCATACAACGGATACAAATTATGTTTACTGTTATTAAAAAAATATGTCATGTTATAAATATCGTTGAATTTTAAATGATTTATATGAAAATATGCTAATTTTTTTTTTATTTTTTTTATTTAATCAAACATAATAGGATACATTTAAGATTTTATTGACAGTATTAAATAATTTTTTTTTTTTTTATTGTTTTTTTTTTTGAAATTCGCTTTCCACGCCGCTTAAAGGTAGATCTTGTGTGTGGCGTGGGATTCATCTTTGATTTAAGTGTTGTATAATTTATATTATTATTTTTTCACATTTTTTACATACTAACATTTTTTTTTTTAGAATATAAAATAATATCATTAAAATTTATAACTTTTTTATAGTCAAAGTGACAATTTCAGCATCATTTACATATATATTTCGATTCTTTAATAGCCTCGACCCATCTAAGTCTCAATTTCCACCAGACACCTTTTAATGAACTTAATATAATCAATACCTTTTTAACAATATAAATATTTTATAGAATTTATATAAATTCTATACTTATTATGCTTGGATCATATACATACAACTACTACTTAGTACCTAGCTTGAATCATATACAGAGAGGTTTACATTAGTATCATTTTAATAATAGTAACATTATAATGTAATAAAAAAATTATATACATATCATTTATTTCTCATTTTTGTACAATTACGTCAGATCTGATTTTTATAATTTTGAAGAACCGTTTTACCCTTTTATTCATTATGATGTGAAATATCTGAAATTTAATATCTGTGGAAAAATAAAAATTAATATACACATTTTGAGTTTCTAGTATTATATAAATGCTTACTATGGTAAAAAAATTTCAATAAAAAGAGGACGTTACTATACGAAGTACTCGCACTCTCACCTTCAAGCGTCATTGCAGCAACACCAAACAAAATTTTGCAACAAGAAACAACCTCTTCCGCAAACTGACCAATACTCACTGGGGAGCCCAACCACCCCTTCTTCGTACCTCAGCTTTCGCACTTTGTTTCTCAGCTGGAGAATATGTGGCACCAGTGTGGGGTCTATCAGCCCATTGTAATCAAGTGGATGCTGCCATGAATTATGCGTGCAGAGTCGTCATAGGCTGCCTCAAACCAACACCCATTTCAAAACTATATCCCTTGGCTGGTATCGCACCACTAAACATAAGACGCAAAGTCATATGCGCCGAAGAAATGCTTAAGGCAATCAACCAACCGTCCCACTGTTTGTATAATCAGATACCCCCAATACACAGACTAAAGTCGCGAAGCAGCTTTCTGAGATCCACACAACCTCTTACATCCGGCCCTTAAAATGAGAGACTCCAGCTCTGGCGACAAGTCGCACCACATGATTTCATTTCTCCAAAGGAAGGCCTCCCAACTGGCAAGAAACTTGACTGGCGGACCTGTAAATCCCCGAACAGATTAAGAACCGGAGTTGGTAGAACAAAGAACAACCTCGAGTGGTGGGGAATTCTTCGGCAGGGAGAGCCACTATTGTGCGACTGCGGAGACCAGACCGCCTCACACCTAAGATCCTGCTCCATGTGCCTAACAAGCTGCACACCTCAAGACCTTATGCTAGGCAACACACGGGCTATCGATTTTGCCAGATACACACAAAGAAGAAGATTTTACGAAGTAACAAAATTATAACTGTCTCCTAGTTCATTGATATGTTTGATCTGTACTAATAAGAATAACCATAATTAATTTTAAAATAACGTTTATAATATTAAAAGTAACAATATTAATTTGTACTGAATTTTGCACTGTGAAATGTTAACATGGTATTTAGATGAAGCATGTTAACATTTCTTGTTTCAGTCTGTTTTATCCATTAAAAAAAACTTTTCAGTCTTTTGTGATATTATTAATTTATTCACTATTATAATTAAACACTTAGACAAGCATAACAATTACAATTTAAATACCGATTATTAATATTATTATCAATTCATTCGAATTTTAAATACATCCGTTGCGGGTGACAGTTTAATTTTTTTTTGAAGGGTTGTATCTTGTTAGAGTTTTGCCTTGCACTGCTGGCCGTTCACGGCTGGGTAACAATAATTAAAATCAATATAACCCAAGCGGAAGAGGGTGATGCGGTGATTTCCCGATTTTGGTCGAAGTCATTTCCGAATCGAAACAGAATTATTGCGGATGTGGTTAAGTGAAATTTGCCACTGCCACGAGCGGAGCATGGCAGGGTAGTGGTATAACGTTAATTTCATATACGAGTATTCACATACCGAAAGATCCTGGGTTCAAAGACTGAAAATATATTCGAATAAGAATTCATTTCATTGCCATTATCTTTCACACGTTTAGATCGATGCGAAGTATTATCCTTTACCTATACTCGTACGTAAATATTGAGTTTATTATATATATAACCACAACTAAATTCTGATAAAATCATGAAAGACTTTATTTATTTTGCAAAAGTGAAATCTAGATTATATTAGAGTTTTAGTTTCAAAAATCGTCACCGTCAATATTTGACAGCTATTTTATTAATCAATCAGTTTTTTAAGTAGGCGATTAATTGATAAATACAAAGAAATCTATAATTTACCATATGCGTATTGAGGTATTTCGGTAATTGCACAAATTTTAGGCATTAACTGTGCTTCATGGATATACGAATACATTCTTCTTCGTAGTATCAATCCGGTGGATTGGTTTGCAGCAACAGAATCTTGAATCTCGATCTCCATTCCTCTCGGTCCTCCGCAACCCTTTTCAGCTCAGCATAAGCGCTACAATTCATGTCCTCGAATACTTGCTGCAAATACTCCCGTCTAGGGCGCCCCTCTACAGTTTCTACCCTCAACCATCCCCTCCACAATATCGTGAAGGAGACCATCGTGGCGCATGATGTGACCAATCCATCAGGCTCGCCTCTCTGAGATGGTTCTTATTAGTTGCCTATCTTCCTTGATTATTCTGAGAACCTCATTGTTCGTGACGTGGTCTCTCCAGGAAATTCCGAGAATTCTTCTGTACGACCACATCTCAAAGAAACCTCTAGTCTTTTTTTTATCACTTTCAGATAAGCACCATGTCTCACAGCCGTACATTAAGATGCTCCAAACAAGTGTTTTGGCAAGTTGCTTGCGGAGCCCTAAAGAAATATTCTTTGACTCAAGAATTGTGGCTTTTTTATTGAAAGCTAGCCTTGCTTGATGTATTCGACTGTTGACTTCTCTTTTTGTTCTGCCATCCCAGGTGATCGTACTTCCAAGGTATACAAATTCTTTTGCATCTTTTAGGGTTACTCCTAGCATTGATATTTTAATTTTCTGCTGCTTAATTTGCGGCTTACTTTCATGACTTTTGTTTTTGTGCTGTTTATCTTCATATTGTAGTTGGAATTAAATATGTTTTCCATGGATGTCAGCGCTTCCGTGAGTTCATCTTCAGTTTCAGCAATCAGAGCAATGTCATCAGCAAACCTTATCATATCAATCTATTGGCCATGTATTTTAACCCCCTCTCTATGGCCCATTTTTTCCCTGATGTTATTAATTGCATTTTGTATGTATACGTTGAAGAGTACAGGCGAAAGAGAGCATCCTTGTTTCACCCCTTGGCGTATTTTTGCTTCCTTTTGGACATTTCCAAGTGATATTATGGCAGCTTCTTCTTTGTAAAGTGAAAATATGAGTCTTCGTTCCTTGTATTTGACTCCAATTTCTTTCATAACATCGAAGAACCTCTCCCAATCTACTTTATCAAATGCTTTTTCAATGTCCACGAAGGCAACATATGTATCTTGGTCTCCTTTTATCCTCTTCTCCAAGATCATACGCAGGGATAAGATTGCTTCTCTGGTTCCCATTCTTTTTCTAAATCCAAATTGATCGCTAGTGAGAGTCTTTTCTATTTTTGGTTCAATTCTATGTAGGATTATGTTGGTCAGTATTTTGGATGCATGGGATAGAATACTGAATGTTCGGTGTTGTTCACATTTTGTTGTTCCGGGCTTCTTGGGCAGAGTTACAATTTGACACTTTTTGAAGTCTTCTGGCGTTATTCCTGTATTGTAGATCATCTGAGTCATTGTGAACAGAGCATCTAGAGTTCCGGTTCCTGCCGACTTTATTAGTTCAGCTGGTAGGTCATCAATCCCTGGTGTTTTTCCATCTTTGAGCTTTTTTAATGCGAAGTCAAATTCTTCTCGGATAATTGGGTCTCCCAAATCATCGGCGTCTTCATCAGTTTCGTTTTCTATCACACTCTCAAAGCTGGTATCATTACTTCCGTTGTATAGTGTTTCCAGGTACTGTTTCCATCTCTCACCTATTTGTGTATCTTCAAACAGTATTTTCCCGTTCTCTGCTTCTATCGCTTTACGAGTACATATAGTATTCTATTATACGAGTATGTAAATTACCACATACGTGTATGGGTGTGATCATTTAATTATTTTAATAGATGATAGAATATACAAATCCATCTAACAACGGAAAGTGGAGAATAAAAATAGTCTAATAGAAATCACTGAACCATTTACTGGAGGCGGAAGCTTTAGATATTATTTTTGATTCCCAACGACCGCAGTTCACATCCGCATACCGGCAAATTTAACAGTTAAAACGTCTCCGTCAATGTCTTACATTGTAGGGTGAGTTATCAATATAGAAGCATATAAACAAAACTGAAAATTATCATTAAAATATATTTTTTACCATTTCTTAACAAGGAACATCACGAAAATGAGACCGCGGTCACAAAACGCTTCGTTAGTCTTTTTATATCAGAAACAATCACACTACAGATTGCCTACGTAATATTTTTAAATTAGATTTCAAAATTAATTCAAAACCATTAACAGATCGTTTAAGCATCAAGTTACATGTTGATTATAATATATAACAGGTACATAGGTTATCAATTTTAATACTAACAAAAATCATTTTTACATTCTTGATCCATACGTTTTAAATAAAAGGTTGTTAAAGGCATAGTTATACTTTTTAAAAATATATGTAATAAAATTAATCACTCAGTAATCGATATTTAAATTAAAGTAACTGCAAATTCAAAACAAATCTGAATATACTTTCATTATACAATAAAACTAGTCGATTCGATCAGAAACATTTATTTTACTGTAGACACTTTTGGCGTCCTTAGAGGTCATAATTCCAAAACGTTTACTTATTTCCATACACATTTTAAGTCGGATTCAAATAAACATATTTGTTTTATGAATCAAAGTATGTAAGTATTGTTTTGTAGTTATTTCATTTGGTTTTTTTTAAATGAAATACACCACTTAGCTTTACCTGTGGTATCACTCAACTAGTAATTTTATATATCGGTCGTTCGGTATAGTTCCTGTGCTAGCCCTCCGGTCCGGAAATTGTTACGGGAAAAATATCGGTGCCTAAAGACCTCTAACAACCTTGGATGGGGGACTCGGGACGGTAATGAGCAGCGGAAGCGACCAAAAGGTGGCTGGGGAGAGGGGCAGGTTAAAAAACTGGAGAAGGGTAGCTTAAAATTACTGGAAAATACACGCATTAAAAATAAGCGCAGGTGCTTACTGCGTTTACGAGGTGTTCATAATGTTTAATGTGGATTTCAATCGTGGTGGCTTAATGTAATGTATTGGGAGATGCAAGTATTGCGTATATATATGTAGTATGGAATATTAAAAGAAAACATCTAGATAATTCTATTACTTTGATAAAATGATCCTGTGGAGAATATCAGTAGTACGATGGTTTTGGTATAGATATATAAGTATTGGTAGTGAAGACTGGCGATGTAGAAAGCGAATACGGCAATCTTCTTTTTGAGAGACTGTATATAGATGAAGTATTCCTGACTGGGACAAGTTAATATGATGCCTCATGAGAGCATTAACTGCATTTATATTTTTCTAAGGCAACAGGGCACTAATCGTTGCCTACCTTGGAAGGATATGAGTAATTACACGTAGAGAGCTTAAGCATGGTGCGTGGTTTTGACCTTGACTGTCTTCATGTTTTTGAAAGGCCACTCGATATTTGAATAAACCACAAACTGTATGACTTCTATAAAAAAATATACATTCCTGAGTTTATGCTTATGTTTTTATTGAAATGAGTGGATTCCAATTGTCTGCCAAATTCAATTGATAATCATATTTTTGTGTAATGAACGTGGACGCAATTATATTAGAAATTAATAACAATTATTAATAATATTCCATATAAAGATTAATTTGTTCATCAACTTTCAATCACATTTTTGCATTCTAATTGCGTTATTTTTATATCATTTGAATATTTTAATTTTTCGAACCAAATCAACTGTTAAATAGTATTCATATTAAAGTAGGGAACTACAAATAAATGTGAGGACTACTAGATAATGGCCGGTTGGGAAGTTTGAACGAAACAGTCAGTCCATATAAGTACGGGTATATAAAAGAGAAAAGTATGATTTTTCTTTTGTATCCAAATTTCCTACTTTTCAATTGAAACTTATGTACCAATGACGACGTCGCTTTTATAAACGCAAGTATTTAATTATTGCGTTTCGTTCTGCGGCGCTTAATATATTTAAGCTTAGTTTTAATTAAGGACGCCTCTTCAGGAGCTAATGGTCTTAGATTTTTCCATGGATTTTTAATGTATGTGAATACTGCAAGGGATGTTCAATGTCCGGCACACGATTCAAACCGCGGGTTGAATATATCTCAATAATTCACATGACCGCTACGTCTATTTAATGGCATACAAGACATTTTAACTACTACTATCGTACAGTCCAAGGGTCGGCAAACTAAAAATGGATGCAATTTCCTCAGTTTGCTGGTAAAGCATGTTTTCACCCCCTTGCAAAATGTTACCGTCTATGACTGATAACCTGAAACTGCTTATTATACTGTAGAATTGGACACTGCAATTGGATTTTTTTTATGTTTCGTTGAATAATAATTGTCACACCATTTGTTCTCTCCCACATACCGAATTAATATTCAAATGCAGACAAGCTTCTTCAGCAATTATCTAAGTTTGGGTTTAGCTTATAAAATTTTGATACTAATTTACAAAGCAATTTAAATACAATAACCATTATAGTTACAACAGGTTCTGTGTTGAGAACTTTAAATATATAATATCATTTTAGTTACGTCGTATGGGGCTAAACATTTGATTTTATAAACTGCATAATATCATTACGTTCTTAACTTTTAAGTGACTTGGAAAAGTTAATAAGAACAGGATTGTCGATTTTTACTATTATTTACATAGTTTATTTGTATACTGTATTTTTTTACTAAACGAATGCTAACAGTATCTAAATCGATTCCTCATACCAAACTACTCATAAGTAAAAAAAATACTCAAATACTCTATCCATAACACAAACCTCTCGAGTAATCTTATAATAAGTAAACTATTCATATCTGATTTTAAAATATTATAGCGTGACTTAAAAATAAGTCATTATGTTTACATGACCGCATATTTTCATAAATTCTCTACCCAAGAAAATATCACAAAGCAAACCCTCTCAAGCCACAATCACTTTGTCTAAGAATCATATTATTTGTAATAATTTAATCAGTTTGATCAAGTGGCGTACCAGAGTGAATTAAATTGTGTAATCGCTCGAAGTGAAGCGGAATTGTAACGGAAATTTTGTGGTAATCAATGTAGTCCCCTCCATATACAGTAAAATGAAACTTAACAACTTACAGGGCGGGCTCAGAATATATTTTTATGTTATGTGTACAGGTAGATTATATCAATGATCAGAGTGAACATTCTTTATTAGATATAAAAATTTTAATTATCATAAGCATATGATATGGAATTGGGTAAGTATACGTAAGTATAACATACATTTTACTATGATGTAATCTCAATTTAATTTGAACAAGCTTTTTTTCCTTTAATTTTCAGAAAAAGACGCAAAGAGGAAAGAGGGAGTGATATTCTGTAAGCTGCTCTATGGACCGATATCCTTTCTATCAGGTCACAGTAGTCGGTTTTAAAATGATTGCTTCATATTTCGTTGTCATAAGCCACACTTTATTTAAATATATATAATAAATAAGTAACTTTACTAATAATAATTCAGTTTAGGACTAAGAAAACGGCCTTGTGACTTGGCAGAGCGCATTGAAGTTAATTTGAGGGCCGCACGTAAAGGGCTCACTTGTAAAGGCCGCAATTTGCGTTAATCCATCAAACAATTACAAATAAATAATCACAAACATAATGCACATGTGACATATCAAAACAAAAAACATAGATTCTTGAATTCTTTAATTTCTCCGTTCCGGGCAGATATATTAGTGCTCGTAGTCATCCATTATTTTTCATTCCAGTTGGTATCTGTGGAGTTTCTAGTATTCAATAAAATTCAATTCAACTGCGATGGTTTTTCTAATTGGCTTACAGCACACCTCGATCCTTTTTTCACATTATTTTCTTCTTTTATCGATGGCATTAGTTGCATGGATCTTAGAGAACTGTAACAAGTGTTTTTCTGTTTTTTTTTCAATTATTTATTGTTTTCCTCATTTATGCTTGATATATTTTATTATTAGTGATTTTGTGTTTTACTTAACACATTTTTCACGCATTTATACATATATGTATCCTTGAAATAAGTTAAACGAATACTGTAAAGGATCACACCTTACACTCATATCTGCTTCGTTTTCTTGCTATAAAGACTATGTTTGAAACTATTTAAACGTAAAGCGACTGCATCATCATCATCATCATCAGAATGTGTACGTCCACTGTTGAACGTAGGCCTCCCGCATGAGTCTGCATCCTCTTCGATCCTCCGCCTTCCGCATCCAGGTCACTCCCGACTGTATCAAGTGCAGTTAAACATTTTTTTTTTTAAATAAATTGATAAAACTGTTTTCAAATAAAAAAAAAAAAAATTCAGTAAAAATAAACACCCATTTTGGATCTGTTGATTTCGGATGTCGTGCTTGTAACAATCATCGCGCGCGTGCCGGGCACGTGCCCGGCCCGCGGTCTTACTCTGCTTGTATTACATTTCAATAAGCACACGAGCACTTGCCGGGGGACAGAGTGTTTTGTTACTCTTACAATAATTAAAGTTCGCACACCACTTACCACTAAGCAGAATACGCACCCGCATATAAAATATCCTTAGGCGTCCTTAAAAAAAACATTTCAAAAGCAACGAATATGAAATATGCTTTATTACCCGCTGGTATTTTATCTGATTAAATTGTCTTGTATAATTATTGCTACAAAATCAGTAGCTATTTAAACACAATTCACATACCTTAACATAGGTCTCTCACCTAAGTCTCATTTTTATTCCTCCTCTAATGTATTTGTTGTACATTTTTTTTTTGCTTGAAATTTTTTTTTTTTTCTATTTAATAGTTGAAAAAAAGTAAAATATGCTGACGATAATGCTTTGAAAATTATTTATTCGAAAAGGTTCCATTATATTTTTAATAATAATAAATTATTTATTTCACAAGCAACCTAATATATCAGATATAAAAATATATAGGCTATGTATCATAAAGTAAGTTGTAAAAAAATACAATTGCAATTTTAAAATACTAATACTAATGTTACTATGCTTAAAATCGCTGAAAGTAAGTATAAGGTATTTATAAACATATAAAATGAAATTCGATTAAATGTCATTTATTTAGGTAAATATTCAACGAGCAACCTATATCTAGTTGAAAAAATTTGCTTTACAAACAACGTAATACTTTTACTAAACAATATTCAGTTTTCATCGCCGGCGGTCATAGCACAATGTTCAAAACATTTGCTTTGCAAGCCAAAGGTAGTGGGTTCGATCCCCGACGAAGATTTAAAAAACGTTTTTTTTTATCGATTTTTGAGCTCTAAAATACCCCCGGTTGGTGTGAATTTGATCAATCACCCGTAAAATGTCAGTCATAGCCTAATAATTGAAATTGGTGGTAGATGAAAGTCGTCCCGTGAAAACCACCCATTCATAGTAAATTCCTGTAATAATAAAGGATGATGCGTGAATCTCGGGATCAACACTCCACATGCAGCGTTTAGCCATATACACCATGGTAAGCGTCATAGAATTCCACAGATGAGACTTCAGAATTACTATCACCATCTATCGGTATTCTCCTGTATGTGCTTATATAAATAAAAAAAAATCGTCTCCATTATTAGTGTATAATAGATCATATTGACGACCGCTTAAAAAAATAAGTCGTCGCCTCTTTAACGCTGCATGGATGAATTTAAATTATATTTAGCATAAAAAAAAACAGTGGATGTCAAAAAATCACGGGTGTCACTTGAAGTGGAACGTCATTAACAGTGCACGCCCTCTCCTTTTGAATGGGTTCGGCTCCGGTTTGTTTTAACCGGGAGACACTGGGGTGGGAGCCGCGTCAAGTGCGTGCGCACGCGGACTATTATCGGAAGGGTGACCGCTTCAACGACGGAGAAAGCTCGGCGAAAAAACCTCGACAGATTGCCTAATCACCGGTCAACGATTGTGTACCGGAAGCTAGGTGATTGTATCGCATTCTGTTTTTGTTATCGCGCACGTGGTACGCTTCTCGAAAAAATATAACAACACAAAATGTAGGTTTTAGTGGAACCTCGATTAACTGTTTTTTAAAAATACGTTTTCCCGAATTGACCGATCATTTTGTATAGTCCTGGTAAATACTTATGAGATTCAATGTAAAATACTTTAAAGATTTTAGACACAATATGTTTTCCCGCAAATATCGTTTTTTATACGCTCCTTTGAATACGGAAAATCGTGCTTTCGTTGTATAAAAATATGTAAGGATATATTTTATTATATTGTCACTTTATTTTGCGAAATTCATGAAAAATAAACATGATCCCTGACTATTTAATAAAACAAATCATTTTATTGTAATCCAATACAACTTAAAATTCTCGTGCTGTAAAGTGAAACGTTCAATCAAATGTAATAAGTTATTTAGGTAAATACTAAGTGATCATGCATTTTCATGACTGTAATAAAAAAACATGATCTTCATATCTATCGGACATAGAGATTTAATCTATTATTAGTAGCATTATCTATGCAACGTGACCTACTTCGTTACTCAGTTTAAGATCATCAGAGAAGCAGCCATTTTAACTTGTTTTACCATCAATTTTCATTCAATTACGTTTAAATTTACATACTCTACGTACTAGACCAACTCCAGTATTTAAATAATTTATTTTAATTTTATCATCAATTTGCAATGAAGGATGGTCTTATCGGTCTTCCGTGACTTTTAACTGGATCAGCTGGACGATTGCATGTAAAAAGAACGTGTAGTATAGTATTTGTGTACGTTGCTTATGTACGTATATTTTTATAAAGGTGCTTTAGATATTCATATTATATTTAGAAGGAAATAAAAACCGCAAGATTATTTCAAAGCATGCATCTGGTGTTAAAGAAAGAACCATAGAAGCAGGAACTTTTTCATCGCATGCAGCCGGCATCTGTCAACTGTATAGATTTTCTTGAAAAGGTTTAAATTTGATGAATAAGTGTATGAAGAATCAATTGAAAAGTTCCGAAGAAAACAACACGATAGTAGCGATTAAAAATACTATAAGTACTGAATGCGCGTGTTTGTTCCTAGGATATGAAATCAGACGTTATGGTACCATTGTTTATCAAACCCGTCGCCCTTCTTAGAATCGAAGTGATCTTATAAGTGCGATTGCAAGATAAACACGAGTTACTTTTCTCTGCTACGAGAAAAAGAAAAGAGGTGAGAAGTGGAGATATATTAATAATAATTTATATGAAATATATTTATTTCCTTATGTATTGGCAAGTATATGTTGATAGGGCGATGGCTATGACGGATACATAAGTAGTTATTGGCTGCCTTCGCATGCAGATCCATCTGACATTAAATGTTGCTGGGCGGTCCCAGCGGCCATAAATAAGAGAAGCATCGTAAATTGGTACCCACTTTCCAGGCGGATCCGAATATCCTCGGCGGATTTGATGAAAATATCAAGAAATATCGCATAAAGTTAATGTGGCAAGGCAACCGTAAACTCACAGCATATTCCGTCTGTCTTTGGCTGCTTCTCCGGTAGGTGAGTTGAACAGATCCGAATTTAGAGAGTTTCACAGTAAGGCACAAAAAGTCACCGAAGAAAACTGGATGCAATGAATAAAGAGGCGTGTGAGTCTAGCAAAATAACATTATAATAATTTCTGTTAATCTATTCAAGCATTTTTGATTTATGATTCATCTCTGACAAAAATAGAGGATACTGATATAGAGAGTCTTGTGAAAACAAAGAAAATTCAAAATGAACGATTCGTAGATCGATCATTTTAGAGATGGACGGACCAATTTAAAATTGCCATAGGACCATCACCGACAAACTCGTCTTACACTTGCCGAACATCAGAATTATGAAGAATTTCTTCAAGAGGCAGATAAATATACACTTGCAATCTCCCCAACCCACCACAAACACCATCACAACACACGTTTCCCGCATGCCTAGCTGAACGTCATAGAGTGCACTGTTCTCGACCGGTTGTTCTCTCGCGATTATATAAAAAAACTGTTTTCGATCCGTTCTAATATAATAATTGGAAAAATTTAAAAGAATAATAAGAAAAAATCTGTCATTAAAAACTGTCATGAAATGGTCGCAGTAGTAAGTGTTGAAGTCTCGATGAAGAAAGAAAAATAAAAATAAGACTATTTTTTTATGTATAAAATTTAAGGAGTTTATATGATTTTTCATGAAAAAAAAATTAAGTGCAGTATAAGTAATCAGTGGATAATTCATGTACATTGAACATTTTCTCAGCAAATAAAAGGTATTGCACAACACGGTCATAACATATATTTTTTATAGATTATGGATTATAGTTGGAGAAGTATATGTCGTTCTTTCTATATAAAATATTTTCAAATAATACGAAAAGTTTATCATAAATAATAGAATAGCTTTAAATCCATAAAACCAAAATATTTGTCACTTTTTTTCATTATGTAACAATTTTTGAAATTCGACATATATTTGTACAATATTTTTCTTTTAAAATTATAATAATGATGTAAATTTACTCTTTGGAACCCAAATAAAATGCAGTACAATCCAGTAAATCGTGTATTTGTGTATCACCTACGTGTTCGGTCCTGGTTCAGGCAAATTTAGAAGGAATACCCCTCCCATGCATTATTGATTATGATATCGAAATAAATCAAAAGAACATCACGTGCACAAACACGGGGAGCTGCGAGGAGAACGATGCTGGAGCGGGATACAGCCAATATCATGCTTCCAACTACTTTAGTCCTAGCTCCTAATACAGTGCATATAGCCACCACAAACAAACCAAGGACCTCTAATACATTCATGTCTCACACTTTTCCTGATTCTGAAATTCCACCAAATTTATTGTATTATTCAATTAATACTATATTCTTACTTAACACCGATTAATGAAAGAAATATTTATTTTTAAAATTCATTTCTAAGTACTCCTAAAATGTTTTTAATTAATTTATATTTGTAATTATCCAATCTTGTACTCTTCCTTTCGAGTGTCCAGTTGTTGACTTGACTTTTTTTGAATGAGATTTTTTTGTTAGGTACTGTACAGTGGACTTAATGTTATGGTTCCATTTTTAAATAAATAAGTAATTCAAGTTTAAAGATAAAAACAAGATTGAAAATATCTGAATCATTGTAATATCAAAAACATATCTTACATAGATTTTTTTTAATTCCTCAAACTAGGATTATTTTAATTCTCGTCTAAATAACTTACAACATGAAGCAGCTTATAAAACAAGTATCCAAAATGGCATTCTTTAGGTTTATTTCAGTATGTCAAGAGGTGAATGTCACATTCCGCAGGAGAGAATTAACTGCAGCTGCCTTTTCTTTAAGCCCCCGAGTTTGCGCCGTCCTGGAAGGTCATAAAAAACTATATATATAATATTCTCGGCGGAGTTGCGGAAGGCAGAATTACATTAGATGAGACGAGGACTATGGCGGCTAACAGAGTTTTGTGGCAGCTGTTCGTGAGTACCATATGCTCCAGTTAGAGGAGCGGACATGGTGATAATACATGTATGTGGTGATGCTGATGATGTTTTTCTTCGGTCATCGAGCACACGACCTTTGTCTTATATGATAGGCTAGCGCTTTACTTCTAAGCCATACCTGCCAGTAAAGGAAGAACATTTGTAGGTATATATCCTGAAAAGGCTGTTGGACGTTGGCTTGTTGGCCGAGAGGCCTGGATTTAAAAGAGCGAGCGGCGCCTAATTTATAGTTGTGCTTCCCTCGCTACGATTGCTCCGTCCCGGGCGAGCTCTCGCCCCAGCAGCCGAGGCTCTCCTCGGTCTGTATAATCCAATATAGGGAGAATAAATCCACATTTGGGATGACAGTTACACAACTAATTCTCTTTCCGTGAATCGGATGCTGCCTATAAGTTTCTGTTGTGTGGAACGCAGTGACGTCGCGTGAGAAACACAGTCTTTAAAAAAACACATGTGTTTTTGAAAACTATTGCTTGGCCGCCTTCGCAAGACTTAAAAAATATGAAGCCAGATTGGAGGCAAAATTGGAGGCCAGAAATTGTGTATCAAAACCGAAATGTGTATTGAATTATGAAGTTTTATGCTTAATATTTTTTACGCCAACACATACAGGACATGCCGACAGATGGTGGTGGAGAAATGTCATTTGTGGATTCTAAAAAGCTTACGACTTATCTTGGTTCGTTATATACTACTCTGTATACAGCCCGGAATTCACAAATTATCCACTTTTTAATCCATAATTAACTACGAATAGGTGCTGTTTAAAGGGAGGCTTTCGTCTACCACCAACTTAAATTAATTATATGATATGTGGATATGACTAGAATTTTACGGGTGAAGGATCAAATTCACGCCAACCTACCCCCGGTAGGTTTAAAGAGCTTAGAGTTAGGTTCATATTTAGCATGAAACATAATATATATAAAAACGTTATTTGAAGGTTGCCTGTACTATTTTAATGAATGTACGAGTACTTAACTCTTTACGGACTAAATCTCACGCTAGATTATACTCTTAAAATAAGAAAAACGTAAGTTATTTAATGGAATATACATATTTAATGGCGTTACATTACGACAAAATTGTGTTTTTTTATACAACGAGTATTTAAGTAAAAAAGACCCGCGTCAAGTGTTACTCCGCTACTGAAGTTTCCTTGGTACGGCCGCCCGCTCCATCCTCCTGCAAGTTGTCCGTACTCAGAGGGAAAGCTGAACGCACCTGCGGGTAGGGACTCGACTGTGTGATTGATTTTAGGATCGACGCACCTCACCCAAGAGAACGCAAAACAACTAGGCACACTTCAAACACTACAACATCATTCTCCCAGGCCTAATATAGTCTCGAAAATCAGAATTTAAACTATGAGTACATCATTTAAAAACTAGATCGTTAATCTATTACTAGTATTTGAGACAATAACGTTATATAAGGTATTTTCTAGGTATTCAAAAATTACAATCACAAGTTTGGAATTCGGAAACTGTACGGGGATAAAAGTAATTAACACTTTTTTTAAATATATATCAATTTTTATTAGGTCTTAAAAACGTATTTTATTTTGAATAAAATTAAATCATTTTTTGAAGATAATTCATTTTTATTAGAAACATTTAATATACAATATTATACTATTTTTACAATAAAAAAATTAAAATGATGGCATATGACAGTAAATATTTTTTAATCTGTGTTTGGAAAACACTATCTAGTGCATTACTATATATAAACACTTAAAATGGAATTTTTATTTTATCAATAATTCTGGTTATTAATTTGATCATTAATATCACTGCCTCTAGTCAACCTATGGGTGTTCTTGACTTTCCTTTGTTCTTTAGGGAAAACTTTTAAAAACCTGGTCACTACATGTCGTTGGATTCTGTCGCTCATTGTATCAAAGGAATTGTCTAGTTTCTAGAGTATTGTGAAGATGCTTAAAAATGAAAATTAAAATAAAGAAATATTTAATTAGGGTGACAAGATTTGTTCACAACCTTGATGATCAGAAATGTTGCAACTCAGTCTTGAACCGCAAAACAAAAACTAGTAGAACTAATACAAATTGTTATGTGATTCAGATGTGTAGATGACCAGAATGTTTTGATACTGGAGCACTGTTGGTGTACGTTGGTGTTCCATTATGTACGCATTGTTGTTGATGATGATGATGATGGCAAGCTTCGGTAGGCATTAGTGATGCAGTGGTCGCACACCGCAGGAAGCGCGTCCCGGCCGTACCCTGGATTCAGAGGGCTCGATGGCTTCCGAACTAATCACAGCTCCCATGAATAATAACGGTAATGCGCCATGAATCATGTACACACTAATGTCCAACGTCAGAGACTGGCGCAACGGGTGGTGCTTGCAACTAACGCCAGTTCAAATGCAATACGAGCATTGCAAATCCTCTCCGCTTGCAAGGCTTAATCCACCGAACTTAAAAACACACATCAACATTCGTAGGAAGACAATCTCAATCAAACTAAAGTGCTTGCGTTATACCTAAGCATTCCTTTCTAACCATTCCTTATGTTTGAAGAATTTACCTCCTCACACCATATTGCATGGCTCTAGAGAAGTTGACATAGATATGTATTAGGGTTTTCCATACACTACTCATGTGAAACGTGACTAGGTATGTGTTCCTGTAAACAGTAGACTGCTAAAACATATAAAAAAATGTATGATTACGTTTTGCCTATTAATGTATTTTTATGTTGTATGATTTTCAAAAATATACATTGACATATAAAAAATAACTTTGAGTGGCAAAAAATGACACTTTTATTTATATGGTTCCCGACAACCTGCGAGGATTTAGAAGAGGTGGCAGCTATAGTATCCCAGGCATATTTTAAGGGTGATTTATTAACCTGAAATTTTAAGGTGATCGAATGATTAGCCTGACACTCCCGAGACCTGGGCTGTGAGTTCCTGAAGAACGACTCAATACAACCAGTGATACGCGGTTAGCAACAGCTACCATCTAAGTTTTAGTCCGCAACCAATATTACTTCGATCTAACGAGAGCCACGCTTACGACGTTCTATCACCGCTGAACTTTTCTATGCTTCAATGTTGAAAATGTGCACGAGTATATACTCATGTGTATGTTTATTTATCAAATTATTATTTGCTTGAATAATCGTCAGAGGCAAAGAGCCACATTTGTTAATAGCTAAGAATAATGATATCTTTGAAGGAAATAAACCTTAATTTTCACTACTTTTGTATGACGTTCAAAAGGTTGAAAACGACTACATTAATATGAAATATTATAACGTAAGTGACCTAGAATATTTTGAAAAAAATCTTACACTCGCATGTAGATATTTCCTCATGTTATTTTGGTTAGCAAAAATTAACATACTAGTATATTTTTTTCTTATTGAACGGTTCATTTTTAGAATGCTTACTTTTTTAGGTCATGATCCAAATATTGTTATCTTCAAAAACAGAAATTTTTGGTACTGATGAACCTGATGATTATTGTGAACCATTGGTTCGCGGTAGAGGCTTGACTCCGTGGCTTAGTGGCACGTGCACAGCACAATGTACGCTCAGGCGCATCGGTCATTGTTCGGCCGCCTCGCTGACAATGGCGCTGTAGGCGGATTATTTGGCAATCTCGCCGCAATTAATTTTCAATTAATAGATAATAACCCGACCGAAATAGCCAACCCAGCGAGAGTTTCGACAACCACCCAGATAATTTTAGCAATCGCTAAATCACGTTCACAATTCTAACTAAATTTCTATTACAGCTGGCGTGGTCAAATTAATTGTTTTTTTTTGTATGCAAACGCATGCAGGAGAGCACACCCGGTCAAGACCAGTGCACTCCATGATGCTCAGCCAGGAAGGCTGGACGCTGCATGCGGGAAACGTGTGTTGTGTTCGTGTTTGTGTGTGGGTTGGGGAGATTGCAAGTGTATATTTATTTGTTTCTTGAAAAGATCCAGATTGTAGGAAGGAGGAAACACAGACGCTGGAAGAGCATTCCATAGCTTACCAGTGGCATTAAGGAAGGAGCTTTGGAAACTACCAGTTCTTGGTTGACATATTATAACAATGTATGGATGTTCAGGAAGTGTGAGACGAGTTTGTCGGTTGAGGGTGGGTGAAGGAGGAAGTAGTTCTTTAAGTTCCGAAGAGCAGCGACCGTGGTAATAACGGTAGAAAAGATTGGTTCTCTTAATCTTACGCCCGTGTTTCATTGATTGCAGGTTAGACGTAAGAGTGTCATTGTTTATCAAACGATTGCTCTTCTTTAAACTGAGTCAGTCAATTAAGTATAAAATATCATAAAAGCAAATTGTGCTTAAAATGACTAAGCTATTCAAAATGTGGATGAGGTGTCACGACCTAACGTCCCCGGACAATTCGTTCTACGACTCATCGGTAACGATGTGAACTGCACGGGACATTTGGTGCACGGGACAACTGGTGCAATGGCTGTCTCGCTAGTCTTACCAGAAAAACAGTTTTTACAATGTAATTTCGCTTTCATTTAAGGTGAAACTGCGGTATTCCAGCAAGTAAAAAATCAGTTATTAGTGTTGCATCAGCATCCATATGAAAACAAGGTAAGAAGTAGTTATTTATTTTATATTTAAATGATTGGACGAGAGTGGCTTACTCATGCAAGATTATTGGCACCAACATGCTCAGTCAAGAGTAGCACAACTGAAGAAGTTAATACTTATGCATGTCTAAATTATAGTAGATTTTAAAGTGTCCACGGTGGCCAGGTGGCCTTACCCAGTGGTCAAGTGCCTCTACGACCGAGCGCTGAACAAATGGCTTAGAGCTGATAATGAAGGCATTTTCAGGCAGGCGATCTTCTACTCTTTGCGGTTATTTATTCCCACTTAAAAATAATACGCAATAAAGCACTAATGGACCAACGATTAAGCTTACCATTAAAAATAAACTCTTGTTTAACATTTTAATGGTAGATATTATGTTATCCATTGTTTATAATAAACGAGAGTTCTGTAGAATAAACTTGTTTTAAAATACCTGCCAAGTCACTCAATATCTATATGACAGGTTTAGATTGTTTACTCACGATTTATGTATCTAAAAAATATCATTGTTGATGAGAAATGTGAATAATGTAATTTATTATTTCAAGTTAAAAGTGCTTAACCAAAATGTCTGTGTACGAAATATATAAAAATGTGTACTTATGATAATATATATATATAATCGTGTCGGAAACAACAGGGTCAGATCCTGTCTGCCCAGAAGTGGGCGACGTCGATGGCGTTACTTCAGGCCATCATCAGGTCTTCCTGGGTGCAGCTATTCGGGCACAGCGCACACTCCAGAAGGTGTGACAGGGTCTGCTCCACGCCGCAGTCACATTCAGTCGGTCCGCTGTAAAACTGCCAGGCCCTCATTTGTGTCCTCGTCTTGCATACTCCGGTCCGAAGTCTGTTAAGGGACCTCCATATATTCCACCCTTGGTCATGTCCAGGGGCTAGGTCCTCTTTCGGGGCAATCCAAGTATTCCCCTCAGTTGCGCTTCTCCACATGTTCAGCCGCAGGGTGGCCTCAGGTATCTCCAGTTCCGTTGTCGACTGTAGGAAACTTCTTCTTGATTTGAGCCGTGTAGTTATCTTTTGGTACCCAAACATAGGGTGGAGTGCGTCGTGGGTTGCTTTGGTGAGTTCCTTCTTGGTAGTAACTTCTCGCCGTATGTTTGGTGGGGCAATGCCCGAGAGTTGATATAGCTTTGATATTGGTTTTAGGCACCCCGTAACCACCCGGCTTATATTGATAATGTGAACGGACGATAATATAGGACAATATATGAGTAAATATTATAAAATTATAAAGTCTTTTGGCACCTATTGTTTATTTTTCTCCGATATTGATGAAAGTAATAAAATATGATATTTTCTGTTGATTTGTATATGGTATGTGTATCAGTTTGTTAAAGCAGTCTTCTTTGCGGCTGTGATCTCAATGCATTCGGAAAGTAAGTTTTGAAAGCAAATGCCTGCGTAGAATACTCTAGGTACAATGCTTTGACTTCGTCAGTAATGACGAGGTGACGGAGCTGACAAGGCAGCCTTCCATACTACAGTCGGTCAAGAGGCAAATGGAGAACTGGTTAGGACGTATAATTCTGATATTTCTGGAGAGCATAAAATACAGCAGCTTTTTCTTTCCCAGGCTTACGTTGCCTTGGAAGACCATCAAAAACTATGTATATAATTGTATACGCCAGAGCTGAGATGGGATGAGGCAAGGACCATGGCGGCTAACAGAACTTTATGGCAGCATTTCGTGACAATCATATGCTTCAGTTAGGGTATCAGACATGGTGATGATGATGATGAGTATGTATTTAGGCATCTTTACAGCCGGGGGTCCACCTAGAAATATGTATGGATCCGTAGTATCCAACGAATACTTATCTTTGTATACGGCAGATTTTATACAAATATTAAACGCTACCAATGTCGAAACCATTAAATCCAAATGTGCTTCTGAAGCCCAATCGAATTAGTAAGTAACTCTAAATGTTAAATTCGTAGTGGTAGTCTTAGTAGCGTAAGACTCTAATACTATCCTGCTTATGATTTGAATCGTTTTGGAGCCTACTTATCGACCTTGATCAGCAACTACTCAAGATGTTCTCAATAAAGCAGTCCGTGACGTCCATTTAGGGGAGCGGACAATGTTATGATAACAATTGTCTTAAAATAATGAGTATGTATCGCAATATATATGGTTGATGTATTAATTGGTGTAAAAATTGTGTAATGTAGCGAGGTGTAGAGCTTGATCGCCGATTGTCGCAGCCCGCGCAGATTTGTCGGGCGCCGAGCGCCTTGTCGCCTGAATAAGTGATCGCCGCTTATAGATAAAGTTCTGCGCGCTCGCAGTTCCCTTAAATAAGAGAAGCGAGACTCAATTATTCACCGGGCCGGGAGTTTTTTTGCGCGGTTACGCTTCTTGCGGAGCGATTAAAGCTCCGCTCGCATTGTCTACAAAAGCACTTCTTTATCTTCAATGAAAGAAAAAAAATGTTGCATACATTCAATTGAATTTTTTTCGTTGTATCGATAAAAAATGTGTCGAACAAAAAAATTAGTAAAAATATTTATATGCAACTTTTGAATCATCATAATGTCCGCTCCTATAACTGAATCAGTCAGCCCGCATAGTCGTTGCCACATCGCAGCTGGAGTTGATTTTTCTTTAGTAGGTACTTTTGAAAACTATCTAATAAGTAAGCGAGCACAACCAGGTGAAACTGGTGGTCTCTTCGATGCTCAGTTAAGAAAACTGAACGAAGCAAGTGGGAAAAACGTGTTGTGTTTATGTGCGAATTGGTGAGATTCAAAATATGTTTAAATTATTGAAGACATCTTTTTTATATGAAAGAGGTAACATAGATCATTATCTTTCCATTGAATAGCATTTTAGAGCTAACTGCTGGCATTTAAAAAAGATTTTTGGAGACTGTCGGTTGTTCGTTGTCATACATATTCATTGTTCAGTATGTGTAAGACAAATCTGTCAGTTGAAGGTGGCTGCAAGAGGAATTAATTGTTCGAGATCACAGGAATAGACGGTCATGGTCATTGTATTATCCTTAGTTTAGCTCTGCAGCAAAACGATTCATCGAGGACATTTTCTAAGTACTTATCGGTGGCCTTACAAAGTGATAAGATCTCGGATGAGAAATGACAACTCGCTTTATGAAAACCCTCCCTGTATCGTCCTGTTTTTGGAGACCCAAATGAGGACCCGTTACTGGATGCACTAAAAAAACTACTTGTTAGAGATAGGCTTACAACTGTTTATTCTATCTAAGGCATGCGAACAGCACATGTCAGATGTGCCTCCGTTTTTTATCATTAAACCTGCAGATAATTTATAATGGCGCGTTCCAATCTGTCGCGTTTTCCAATCCACATTGAAACGATTCAATTTATAGAAAATATTTCTTTACTTTTAATACTGAAACAATTGAAATGTGGGTAAACTTTGAAACAATGGATAGCGACCTTTATAGCGGAGAATTAAGAAAAAAACCTAGTCGTTTAATTTTAGGTCAGACGTTGTGTGGAAGGCTTCCTGATTATGTACGAACAGTCTTCATGGAAATATTTGTATGCATTGTTTATACAATGCTTAAACTTTTCACTTGTTTAACTTCTTGATGAAAAGATGTCCGCTGCTTATTAAACATTCACGCACTGAAGTCTTGACTGAAAGGCGGCCAGATTAGACGAGCCGTTGCCAAGGAAGAGGGATATAATAGTAGATTCAAATAGTATTTAATTTTTTTAATTAGATGTTAAATTTTCTTAAATATTTCTATTTCATGGTCAAGAAGAGCGGTCTTAAGAGAATCTCACTCAATACCGACCTGTTTTAAGCGAGGTCAGCGTCACACTTGAAAAAATCCAAAGAACAAATGTCGGGGAACAATTGAACACAACTGAAAAAAAAACAAAGATCGTATTCGTAAAACAAAAAAAAACGCACAGTGTTCGAAATTTGAATCATCAATAATTTATTTTATAAATGCATTTATGTTTAATGTTCCTCGTTTCTTACAAAGTATGATGCTACAACGTTCAACAAATTTACTTCACATTTTGGAGCTAGTATCAATATGTCTTCTTCTTCGTAGTATCAATCCGGAGGATTGGTTTGCAGCAACAGAATCTTGCATCTCGATCTCCATTCCTCTCGGTCCTCCGCAACCCTTTTCAGACTAGGTATAGACGCCGTGCAGTGAAGACGTCTATACCATCGCTCTTGTTTTAAACAATAAATCGCACTTAAAAATAAAACTTATAAACATTCTCTAACACCATCAGAATCGTCATCAAATTCTCTACAAAACGTGCATTATGGTTTATATGCATCTTTAGCGATCGCTCGTTAAACAGCATCGACGCGCAACATCTTTGGCGGAAGATCTCGTGACGTGCCGATGTCGGCCATTTTTTATTTTATTTATATCTCCATGGCAACTCATATGAATCATTTTTCTTGTACGAAATTTTACACAGAAAAACAATTTGCGTTGTGCTTGATGATAATTTGAAAGATCAGATTTTTTGGACCGAATGTTGGCCGGAATAAGCTAACACCCAGCTAACCTCATCAGGTCAAGCTGGTTAGGGCACTCTATTGTCCTGGAGGTAGTAAATGCCCTCCTAAGGCGGATGAACCTTTATGGTCAACGGCATTAGGATGTGGAAATAAAGGGGAAAATACCACATTAAAGGTCTTAAAGACATCCCACGTATCAGCAAAAAAATGATTGCATCTCAAGTAAAATTTTCCGGAGATAAAATAATCCCCCAATCGGATCTCCGGGTGGGGACTGCTCGAGACAAAACAACCAAGACAAATATGTCTTATGTTTGATAAAATCGTATTACTTGTTAACTTTAGACAATGAAAGAAGTTAAATCCTCTCGACTTAATATTATTAACTTTGATATTTCTTATTATTTGTATTAATTGGAATTTTTCAAAGCCCAAATCAGTAAATCATACCATACTTTGCTGAATCATGGACATTTATCTTTCATTATGTTATTTTTCTAAGCTGTTTCCATTGTTAAATTTTCAAAATGACAATGGTTCAGTTTGTTTCACACAAGATTTGAATTGATTTTACCACGTCTTCTGTCAAATAAATCATAAGCATCTTCACTATTATTTATGGAATACAAAAATAACTTCCACGCTACACTTTCTAGGGACTAATTTAAGTAGCAAACAATTCATAAAAGAGTACCACAAACGTGCAACAAACTAAATATTGTAAGCAAATGCAAACAAGGTGCGGCTCAACAAAAAAATCAACTGATTTCGAATTGCAGCATCCCACTTGCTGCAAATCATAAAACTATCTTGGTAATCTGTTCCATCGCCACCAGAAGGATGCGATAATTATCATAGGGAGGGATATTTAACAGATTACAGCTGACCCCAAAGCTCATACAGACCCGCCCCAGCTATCTGCGGGGCACCAGCACCCTACAGCATGAGGCACATCTGCTAGGATGGGGAGAAACTTTTCTCAACGGGACTAACATAACCAATCCCTGCAACTGTATAGATCAAGCTATTATATCTATTCTATTAATATGGTACTTTTATATTTTATTCAGCGACAATGGGACATCGTTAACGCGATTCTGGTAAGATCATAGAAATTAAACAACATTGACGCAGGCCACAACTTTTATGATAATATTTTTATAAAAAATAGATTAAAAAATTACCCAAAATATGCCATGGATATTACAGCTGCTTTCCTTTCAAGTTCACGGGTTCTAATTTGGGGGTCATCATTAACCGTATATGCTCTCAGGTAGACATTCGGAAGCATAGATGTCTGGGAATGCGGCATGGACTGTGGCAGCTAACGTAATCTGATTGGCGGAAATATGTGCTGACCATATGTTCCAGATATGGAGCGGAAAGGATTGTACTTTTTAAAAAGAAAAACACAGTTTGTTTTTCAAATGGAGAAACTTTTTGAGTACAAAAAAAGTATATTTCCTTTCTTCTCTGTAATTTAATTGAAACATGTCGCATCAAAAGAAAATTTGTAAACAATTCTTAAAATTCTTTCATATACTTCATTGATGTATTTACCGTTTGATACAATTCGTTGAAAATTACAAATTTTTCAGAATCCATTATTTTATTCACACGACCTTCATAAAAATGCTAACATTGATTATGTCCCAAATATGGCAGCTTTTTATCCTGTAATTTCAAATACAAATATGCATAAAGTTGGCGATATAGGGTTTGTTCTCTTAGAAGACTATATAGGGTGTATATGGTCAACTTATCTATGGATTAACGAAATCGCAATGTTACTGAATGTTCATATGATGCATCTAGGTTACAAACTTTTCTTGATATTATATAACGTATAGTAAATTAACAAAAAATAGTCGACATATTGACAGAAGAAGTCACCCAATATTAAAATAGAATGATGTGATGCTTGTCTGAAAAAATAAAAACAAATTATTGAAATACACAGAACAAAAAGTAACAACGATTTGATATGCGAATCATCATTACCATAGTGAGCAGCACGAAATAAATTTACAATCTTATTTATTTTCACTCGCAGTTGTAAAAATTATGCAGCCATTATTCAAGGGGTGAGGCGCCTGAGCTTCTTAAACATTTAATTTAAATTGGGGTGCAGATTACTCCTTTTAATGCCACAAAATAAAACATAACTCCGTACTTGTTTTCGCATTTTTATATTCGTCAATCAAATTCTAACAAACATTATCAATTATTATTGATCAAATATAATACTCTTAGTTATTGGCACTTCTTAAAATAGCAATTGGTGTAAGAATAATCTGTAATTGAATCAAACGTTTCAAACATAAGATATTATGTATGCATAAGAACGTAGCTTATATTAAAGCCGCTTATTTACTTAAATGGTACTGGAAAAATTATAAAATATTTAGATCAATTGTTGTACAAAATGAAAACGTAGAAGTTAAATAAGAATGTGCATCAATTATGGCAACTTTCAAAACAGCAGGGAATAGCAATTCATCGATTATTTTTAATTATATTAATGCAAGGAGTATTAAATAAAAAATCAATGCGGTATATTTAGTTATCAATTACTGAATTTATGAAATAAATAGTCGTTCATTGATTTCTATGCAGAATAGGTAGAATAATTGAATTTAATAATACGATATATGTCTTTTAATTTTTTTTTTTAATTTAATGGAACCGTTCATAGATGTGATTTACAGGAGTTATGTTTCATGAATCATTGTGATGTATGTATTTATTTTTATACTATACATAATATAAAATCTAGTTCAAACTCTAACACCTGTTAATATGTTGGACCTACATTACCTTATCAATTTCTGCTTTATGATTTATGTGTATATGGCTAAAAAAAAATCATAGTTTCTTATGTGTAATAAGAGTAGGCGTTTACTTAAGTTGATGTATCAACTTGAGTAATATAATATTTTTTGTATTATTCTTTACAAATATAAAGTTTTGGCGGTGCTGTTTAAGGTTGCGAGGGCAATAGGGTTCATCTCCTGCACCCCACTGGACATTAAGGGGGATTTGAATAATTCAGGGCAAACAAACAACGCATTATCGGCGCGACAAGTGCGCTAACTGTTGCAGGATTTGCTTTTATCCACTCACGGTGTAGACCCAAGGTCGTCATGCTTTACTGAATCACAAATATTTATCTATCTTTATGATTTTTATCTTTGGTATCTCCTTAGATCTATATACAAAATGGCAAATATTCAGTTGACATTGGATTTCATATCGTCTTGTAGCGAATCAAACATCAGCATCACACTTATTTATGTAATCAATAAATTCTTCCAGTTAGCGCTTCCTGTTAAAATATATGATTAAAAAACTATCCATGATTGATAGAGAAAGCTGTGGATATTGTATGGCACTATGAAGCAAATATAAACAAAAAATATCATTCTACAGTTAAGTTCTAATGAAGTAAACACACAACTAACAAATAATCATAAGATAAATTCTAGGCAACGTGGTCTATATTAAAGCAATTTGTTTTCCTCAGTGAAAATATTCATGCTATACTATGAATATTATGTGAGGTTACCAGTGCTTTGCGTTTAAATATAAGCCTATACAAAATCTCAAATGTATCAGGTGATAATTGCAGTTAAGGCTCTTATGATTTCACAATGAATTAGACAGGGATGGGAGACAATGGCAGACTCCCCTTAATGTCAAAATAATACAGTGCGATCCCCAGGCAATCTAACAATTAGGGCCCACTCTCAGAACCAACGCCAACCAGGAAGGCAAGTGACACATTCAAACACAGTAATCGCAATTCATACATTTATGCGAGTATAAATTAATCTTTACTCGAAATCTGGGTATAATGAACTTAAAATATAAATATAACATCTACACCTGAATATTAACCTAAATAATATTTTTTTTAAATTATAGTTTATAATTTATGCTAAGCTACAGGTGCCTTTTTCTTCAAACTTCCAGGCTCGCGTACTTGAAGGTTGTCGGAAACCATATATAGAATATACTCGGCGTAGCTGCGGGAGGCAGAGCTGACGCGGGATGAGACGATGACTATGGTGGCTGACAGACTTTGTGTCCGTACCTCGTAAATACCATATGCTCCAGTTATGGGAGCGCACTAATATAACGCACTTTTTTTTTCAATTGTGAGGAATATTTTTCCTACAGAGCTTGTGGCGATTTTTCATATAACGGTCCATCAACATTATCGACTAATCATCCGATCTTATGAAAACATTAAGGAATGTTGACTGTGAGCAAAGTTTAATAATAACATAGTCAGGGGCTTACTGAACATTCTTAAGTATAGTCATTGAAAAATGTACTATTATTTCACATAATTAATCAATTTATTGCACCCTTTTTCAACTTCGTATGTAAATGCAAGTAAAAAAAAGATTATTTAATTATCTAAGTCCAATAATTTTTATAATTACTTGATTTAGGATGGAATCATTCTCCTCTTTAAGAATATATACTAAATACATATTTGAATCATTTGAGCATTGGATTACAGTCATAAATTTTAAGTTACTTTTCATTTTTCTGACAACTATACTAGCTTAAAATTAATAATTTCATTAAATCAAAAATAGTTAATACAACATGAAATATGGAAGATTATATTTTTAGTATCTGTCTGCTGAAATACGTCATTGCTATAAGAAGAGATATTTAAAATATAACGCATTTCATATATATTTAATTACAACAACAGAAGCTCTTAATTGTAACTAAGCAAATCGAAAGTCGATTAAATATATTATATTTTGTAGGTTTTACTTGGAGGCTCTTGGTACAGCCTATAAAGGAGGGTCTCGCTCTCTCCCCCCACCGCACAGCGATATGTGACTAATTTATTTTTGTGAGTGACATGGAACCAGATATAGCAATTCAAATATTACACCGGGTAAGGAGATCAATTTGAAAATTCGCATGTGTGTCTTGATCCCAATATTACTTTTAAGGGAACAACACTACACTTATCTTCCTTCCGCAAATAGACATAGCATATGTTATCAGAAGTTTTTGCTATATTGAGTACAGTCAGTTGACATGATTTTTTCCTTCAAGTAAACTCTGCATACACTATTGATAGATACCGACGGCACTCTTGGATGATAGTCCGGGGACCTCAAACAAAGAGAAAGAAGCTATAATTTCAATTATTAAATAGCAAATATTTGTTACTTTGTTTGATGTGAATCACGTTGATCAACTGTTAATTACATAAATGATGACCGCAGCTGCGCACTCATTGAGATTATTTTCGTTAATTTTTTTGATTAACAGTTTTTCAAAGAGCTTCATGTTTCTTGTACAATGAAAACAAACCTTATTATTTTATTGGTGGAATATACCATACTATAACTAAAAATATAACTCCATTAAAAATTATTCATAGGATTTATCTATCGCCTTCTCCCAGTATTCCACTGTCGAATTCATTATAATTTAAAATTATATCTGGGAGTTGGGATAGAATACTCGATATTTTCTAAATTAGGAGTGTGTAATGACATTGATATTTCAATAAATAGTATCTATCCGAGCTTTTTCTTAAGTCCTGTGTCAGTATGTACACTGGAAATTGTATTTCTGCCCTGTATGCTCAGTACACACATCTCCAAGTTGCTTGAAGTGCATGAGAGTAAAGTATATAGCGTCCTAAACGCCGCGGTAGCTTCCGTTGTTCGTCTTCATCACTTACAAAGATTTCCCAGAAGAATGGCTCGGCGGCCGCACCTCCACAATTCTATAAAAGCCTTAAGTTTGTAAAAGTTATTTTTAATATTTTTCTTTGCCGGGAGCCACTACATTGCGGGCAACCTTTTGTATTCCCTGCTTCAAGGAATTGCGCTAGATAAGACGCCTGATCTATTGCTATTGGTTTATACGAGATAATTTATTTCTTTTGCGCAACGATTTCCGTGTGTGATCCATTCAAAAAAGATTACTTACTGCAACAACAAAAAAAACAACACAATAATAATTGAAAATAATTTAAATTTTCTCTACATTTTTTTAATATGGATCACGTTGAGTAATAAAAACGACATTTTCAAAATCAAACATATTTGTATTAATTTTATGACTGCTTAAAGTTCAATTATTTAAGAAGTTCTTAGTGTTTGCAAATAAATCGTCCTATTTCTCTAAGGAAAGAAAAAATAAGCTCAACTTCATATACGTGTGTAATTAAGTTCAGGAAAAATGATTAATTATTAAATTTCCAATTAAATCTCAATATAAAGGTTAAGAATATATATATTTACATAATTTTAACATATTAGTATTTAGCTTTTAATGTTGTTGATAATAATGCCAACATTTGAAGCCTTATAGACCAATTGTAATTACAGTAGTGGTTTTTTTCGTTTTAGATCCTCATATTTATACGATTAATACTGCAGTTACAGACTTCTCGTATATCTGGAATCTTAAAATATTATTAAGTAGTAATGGTTGTTCTTTCAATTGATTCTTCAATCTTTCCGAGTCAGTCCTAATCGAGTATATGAGTAAAAATACATAAAACCATCGCTTTTACTTTATAACATCTTCCGTCAATCTTTAAAATGTTAAATAAATTTTCACGGCCAGATTTGGTATTGTGGCTTTTGGGTTTAGCCGTGTGTGGCGAATTATTTTCTTCCAATATTTCGACCGCCATTGCAGGGGTTTTCTTCAGGGTTGATGACTTTGTGATGAGCTGGAGTCTTTAGGTAGTTCAACCGTCAGCCTAACGTACCTCCACAAGTTCATGTTGATTAAAATATCATTGAAATACAACTCCGTTACTGAAATTACTAAATTCCATATCGGAAGCAAACTTGAGCCAAAGTGGAGGCCGTATGTTTTTTTTCCTAGAGATTCGGAATTCTTAATTCTTCAAACACCAAATCTAATTTAACAATAACCCCAATACGCATAAGTTACTTCAACTGTCATATTTTAATGTCATGTTTAATACATTTTCAGGTGTACCTTAGGCTATAGCGATGCAATTATATCAATAGACAAGAAAATTCGTACGAAAATTCATAGATTGATCAGATATTTAATTAAATTATTTTAGTTTTAAAAAATTAAAAATATGATATTACATTCTTCCATTTGCATTTCGCATAGGCTCTGTAAAGTGTCCGTAATGCAATTTAATGCTGCACAGCGAACATAGCGCCGAAGAGACATATTGCGGAAAGCACTTGAAACATATCTTCAGGCCGGTAGGCAGACATTTTAAATTGAATACAATTTAATTCCTAATCGCCTCAGGTACCAAGTAGATTCAAATCATAATCATTAATATGACAAATATATCTGTATATTTCGTCGATATAAACATCGAGAGGAGCTCTAAATATACGTTTAACTAAGTTGTGTTATTTTCAAAAGCTCTCAGCCACCAATATACCCTTATTATTTATGACACTTGATAATTTATTTCTAAATACATTTATATGTTTGAAGTGAGACTATTTTAGGCATGGTAGAGCAAAACAGTCTGGATTACAAAAAAAAATGTAATTACATACGTTATAGCCAGTTTAATTGCATGTACTGAATATGTTGCATAAGAAACGTGTGCATATAATTATATTTTACATTAGCTGAACTCGCTTTCGTATTTATAGGCCTACAATTTCCAACGTATGAAAAGTGAACTGAATCACAAAACTATATTATTATGATGCTGATGAATAAAGTAAATTAATTGGTACTCTTATACAATTAAAAATATTATGTTCAATTTAATTTGACATTAACATCATTAACTTTTTTTTTATTGAGAACAATGCGTAGGATCGAATTTTATGTAAAACCTTAAATTTTTTTATAAGCATGAGATAAAATAGGGGTTGGTAGATTTTAATTTTGATCCTTCATTTGACTATACGAGTATAACGTTTCATATGGTCGTCAAAACACTGCTGCATGTATGAAGAATTTATAGAGGTAGTATGCGTGAAGGAATCAAGGATAGTGAGGTGTTTTAATTATCCGTCCGAACATGCACACAACCACTACACATTTTTTCACACGCAGCATGTACCCAATCCGTCGCAATGTGATAGAGTTCACCAAGTTTGCCGGCGGTCATAGCTCAATGGTCAAAGCGTTTGCTTTGCAAGCCAAAGACCGTGGGTTCGATCCCCGACGGAGATTAAAAAAAAGGATTTTTAATCGATTTCTGAGCTCTAAAATATCGCCGATTGGTGTGAATTTTATCCATCACCCGTAAAATGTCAGTCATAGCATATTAATTTAAATTAGTGGTAGACGAAAGTCGTCCCGTGAAGACCACCCATTCATAGTAAATTGATGTAATAATAAAGGATGATGCGTGAATCTCTGGCTGCAGTCTATGAATTCTACAGATGAGACTTCAGAATTACTATCACCGTCTGTCGGTATTCTCATGGATGTGCTTACATAAAAAAATTAAAATAACCTCTGCTGGTATTCGCATGCGTGTTTGCATGAAAAATGTGAGTTCTAGGGGTGATCCTGGTGGCCGGATCATATCTGGGGGTACTAAAAGGGTTGGAGCCCGGGCAGAGACGCAGACGGGCAGACAGCGAATGTCACTCGGCCGCGTGATCCCGAGCGGTGGCCAGGCCCGCAGGGCAAACAGGAAACCTGATACAATCGAGACAATATTATGTTTATGGAGATCTTTCAATTCAATTCAATTCTTTTATTTCCTTTAATAAAATTAAAAAATATTTATATTTTAATTCATTATTAAAGTAATTACAAGTTTGGCATTGTAAATATATTGACATATTTAGTGTCAATGACATCACACTCAGAACTAGTGTCGGGATACTCACGCAAATAGTTGGACTACAAAAACGATGTCATAAGTATATCATGGTTGACACACAAATAACACGGCATTATTGTTACAAAATCATACATTCGAAAACATTTGGTATCAGTCAACACCAGCACTGAATCTGAAGCGATTTCAAGTACACCTTTCAAGTTCACCTTCTCCACGTTTTGAAGAGACCCTGTAAGATTTTATAACGCTATTCCACGGACAAGACGAGATGTTCAAGAGAATCACTCTTGGTCCCGACGCTGTCGAGTGAGATTAGTATCACACAATCCAAAAGTTGGGAAAATATTACAAAAAACACAAAACAAAGATTCTCGTACACAAATGAATTCAAATTTTATTCCAAATTTTAATCTTCTTTCAATACATTTCAAAAACGTATTTTCTTCTTACATAATTAATTCAGCTTATCATGATATTATATTTTTAATGCTCTAACAATATTATTTATTCGATGTTACGTTTCGTATTTTTCAGGGATTTTCGTTCGCGTTGTATTTATTAATAATTTGATGCCAATGTCACACACGTGATGTCAAATATAAGATTTCAGAAGGAGATCTGAAGAGAAAATTGCCACATAAGATTTTGTTAGTTTTTATGTGTGTATCAGTTGTTCAATATTGATATAAGAGTATAAGAATATTAAAATATATTATACACACCCACCAAATAAAATTAAATTAGATTAGTTGTATAATATATTCTCCTATGATAAGAATGTGTAGACTGGTTAACTCCTTTAGTGACTTGGACTTTTTCGGGGTGGACCTTCCGGCATTTCCCAAATCCCTCTACTAGTGTGCTAGATCTGTTTATTTACTCATGTTCATGTTTTGTCAAAATGTATTGTCTTAGCTATAATATTTGTTCTGTTTTACCATTTTTTATTTATTAGGAATTATCTGCTGCTAGGGTATCTCTGGTGGAGAAGATGAACCTCTTGAAAGGGTTTCACGATGGGGTGACCTCAATCTCGTCAGTTTCAACATTTCCAAAACCAAATCGTGTACTTTCTCCACCAAGAAGACCTCTATGGATCCTGTATCTTTCAACGGTTGTTCTCTTCCAAAAGCAAGCTCCATCAACATGCTGGGATTATCGATCTCGAATAATGTCAAATATTACGAGTCAATTAAGTATAAAGCCGGTCTCGCTTCCAAAAAACTAGATATTTTATATAGATCACGTCGGTATTTCAACGATAAACAACTTCTATTTAAAGGACAATTCTGACCTATCCTTGAATACGGCAGTCACCTTTGGATTGGAGCCCCAAAATACCTTTTAAACTTGATTGACTCAGTTTAAAGAAGAGCAATTCGTTTGATAAACAATGACACTCTAACGTCTAACCTGCAATCAATGGAAAACAGGCGTAAGATTGGTTCTCTTAGTATTTTCTACCGTTATTACCACGGTCGCTGCTCTTCGGAACTTAAAGAACTCTTTCCTCCTGCACCCACCCACAACCGACAAAGTCGTCTTACACTTGCCGAACATCCAGAGAAGGTTAATATATGTCGACTAAGAACTGGCAGCTTCCAAAGCTACTTCCTAAACGCCACCGGTAAGCTATGGAATGCTCTTCCAGCGTCTGTATTTCCTCTTTCCTACAATCTGGATCTCTTCAAGAAACAGATAAATATACACTTGCAATCTCCCCAACCCACACACAAACACGAACACAATACACGTTTCCCGCATGCAGTCTCCAGCCTCCCTGGCTGAGCGTCATAGAGTGCACTGGTCTTGACCGGGTGTGCTCTCCTGCATGCGTTTACATAAAAAATAAATAAAAAAAATATGACTTTTTCTCTAATAAGTTGTTGCGAGCAGTCGCGGGATGCTATTTTGAATGTTCTCCTTTGCAACTTATTGTTAATTGATAAAGTCGATTCGATTAAAACGCTTTTCGAATTAATGTTCCGATTTGACCCTGTCGGCACTTTGACCGTAATGTCACATATAAAAAAATCGACCCCTTCTCAATTTGCTAGTCATCAGGGTTTATTTCACGCTCACATTATTCCCTGCAGCGCTAAGCGAACCCCATCACAGCGAAGCTATGTCTACCCGTCTACTCTACTCTTCAATACTGTCACTGACAAACACTAGCGGAATAAGGGAGGAAGAGTCACCCGGCCAGCCCACCTTTTTTTGCTAACAATTTTTTTGGTAAGCTTTTTTTAGACACGATATTTTGATCAAAAATTTTTTGATCACGATTTTTTGGTCACGTTAAGTATGGACGACAACTTACGTTTTCGCTTTCTATCTTTCTATTTAAGTATCAAATTATAAAGATAATTCATTTATTATTATTATATTAGTATTTGTATAGCGCTATTTTATGACCGAATGATCATTCCAAAAGCGCTTCATTGCCTCTTTAAGTAAAAAGGTGGGTCTTGAGTCTGCTTCTGAAAGGATGCCTCCGCTTTAAGCTCTCTTATGCTTTCCGGTAGTAAGTTCCAGGCCATTGGTGCAGCGTAGCTGAAAGCCCGATTGCCAAAGACCGTGCTAGGACTACCTCCCGTCAGCTGCAGGGTGCTTCTATTTGCTCTAGCCAATCTGAGTGTCTCTCCACGCGTGCTTATTTCTGAAGGCTTGATAAGTTCTGTCAGATAGCCCGGTGCAGTTCCGTTGAGTGCCTGCCTGTGTAAGCTAAGAGGCATAATTTATACTGGATTCTAGCCGAAACTCTCAACCAGTGCAGTTGGTGTAGTATTGGAGTAATGTGACAGAATTTGGGCGCGTTGTAGACTAGTCGTGCTGCTGCGTTTTGTAATGACTACAATCGATTTAATTGTTTGGCTGGCTGGCCTGCGTGCAGTGCGTTGCAGTAGTCCATTTTGGAGACTATAAACGCATTTACCAAACTTTTTGTAGCGTCTCTGGGTAAGCATCTTTTTTACCGACCGTATCTGCCACAGGTTAAAAAATCCAGATTTCACCGTTTTGTGATATTACCGCTAAGGTTGAGGAACTGGTCAATTTCTACTCCCAGCAGCTTGACGCTTGTAGAAGGGATGACATCATTACCACATATGGCCAAGGGTTGTAAGTCCAATAGATGTTGTCTTCGAGCTGTGGCCATAAATATTATTTCCGTCTTTTCCGGATTAAGAGCGAGCCTATTTGCTGACATCCACTGTCCGATCTCATCTATACAGCCGACCATCCTTTCTTTCATGTTGCCAATTTCCTCGGGTCCACAAGAAGAGTAGATCTGGCAGTCATCTGCGTAGCAGTGTACTTTTATTTCCCATCTCTCAGCAATCTCCTCAATTTTCTTGGTGTATAGAATAAAGAATAATGGGCCGAGAACTGAGCCTTGTGGGACACCACATGATAGAGTAGATGGTCTCGACATTTTATTATTTCCAATTTTCGAGTCCAAAAAAAAAATAACTTTGATGGATAAAATTATATTTCTAGATGTATTTTAATAAATAAGTACCTTTTTAATTTTTTTATTCACAGTTATTTTGACTGAACGGGTTTCCCTTCAATTACTTAGATAGACATTAAAAATTTGAATATTTTTTTTTTATTATTTTTGATTCCAACGCAATTACAATATCACTTTTACCAAAATGATAAAAAATATTTACCATAAGTCCTAAATATTATTACAACTAGTGTTAATATATTAACTGCTAGTCTTAATTTACAATATCTATATATTTTTTAATTCCATAGAGTTTCTCTCTATATAATTTAATATTAAATGTCAATAAAACAAGGGATTCTTAATGTTCCTTATTATTAAAACATGAATATGATTAACTTTTAATATTTTCTGCAAATCATTACTTCACAAACAGCTTAACGTTCTCAAAAACGGCAAGATTTATAAAATGCACAAATGCTATTTCTCTATTATCTTTTTTTTATATGCTCTTGTATGTGTTTATAGGACAACATTAGAATAAGCCATTTATCGGTATTGGCATATCTTATTAATACTGTTTAACAAACAATCAAATACGCCTTAGCTATAACAGCTACCTTACCTTTTAGTCCCAAATCTTTCTTTTAATAATTTGATTGATTTATTTATTCACAATATAGCATAATTTACTAGCTGTAATTCTATATACATTTAAAATAGTATACATAAGTACATATAAACAATACTATAACAAGTGTAATATCATCATCATCATTAGCCTGTGTCCGTCTCCATTCTCTTCGATCTACAGCCTTCCGAATTCAGGCCACTCCGGCTATTCTTCTTTTGTCGTCAGTCCATCATGCGGGGGGTCAGCCAACGCTTCGTTCGCTAGTTCTTGGGCCACTACAACACTTTTCTTCCCCATTGACCGTCGTTTCTTCGAGAGATATGTGCTGCCCATTGCCGCTTGAGTGTGCCTATTTCATTGGGTAAGCTCCACTAGTTGAGTTCTTCTTCGGATATCCTCGTTTCATTTTATATAAGTGTAATATATGATGATAATATAAAAAAATATAATATTTAAATTTACTTATATATTTTTTTACAATACCCGCTCTATATTTGGAACATATGGACACCACAAACTGTCGTTTCACAGATCCGTAAGCTCGGGTTGTCTGTGCCATGTCCCAGAACATCTATATGTACCCGGAGGTTCACATGGGATCATGACTTATTTCCTAATAATTGTAATTTTTTCAATGTTCCACGCGTTTGCGCAAAATAACTACTAGATTTTACCTACTTTCAGTGATTTTAAACATGTAAAAATAATATAAGCCTAGATGTCTATTTAATGTGATGGATTTACTTTAATATTCTGGGATCGTGCTTAATTTTCTTGTGTATAATCATAAAATTTTGCGATATAAGTATTGTAAATTCAATTTTCGCAAACATATTGATTCTTGACGGAACTGGATAATGGTAATTTGTAATGACCATATCCTCTAATTTGATGGAGCACGCACGGAAATTTTATGTGTTTTTATAAAACAATATAAGAGTATTTACATTAAGAGACCACCATTAAGGTAGACCTCTCAGAGTTATAATAGTACCAGCCTCTCGACAAAACGGTTGAAATACATTTATTTGTCGTGTTGTTATTTCGTATTTTTATCTCGTTTTAGTTTTGAGTATTGCGGTCACTGTTCCCTCCGGTCTGGTGGATATTTGGTGTCTTCGAACGTGGGAGTCGCTGAGGGACTGAACAACTGTAGCGCCACGATATTGCATAGCGCCATTCTCTGAACGCCGTGTCACGTGAAACATACAAAACTCTTTTATATAAAAACACTTTATAAATTTATTCATCTCGCTTTGTCATATATGTTTTAAATTTAAAGACTATTTCCACGTAAAATGTGTGATTTTTATGATAGGCTTTAGTGTATCTATACTCTTATGGATCAAATATAATAAAGCAAATAATACGCCCAATTTTAATTTGACTCGTGACATTATTCGCAAGCAGTTTTCAGTGAACATATTGCTTCATAACTATCAAATCTGTTCGAGACAGTGTTCAAAAACATCGTGTGTGTTTGAGACAGTGTTCAGGAAGATCGAGTGTGTTCAGGACGATGCTCAGAACTTATCGAGACGGTTTCAGATCGTGTTGAACATCACCACGTCTTTTGTTCTTCTTAGATAGAAGATAGTAATCGCAATGATGTTCGTGAACATTGTTCGGGGCGGTGATCGGGAGCATCGAATGTTTAGCTGAAATTTAACTAAGAGTTATTATACATAATAATATGAATAAAAAATAAAAATATTTTCATCAAACTACAATCATTAAGATAGAAAGGTGCACCTGGCTTGGCTAATGACATATAGTACGGATACCGAAGAAGAGTTACTACCTCTGCCTTTATTAAATCCTTGAGGCTAGAGCTTTCATGGAATGTCGTCTAGAACTATATGTAACAAATAGTCTATAACATATAATGTGCTTGGTAGAACTTCGGTAGGCAGAGCTGTCATGAGATGAAGTAAAGACTTGAACTATAGGCTACAGTTTGGGGGACGAATATGGAATAATAACCTAAACCTGCTACTAGCATATTTAATATTTGTGAGATTTTTTAACAAGGCATTAATTTTATTTTTTTCGTGTGATGTGCGAGTATCTACCGTGTAAACGGTGAGTTGAGTGTACTAGATGAACCAGTGGCAGGATATTGATGTGGTGCACAGCTTCCACCAGCCCTTCCCCTGCGTCAGTCTCCTGCAAACAATCTCTTGGTAAAACACCCCGAGGCGCCCCGCCCGCCCGCGATAATTATCGTATAACATCATTGCTCAGCGTAATTGTATTATATAACATTATTGGCATTACGCTGTGTTCCAATTATTGCCGAGCAAACTTAGGCTGCATCGCAAATTGATTAATACGTCCTTCCTTCCCTTGCTACCCTCGCAGCTGATGGCCGCAAGCCAGTACCGAGGGGCTTAACCGACGGTTAAATTCGCTCAGTCTTATACTCTACTGGTTTGAGTATAAAAAATATGATTTTTTTGGATCTACTTCTATGCAAACGTGAAGCAATCTATCATATATTCTCATGATGCCGCAGAGTAAAAACTAATGCTGCGTTTTCTTCAGGTCCCCGAGCTATCGGCGTCCTAAAAGACCATAGGAAAATATAACGGAAATCTGATAGAGCTGACATGACATAAGGATGATTCGTCGCTCGTCTTTCGAGTAGTGCGGACGTGTTTGACATCCTACCTACAGGATGGTTCCTAGTTGCTCATGCGACATTGCGCAGATACATCGGCGGTTGGATGAGCACCGATTGCTGCTGGAGCAGCTCATAAAGGCTATTGAATGCGGGAAGGAAGATGCACCGACGTCCATTGGTGTGGACTCTCCACCCAACACAACAAGTCTGCTGTCTTCCCGCAGAAGGCGCTTGCCTAGGAAGTGCAAGGAGATTCCGCTACCTTCGCGGAAATTGTTACCAGTCCTCGCCAAGTTTCACCATCGCTCAACTGTGACAGCAGAGTCTCCGAACCTGCCGTCGATGAAGCCATTACTTCAAGTAAGGCTTCCGAAGAAGAGGAATCCTCGAAGTGTGCTATGCAAGGTGCCCCTGCTGTTCTGAGTGGGGCTCCCAAGAAGGTCCTCCAGCTCGTGGTTCGAGGAACTGGAGGCTCGGAATGCTCTCTCCGTGGATGCTCTCTCTCTCCCACAAGCAGTCTTTCCGGGGAAGTTTACCACTCGGATATAAGTCGCGCCTCTTCTGATTCCCCCATCACCCGACATGCTGAACGCAGCATGTCGGGTGATCCACAATTCTGCAGCTCCTTCGAAGAAGGTTGCCGGAGTGAAGATGGTGTATCTTCACGCCAAGGGTCTTCACCCGGATACAACACCTGATGACTTGCAGAGCTTCTTGGCAGCGACCACTGCATTCAATCCCTCTTGGATGACCATCAGAAGGATTATCAGCAGACGTACGCTGTCAACTTCTTTCAAAGTTGGGGTCATCGCGACTTCGCTGGAGTCTCTCATGGAGCCTGAAGTGTGGCCTGAAAAGACCATCGTTTAACCCTGGATACGTGTAAGACGAAAGAATCGCAGTGAACAGTGGTTGAAACCTACTTGAGTGAAAATATTGACACATTTAGTGTAATATTGCTTCAGATTCAGTGCTAGTGTTGATGAAGGCGAAATTTTGGAAGTTTGATTTTGTGACAATAATCCCATGTTATTTGTAGGTTAACCATGATTTACTTATGACAGGGTTTTTGTTGTTACAAGTCAACTATTTGCATTCAGTCTCCTAACGCTTGCTCTGGGTGTGAATTCATTGACACTAAGTGTGTCAATACATTTTACAGGGCCACACTTATATGCAAATACTTCGTTTTGTTATTATAAAATTTATAAATTGTTGTATTATGTTTCAGAATCGAATTAAATATGAAGTATTTGTAATGTTTCTGGAAGAAATAAATTGAAATTGAAGGAAAGAACTATGGTGGCTGAGCTTTGAGGCGACAGCTCATGATGACCATGTGAGGCAGCTATGGAGCAGATAAGAAATGATAAATAATGATAAACGCTCTAAAACATTAATCGTTCAAAATAAAGTGATCCTCTGATTAATAGAAGCTAAGCCATGATCTGTTAAAATATATTGTTTGTATATTGTATTGTGAAATTTATTTTGAATACAACTTCTTTGTGAAGAGCTTTTTATTTTTTTATTTACTTCCATATTTGAAAATAAAGCTTCTAGGTTGTAGCGTCTGAAATGTATTTACTTAGCAGTAAAACAGATGGACAGATGAACTAAGATACGAAAAAATAATGGCAAGGATGAATAAACATTGATATATTGTTATAAGCGTGACAACAACGTAAAAAAACGCAAAAATAGCAATGAATAAAAGGGAGAGTTTTTCTTTTACTGGTCAGGGGGTGGCATCCCAGCGGGACTGGCGCTGCTTTGTAACCCCTGCCGTTTGTTTAATTTGACTACAACTAGTTTATACATTTCAAGGGGCCACGAACGTAATTCGTTTTCAATTCGCTCCCGGGTTATCCTGATAGAATAGTGATCTAAAACATTTACAACTCAACATAATAATGTAGAAATTAATTGTAAATATAGATTATTTTATTTTGATTCTATATACGGCCTCTGTTTCAGGAGATATTAATATTTTGTGTGTAAACTGTCAGTCAACATACATATATATAATGTATATTGTTTGATTAATGTACTGACTTGCACATACTAAACACACATAATCGCTTTTTAAGATTATTTTATAAATATATTGGCATGATAGAGTGAGTATGAGATCTGTGAGTAGTTTAATAATTAAAGAACTTCTTAGGTTTTCACGGCCAGATTTGATATTGTGGCTTTTGGGTTTAGCCGTGTGTGGCGAATTTCTTCTCTCCGATATTTCAACCGCCATTGCAGGGGTCTTCTTCAGGGTTGATGACTTTGTTTTATAAGTTTAATAATTATCATCCATTTACTTAATATAATACTGTGCATAATGATACTGAATCTTGAGTATCGGTCCATAGACGATACTGATTATATACTTTTGAGTTATCAAACAATAATAAGCATAATTATTTTCATTTATAAAGTGACATTATTTTTTGTAATACTTGCCATTACAATATTATAAAATACGATAAAACTAAATAAACAAATGAAAAATAAAAATGATTGAGATTATTCACCCAGAATTAATTTTTCATAACGTGGAATATCCGAGTATTTATCTATTGAAAATTGTTAACATTCTTCCGAAATGTATTGCTTATTATGTTGAGATGCTTCTTCAGTATCTGATGCCTCAACTACAAATATATCATTCTACATTACATTCAGCCATCTGAGGTTAACTAACGCTAACGCTAACCTCTTCTGCTATTACTATTCACGCAACATATTTTTAGATTATCATGTGAAAAACTGCTATCCTGGACAAAATGTGGAATAAATATTAACGGAGAGTACATTTCTCACCTCCGATTTGCAGATGACATAGTGCTAATAGCCGAATCACCTGACAAGCTCCAAGACATGCTCTACGACCTCAATGAAGCGTCGAACAAAATTGGTCTGAAAATGAACATGGATAAAACAAAAGCCATGATTAATAGTCATATTTCACAGACCTTTGATCCTATTTCCATTGGAGGAACAGAAATAGAGGTTGTACCTATCTGGGACAAGTAGTACAACTAGGGCGAAATAACTTCTCAAAAGAAATCGACAGGCGCATACAACTGGGATGGGCAGCATTTGGAAAACTAAAGTACATTTTTAAAGCGAAAATTCCGCAATGCCTTAAAACTAAGGCGTTTAACCAATGCGTCCTCCCTGTATTAACTTATGGCGCAGAGACGTGGAATCTGACAGCAAGTCTTACCCATAAAATAAAAGCCACCCAGCGTGCTATGGAGAGATCCATGCTCGGAGTGTCGCTAAAAGATAGAATCCGAAACGAGGAAATACGCAGAAGAACTCAAGTAGTGGATGCTACCCAACGAATAGGCACACTCAAGTGGCAATGGGCAGGTCATATCTGTCGAAGAGACGACGGTCGATGGGGAAGAAAAGTATTGAAATGGCGCCCAAGAACTGGCAAACGAAGCATTGGCCGACCCCCTACAAGATGGACTGACTATCGTCAGTCCATCTTAAGAAGAATAGCGGGAGTGACCTGGATGCGGAAGGCGGAGGATCGAAGAGGATGGAGACTCATGCGGGAGGCCTACGTTCAACAGTGGATGGACACAGGCTGATGATGATGATGATGATGATGTGAAAAAAACGTCCCAGGTTCTAAATATAGTACCGATTATGACCCAAACACTTGTTAATTATACGAACGTCCAAAAAGGTTTGAAAATATTATCAAGTTAAAAGCATGTCTAAGGTTGAGATCTCATGCTTCGGTAGTGGATTAAGGGAGAAACACCATAACCCGGACGCTTTTTGCTCTCTTGTTGTTATTTGTATTATCATTTCACCATTTAATGTGCCCTCGGCTCGATCGGGAGGGGAGCAAATCAGGGGGCTTATTACCGCGGAAAAGTATCAAAGCATCTATTGTCATTCCTAACAATACTAGGTCATAAAATGATATCGCCCACTGTAAAGCAACTGTGATAGGCAAATGAATATTATTATCGACAATTTAGTATTGTTCCTTTACTCTATACCTGAAGCAATTTAATAATTGTACACTTGTCTTCTGAAAGCCTATAAAATGAAATTATATAAAACAAACGTTACGTAATTAATACGTTTTTATTTCGGTATTTATATATTTTATTTGGAAATATAGGAAATGCTTAGTTCAGCAAAGCAACGACGAGTGGGAGAAGAAGTCTCTTTAGGGACACCACCACCATTCTTCTATCACTACATCAGTTTACTCAGAACACCTTAAACCTTCTCTCAAATCCATTATCCGGAAAGACATTAGAATTCTTACAACGCATTGGTGGCATATTGATTTTTAAAAATCTTGATAGAAATTTTTAAAAAATGAACGAGTCATACTAGTTTCAGTAATATCATACACAGTAAAGCCATGTTTGTGTAAGGAATGACAAGAAAAATCTTATAACCTACAAAAGTGACAACTAAAAATACTTTAGACATAAAAAAAACTTATGAATTAATGCTACCATTAAAATTGAGATTATTGTTTTTCTCCGCTGAAAAAATAAATAATGTTAGACTTTCTTTAGACGTTACAGTGTTGCGTTAGAATGAAATAATATGAAATTATTATGGTGAAACAAATATTTTTACATATTTGTGTTTCAAAAACGTATGTATCGCAACAGTAGAAGAAGCGCAAGAATTACTCACCGGTTTGAGAGGTTCGTGCCTACGATTGCACAATGGCTTCAAACTTCCAAGTGCCGCACGCTGCTTACCGGGTACATGGAGATAGATACAGGTACAGCCGGAGGTAACTCGGTTTTGTGTATTGCCCGCATTATATATTCTCAACGACCAAAGAACGGCCCCCGAAAAATAATGGCAATCGTCCCGAACGCCATTTCCACATTCAAAGCGGGATCCGTTGCCGTCCTTAAAACTACTGCGAAGAGCTCTGTTTGGTTCCCGTGTAATATCATGGAGCCACTCCCCTTTCTTTTTTGTGGAAATTTCATTTTCCCCGTTGTGTAATGTTATACTTTCCTTCCGCTCGCTGGATAGCTTGATACCTGTTATGAGGTTACCGTCAATGTAAGATTTTCGTAAGCTGCAATGACTTTCCCCATATCACGCCATAATTACAACCATTATGTCTCCCACAAAGTCATTGCTTAGAAATAATGGTCCATTTAATCATAATCCATTAAAAATTTCAAAAACAGAAAAAATTATCAACACAAAGCTATAAAATTGTATCAACAATTTATTAATCATATCGTATTCGAAAAAACAATCCTTTTTCATTTTCATGAGAAAAATAAATACGGTAAAGAAGTTCCTTCATATATAGTTGTAATCTAGTAAAATTCTAGAAAAACCACTAGTGTGAAAACGTTTTAATTTTTATTGGTATCAAATTCAAATAAATATTGCAATTGAACTATCGTGAAATTTGTTTCATAGATTATGGAATTAATGTAAATTTGGTATAAAAATAAATAGATAATTTAATCAAAACAAATTTCTTTCGTGAAATTCCTCTCAGAAATTCCCTAATGCGGAACTAGTAAAATCGATAAGCAATAAAAAGAAAGCAATGCTTAAAATCAAATGTTGTAAGAATCATGAATGTTTTTTTTATAACTCAATATAAAATGAACTACTAAATAACTCGGGAAAAAATTGGGTTGAATTGTCTAGTTGTTTCCTAAAGCTCGCACTCTTGCGGTAACTTGCCATCAGTTATGTTGAAATTGCTTCCTCGGCTCGGAACGTTTGCCCGAAGGATTCTTTTATTGCAGGTCTTTCGAGTGTGGCGCTTCGAAGATTAAAAATACCGAAGAATTGATACTCCGACCTCGCCCCTCAAGGTGCGTGCAAAGGGAAATGATATTCCAAAGCGGATGGAAGGAATTCAAGAATCTTTTTCTTTTGCCATCACATTATTACGGCACCAGTCCCTTCTGTTTTATACAAAAGCATTTGTATAAATAAAAACTGAATCATAAAGCATTAATTAAATTAATATACAAACGTTATGATTTAACAATGTTGATTACAAGTATTGCATAAAACTATTACTTCATTATATTTTTTTCCTCAATCAATCATGGAAAAATAAATATTGAATGTGATTATTCGAACAGCTGATTATGTTTTGTCCATTGCACACTTTATATGAGGCAATTTTCCTGCCTCGTCGAGTCAAAAAATTATTATACATAATGAAAATCTGCATAAAATATAACCGATTTTAAACCAAATGTTCTTAGTTGTGATGTAACTTTTCAAATTTTTGTAAATAATCATGAGTTGGCTATGTAATGTAAGCATTGATTTAATATTATTTTGTTCAATACTATTCGATAGCTAAGCATTGATTTGATTTATTAAATGAACGCTTTTAAATCTTCAACATTAGACTGTTAAGTGTGTCGCTTGTATATTTATATTGCATTGCAATTAAGCGCCAATTTTGATGGATTTTTAATTAATGAATTCTAATAGAGTATTTAAAATTGCCCTTTTTTGTATAACACTGCGTCCATTTTAAACGAAAATGAAACGTATGGTTTTTTTTTTAATTTTTATTAGAATATTATTTTATTATTTCAATATTCTAATCTACTTTTTATAGATCATTGACTATATTACAATATTATTATTAATTAAATATACATATACTATACATAAAATTCTTTTTTCAACGCGTCAATTCAAGCAAAAAAATAACGGCTATAATAATAATATAATAAATAGACTGTCGGAAAGTAATAATATTAAGCTTGTGAATAAATGATGACTGATTGAATAATAAAAAATACAAATATACATAGTTTGAATATATACTATAGCGACATCTATCATACGATGATAACAATGACATAAATACTAGTTTCAACGTCAGTCGGTCTAGGCATAGCAATAGCCAAGTCGGCTGAGCGGTATGAATACCTGGGCATAGTTGGTTTCCAAGGTCCGCGGTTAGCATCTCGCTTCTGCCGTTATTTTTGTGCTTGAATTGACGCGTTGAAAAAAGAATTTTTATGTATAGTATATGTTTATTTAATTAATAATGAAAATGAAACAGTTTTGAAAGTCGTTGTAACATTTTGTCGATATGGTATTAGACTAATGCTTAACGATCTCTTTTGGATGGTTTAGATCTAATGATCGAATCAACATTATCTCTTCATTCCCTTTAATTAATTCTTCATGCGTATTGATTGGTGCAACCGAGATAATTGAAAGGAGTGAAGATAAAATGAGAGTTCGTTCATTTGAAACATGCCTTACAAAAATTGCTCCAAATTATATTATTACGCAAACATATATTTTTTTTTAATTATTTCATATTCTGCTGTTGAAGATGAGTGAATCACCCTTTTTAATAATATTATATTACAGAAACTTAACTTGATGCTGCTTACTATTATTGCGATCCGTAATGTCGGCTCCCTCTATGTTGATGATCGAAGATATCAAAGAGGCGCGCTCTCAGTGACATCTGTTGGCGGAGGCCTCATGGTCCCATAGGACCGAGACCCTTCCAAGAGGATTTTAATTATAATCTTTAGCGCTTAGCAGATCAATGGGATTATTTGTTCGGACAAGAATCAGAGACACCAACCTGACTGATAGAGAGCGAACTTAACAAAATAAAGTAATCTCTTTTATTCCTACTCGATTTAGTAATACCAACTTTTATTTATCAACAAACGTAAAGTACTGGAGAAGCAAATAGTCAATAAATGGAAGGAAAGCGCACAAAGGTGAGAACTCCAAAACAATGTATTGACTATCTGCTGAGAGGTGAGAAGACTCATACAAGATCATTGGTGTCGCAGTGCTCAGTCATGAGCTACCTAAGAAGAAAGAAATGTATGATAGCTATAAGCAGAATAATATACAAGTATAAATTTAAACATATAAGAGCGAAGTGTTGTGAATTATTAGTGGGCTTAAATTGAATTTCAATCATATAAAAAAATCTAAATGCTCTAGTTCGCTGCATTTGGAAAATGATGATCCCAAAAGTTTGCAATACATATGGTGATTTTACTAGGAAACATCAAATATACAATAAGTGAAGTATATAAAAAATATTAATAGTTACATTACTCCGCATCGAGAAAATATGCAAGAAAATGTGTACTTTATATCTGCTGCGTCTTTCTGAAAATATTGAATATTTATAATTGTTTATGTATCCATTATCAGGGTGAAATAATTTTTAACTATAAAACGTCTTTGGCGAAATTATTAACTCTTTAAATCATATACAAGAGTACGATAAATAAAATGCACGCAAGCAATTTAAAATATGAATATGAGAACTGAAAAATATGTACCCGTATGTAAAGATGCCGCTTTTAACCTTGTTAAAGAATAGAAAAGCTTCGCCTCCGCCTTGAATACAAGAAGCTTACCGTAAACACAAACGCATGGAATATTTACCGAGTTATATGCATAATTATGTATTTTATAAAGACACATATATTATTTAGCGTATACATATGTTTACAGTTACCGTTTCGAGTGACTTCCTTTCTGATATTGTTCGTAAACGGGTGGTTAGGGCGTCTATACATTACTTTTTTTTGAAACAGTTATAAATATTAATATTATTTTTATTTACACGAAACGTCTGAACTCTGTAATAAGAAAGACTCTATATAAAAAATATTTGCGTAATCATTGGAATATTTTTTTTTGACTACACGAAATCTTATTGGGAAACATATTACATATATTCAAACTTATTGTCTTAAGTGGGTAGAAAAAGATGAGACTGACGCTAATAAGACGAGACTTGCTGAAGAGGCGACGGCTTAATATTTTAAACTCTACTGATTAAAAGTTGTTCTACTTATAAACATATACAAACCATACATAATAATAATGTTAATACGTCATGATCTTATCAATATGTTAATATTATTGTAGTGTGTGGAACAGTCATCCGGTACTCAGTCCATTACATTTTAAAACACTTCATAAGATTGTAATATAATAATTACAACAGCTCTCATAGCGTTTGATCGATATAGTCATAAAGAGACAATCTTTACTGCTTGTATTTCGATTTAATAATAACTAACTACCACTATAGAAAACACATAATCTAGATACCGATGACATAATATTTTTACGTAGTACCACATCCGCATTTGAGGAATTATTTAAAGTATCACCTTTGTAAAGACTTTATTTTGATGCAAATACTCAACTAAATTATACTGTACTGCGTTAGGTTTCTAGTTTTGAAGTAAATATAAAGTATGTGTGGCCACCCTGGGCAGGTACATTGCATTGTACATTGTACGGGGCCGGTCGTATCCGCGCTCGCCGGCTCCGGCGTTCCCTCTGGGAGCAATAACAAAGCTCTCAAAGAGATCTATAGAGGCCTTGCGCCTCTATATTACGACTCTACCTTCCCGGTTTCATTGCTTCTCTCCTTACAGTCGGTGCATAGATTATGCCGGGGGCGACCCCCGGGCGTACCCATAGCGGGACCCTGGAACAAACAACATTCTCTGCCAGATTATTATAATACGAGGCATTTTGACTGTCTAGCTTGCGATGATTCGATCCGATCTAAAAACCTGTGATAAGCCTTATTCGTATTCTGTCTATCATAGTTTATTTTTTCTTCTATGACCTACTACTTGCCTTATATAACGCAATCAGTCAAGAGACGAAGGTGGATCTAGTTCTTCAAGCTACCGGTCTCGCGCCTCGTCGAATACTATACATAGAATGGACTCGGAAGAGCTTCGGGAAGCATAGCTAACATGAGATGAGTCGTGGTCCATGGCGGTTTCTAAAGTTTTGTGGAGGCATTTCATTACCATATACCGTGAGTAAAGCGGGTATGGTTATAATTAGTTGGGTATACTTACTATGTTAGCTATTGGTTGGTTTTATATCTTTAGTGGTTAACTATGTTTTATTTCATGTACGAGTATCTAACTGCATACTTTCTTCTCTACAGCGAAAAAAGCAATTTTAGATCCAAAAATTTTCGTCACACTAGCAAAACATATCCAGAGTAGGAATCTTAATGTTCACACTGATCACTTTGCAGTTAACTGTAGATATATCAAATCAGCGAAGCTTTAGTCTTCCTGTAGAATAGATTGGTTCTCAAATTGAGTCTTATGCTACAGTATGTTACTTGTAAATCAAAAGACAGACAAATCATTGATTTTACTATCAAGTCAATTATATGTATGCGCATTTATGCTATAATGTAAATTTTCTATTCGTTTGAAATATTATTAAAAAAAAAAGATTATTCAAATTATAATGAATATTAAATACATGCTATTACATAAGTGACTGGTTGATATACATTATATGTACCAGCGCTTAATTTACTCAACATTTGAAATATGAAAACATATATTTATGGTGACAATCTGAAATAAAAATGTGAAAATTGTTATTCTTAATTTTAAGTTTTTTTATTGAAAGGTTCCGAAAAAAAATTAATGTGGTTCCCGTGCTGGACCCCCACATAAAACGCAGTACAAATAGTGACAACATTTTCAACAAGAAAGAATCTTAAAAAAACCCTCGCGGTTATATTATGTATACCAAAAAAGTACAGAGGTATATACGTATACGCTATACACATACCACTGTGTGTAAATACAAGTATGTGTAAGTACCAGTACATGTGTGAAGGTGTACGAAAAAAAGGTATGGAAATGGGTCACATAAAATATTAGAAAATGCTGAATTAAGAATAATAAATATACATTCACTGCATTTAATAATCAACAATAAATCAGCTCGTAAGAAGTGATTATTCATTAGAATATTATTAAAAAGTTTGTTTCATCGAATTCACAAAAAAATCTCTGCCACATTTTGAATAAATGCAATATTTTTTTTATTAAATTGATTAATTCTAACTTCATTATATCAATTAGGCACATCAAATTTAGCATTGATAATTCCTTGACTCAGTCACCAAGCACCCAGGGACAAAGCCCTAAGTGCAGTGATTTTCAAATATTTTTTCTCTATTCTTCTTCGTAGTATCAATCCGGTGGATTGGTTTGCAGCAACAGAATCTTGCATCTCGATCTCCATTCCTCTCGGTCCTCCGCAACCCTTTTCAGCTCAGCATTTTCTCTATATAACTGGCTTAATAGTGGCCTGTCAGTTGCCTTTGTGAATGCTTTGTCCCAAAACATCGAGACTTGACAACTCTAGTATCCGAGGTATATTTTAATGGATCAGTAATTGTTTTTTTTTTCTTTTAGGAAGTCGTGACCGACCGAAAAATATATTAGCTATTTCAGATCGTCAGTACACTTCAATGGAACAAACATAAATATATGTAATTGATATATTGGAAAAAAGTAATTATTTATCGGAAACAATTACATGGTTTTCGGATTACATTATTGAATAAATATTAATTGCCTGATTTAAACTTCATAGTTTTTATTTAAATGAAGATAAAATAAGATAATATTGTGTTAAGCTATACAATAAGGAATATGCTCGTAGCTACTACGGCGTAGAAATTATTTCCTCGGGTCAACGTCTACGCGACCCGGTTGAGCATCATAGAGTCCATTTGAAAATCAAAAACCCTTTGCTATTAAGTATATATAAAATAAAAACATATATTGCTGTCCAACATCTTATAAGGGCTTGCATGAAATAAGGAATCACCTTTGTTCTGCAAGCCATGGCAATTCTTTCCAGAGGTAAGAAAAAACGCATTACTTACGCGGAGTCTCCCAAATCAAATGATTCGATCAACTAAGTCCCAAGTAAGAGAACGGATCATATACTTTTGTTCAGAGGGGCGTTCCCTCCAGTGAAAAACCTTCTACAGATCCTACTTGATCCGAAAACTAAGAAGTTATTACTTATAAGATACGAAAATATATCTACTCACTCAGGGTATAGATGTCTTACATTATTTAAGATACACGGATGTATTTTTTATCTATTAATTTGACTACCAATAATATCACACCTGAGATCTCAGCTGTCGAATCCTCTGCAAATAATAAACACAGCTCCACATTTAGACAAATAAATTATGTAACAGTACTTCTGAATTATTGCAGCCTAGATGTTTGTAAAAAATCGCCTTAATAATCTACTGTAATATCATACGAATATTATAATGGCAGCTGTTGTGAGGGAGCTAATTATTTTTTACGAAACCACGTGATTAAGCTAATACACGTAGGCCTCGTATAACACGGTTATATGGTTCCACACAATCACTGTGTAATACATATCCGTGTTATGCAAGGTTTGATGTTCATACAATATTAGGGGTTGCGTTCCAAAAAAATAATAACGCAGATAATTTATATAAATATATACTTGATTTTTTTAAATAAAAAAAAAATCATTTACTTCAATTCTAATCGGTTGTACGTTTTTATCATCGGAGGACTATGGATTTCTTGTTGTTTTTAGCCTTCAAAAATTCGGTAATAAGCGATTGTCTGCTTTTAGCGTATAAATCCTTACGTATTTCCTTATAAAGTTCCAAAGTCTGATGCAAATCCCTCTTAAATTTCTAACTTCTTTCCATTATATATGATACTATTTTTATAGCCAATTCCAAGCCGTCATTTATCGTTTTTAATGTAAAACATGTAGCTGCTTCGCTGCAACTGCCTTCTGAGTCGTTAATTGTGGTGGGTTCATCTAACATTTGGACTAATTTTTATTCGTTCAACGTACGATTCTCCAATATTTCTTGGATGTCATGAATATCCATGTCATTAAAACCTTCTCCACCAATACCATGACAAATGTTTATTGATTTTTGGTATTCGTCTTCTATTGGTGGTAAAACACTTTCCCCTGACACTACTTCTGGCCATAGTTTTTTCCAGCAAGATTTAATGTGGATTGTTTTATTTCTTCAGCGGATGCAGAAACAATATCGACACAATTTCAAATAGATTTTTTTTCCAAGCTTGCGGAACTGTTAAATTTTCACCTTGATCAATGTCTCTAATATTTTTTCAAATTTTTGACGAATGTAAAGTTTTAAATGTTGAAATTGTACCTTGGTCAAAGGGCTGGATTAAAGACGTAGTATTTGGTGGCAAAAATAATATTTCAACATTAGGATATTTAAAATCGAGCGTGTGTCCTGTTGCATTGTCCAATATCAATAATACACAAACAAAATTGACAAGTCTCGACACACTCAGTAAGATTTGTCGAGTGGACATTACATGGACGTATAAATTAAACATGTTTTTTTTTGAAACCGTGTTATACGATGGTTTTGTATAAAATATATGCCACAATTTATACAACCCTGTTGTATAAAACCGTGTTATACGGGCCCAAGTGTATTTTAATTTATATTACCTTTTTTATAAACTTGATTTCTTAAATTGGTTCTCCGTAACTTGCATAAAAAAGACTGTGTCATTGCAATACAAGTAAATATCTAGATTATGTTCGTGCTATGGAGAAAATCCTCATATTCTTAAAATAGGCAGTGTTCGGCTTTAGACTCCGGAAAATCTTATTTTAGGATCATTGAATGAAATCTGTTTCTCCTTTTACCAGAGGCTTCACCCTTGGTCCAATTGTGGTAAAAAATAAACTCTTATCTGGGACCCCCGTTCCATATAATAATGAAACAACTAAGCGATCTCAATGGCATAGTAAAATATTTTTTATACCAATTGACACAGTCGATCATTCCTACAATTTTAATTTAATATTCGTAGTGCGGAAAATCGAGATGCAAGATTCTGTTGCTGCAAGCCAATCCTCCGGATTGATACTACGAAGAAGTGCGGAAAAAATATTTTGAAAACCACCAGATATATTTTTTTGATGATATGATATTATAAATCAAATTGATTAAATGTGTCCATAATTATGAAAGTGGTGAAAGTAAAGGAATTGAAAAAAATAGTTATTAATTATTTCAGTTCACATATTGTGAGGTGATATAATCTTCATCCAACAAAAATAAAAAATCTAAGTACAGTCTATCTAGTCTAATCTAAGCATTATATGTAACATGAAGTTGTCACTTTCATCAGTTTTTTATAAAGATCAAAACACGAACCTTTTAATATCTCAGAACGAATGAAACATGACTTATACCACTTTTATAATCATGGGCACAAATATGAAAAAACCTTACAAAAGCCCATAATAAGTTAAGAAAGTTTTTTTATTGATACTAAGTTGTTTTTTCGTCGCTCTTAGGATTTATAATGATTGACTGTTTAATAAAGATTACAATATGCAAACAAGTATAATAACAGTTAAATAATACACCAAGTCTTAAGAAATTTAAGTGAAATAAGGTACATATCCGTACTACAATTGTATGTTTAAAGATCAGTTTTCGAAGAGATAGGAAGCGTAGGTAGATAGGTATATCTACCTGAAATACTATTCTCTTCGGCGGCGAACACGATGATAGTTGAATTTAGAAACAAATTGGGCAATCCACAGCCGTACAAAAGAGAATTAGTCAGACGTCCCTCTTCCTTGTCCAGACAAATTGGAGCACTTATTTATTCTGCACCTAATACAGGAGGCTATCCACACAGTGGCGTAGTAATGGACAGAAGGGGTCACAAGGCGGCAGACTAGAGGGCCGTTTTTAAGCAAGTATATGATATTTGTATAAAAATATGTCACTGTTGAAGGTCTCAAAGTATAAAAAAAATTTTGAACATATAACTTATTGAAGTACAACCAAGATAAAACGTATCACACGTTTGTTTTTTTTTATGTTCGACTTTTTAAAAATTAAGTTAAATGGTATTTGAGTAAAACTTAAGGTCACTTAACAATATTTCATCTCGCTTTCACGCTTTCTTAACAATTTTCATTTGGAACGATAATAATCTGTCATTTTATTATTTTACGTTCGTACCAAATTTATACGAACAATATAAAATATTTTTTTAATAGGTGGTTTAAATTTATCAAGAATAGAGATACAAAATTTCGTCGATGTACTGATGGAAATAATCCGTGAAAAAGTTGACAAAATACTTTCAGTGGTACAACGAATGCTACGCCACTGTGTACATCGCATATGGTCAACATTCTGCACGCAGACTTTTGTTTTTGGTCCGTCAAGGTATTTTGTCCAACACCCATTAATCTCTGAAATTTTTTATCTTTTCGGAAAGAAATCTCGTTGAGTCTCTTTTATCCATTAGGGAGTGCTTATCATATTTTAGACTAAAATTTAGAGGGTTAATAAAGGAACAATTCGATTCATGATACAAATTCAAAGGTAGTGGATGCCGCCTTTAAAGCGCCAGTATTACCATCTTCTTTTATACGGCTGTCAATACTGGTATATTATCAAAAACTATTACAGACGTATAATGGCTTTTGGGTGAGTAGGCACGACAGCTTTCCATCACACAGTAAATCAAGAAACAAAGTATCCCATCTGGGATACTTTCTCTAAATTCGGCATACGAATATAAACTACAACTAAATTTTACTTAAGTCTCCGTGCTCTAGCCAATCGCCATCCTTTAAGGCTGTCGGGACCTATAATTAGAATGAAGAAGGTGAATTTATGAAAATAAGCAATACATATATAATTTGTGAATACAAAGGTTCTGTAAAATTTGATTTATTAGATAGAATAGAATTGGATTTAACATACTTTAAAGAGAAAGTAGCGTATTGTTATTTTATTATAAAAGTGGAGGTTTGCATATAACAGCGAATTATTTTTGACATTAAATGGCAGTAGTATGTTGTAACATAGTATAGAGTTACGTATTTCTTTGTGTACCTGAATTCATGGAAAAATAAAAACCATATCATTTGACTTGAACTTACAATCAAATACCTACCATAAGACACTTCATCTTTAGCCTTTTGCACTGGTCGCTTTGTCATATTTATAACATATATAAAAAATATGGAATTAATTATATAGTATGTGTACCTTCAAGTATGTCCTGATCACGGATTAACTAAAATTTAATTATACAAAAATCTTCTTTATGTATACATTCATATACACTTGGGCCTCGTATAACACGATTTTTTACAACACGGTTGTATAAATTGTAGCATATTTTTATACAACACGCATTTCATAACACGGATTAAAAAAAAAAACATGTTTGATTTTAATATTGATTTTAAAATATAATTGATATTGGACAATGCACCAGGACATCCGCTCTTAAAATATGATAATGTTGAAATAGTATTTTTATTACCAAATACTACGTCTTTAATCCAGGTATGATTTCAACATTTAAAGCCTTTAACATTTGTCGAACATTTGAAAAAATATTAGAACACATTGATCAAGGTGAAAATTTAACACTTTCAAAAGCTTGAATATTTTTTTATTCGAAATAGTGTCGATATTGTTTCTGCATCTGAAAAAATTTTAAATACTGATAAAATGGCATTGTTATCACAAATGTCGGTTCTTATTTAAAATTAATTTTACAATAAAAAGCACATCTTTTATTTTTTTAATTTTATTTATTTAACAAATATAAAACTACATAAAGATAATGTCAGTTTTACATATTAAATATTTGGCAAATCGGTATTACAATATCCACTTCATGCAACATAACACAAATACAGATAAAACAGATTCAAGATACATTTTTTTTAAATAAAATAAATATATATATATATGTAAATAAGTTTATTTTATTTAAATTGGGATGATAATTAACCATTAAATAATAATAAAAATCAAACAATGAAAATAGAATGTAATATTTTAAAAAATGGAATGTTAAATAAAGAAAAATACACTACAACTAAACTTCTACAGAAATAATAATTTTCATAATATAAACATGTAATGTTATATTGGAATATGATTTAAGTAAAAATTGAATGCAAATGGATTGTTCAATCTCGTTGGGTTATTTTACCTTTTCTTGGTTTTTAAAAGTAACTATTTGTTGTATTATATTTACAAACTGTTTTTTTTTTTCTTAAATCTGAATTTCATTTAAGAAACGAAAATATCCTGATAGTAAAGAACTGTAGTAAAAATGTGGTTACAAAGAAAAAATAAAAGAACAGCCACAACAAATATGAATTGAATTCGAATATTTGACAATTTTTAAATGGCCGTTCTGTATTACTCTTGTTTTACTCTGTTTGCATCTTATATGAAAACACTATTTATATATGTATTCATTTTTTTTTAAATTAATAAAATTTTGAAAACCCTTTTATCTTTACAGTCCTACAAGCAGTATTTCCTGAAAGTTTCATATGGAATGATGAACGGCGTATGATGTATAAAAGGTACACACACAGGCATTCATTTTTATGTATTCAATTTAAATATAATGTTTGCATACAAAAATATTAATTGTTATCATATAATCGTTATAATTACTAACAAAAGTTATAAAATATTAAAAGAATGAAAACATATTTTACCTTTACCCATTACCGCCCGCCGTACAAGCTTGTGTACACCTGTTCTATGAATTATTTGATGTATTTTTTCAGTGAATATTATGAAAGTAATTACATTTTTCATAACTATATGACTGTAGTGATCTATGAAAAAATTTAAATTGGCAATAATGCGTAGATAAAAGTCAGTGGTTTATTATCAAAATATTAATTTAAAACACGAAAATTTAGGTTCGACATTTTATTTTTCATTTTGAGAAGTAATTAAATACTTTTACTTTATTTATTATTATTATGTATATATAGTATACATAATAAATTAAACCCAGTTATATTTTATTTTCTGTATAAAAGTATGTATAATAGGCATCTGACAGAAAAAAAAGTGGATTATTGTCTCTATAACTTTAGTCGTAACCGTGACTTACTTACATATTGACCCAAAGTTGTCAATATGACAAAAATTCCTTAACGACGATGTTTTGGACTCGATAACAGATAAAAATGTTTAGTTCAGAGGACAAAAAAAACGACATAAGAGTTTCAGTAATATTGATGTTAACCTAGGTCACTGGTGGCTGTCCTTGAGAGCCTTCCACGCCAACAATATGTGGTAGAGCGACCTTGTTTTGGACGGTATCACTCTTATTTCGCCCATTGTACTCAGCCGAGTACACCCCTGTATTTTCGAAGTTTTGCATATTTAAAAAAAAAACTTGAAACTGAAATATGTTTTCTTGCTCAATATTTTGTAATAAATAACATAATAATAAATAATAATTTAAAAAATATTTTTCATTTGTAGTTTCCGTTTGGGCGTCGATGGGTTAAGGTAAAGAAATCACAACACAATCACAAACAACAAAATACAGTCGATTCCGCTTAATTGGGACACATCGGGACTTAGTATTTTGTCCCAATTAAGAGGCTGTCCCAATTAGGCGAATTTCACTTTTTTTAAATTCATTTATTTGGTTTTGGCAACTAAGACCATTAATCAGTAATATACACATAAAATTAAGCAATACATTTTTTTTTCAATAATTTTATTTTATTAACTCTTGGAAACTGATAATTATGTATAGATAATATAAATTATCGTATAAATTACAATGATGTAATATTTTATAAACTTTTAAGAAAAGAAAACCTAATTAAAATGATAAATGGGTTGGTACATACAATTAAATTTAATGCAAAAATGAGTCCAGTGCAGTCTATCTTTTGTTTTTGTAACATTTCACGTCTACAAAATCAGCACAGATATTCAGTGCGGATGTAGGGCTCCCTTCATTTCCGTCCTGCATAAAATAACGCTGTAACACAGCCATATATTTTTTTGCCTCCTGGTTAGTCACAGGCACAGTTGACTCATCATCATCATCGTCATCTTCATCTAATTTTTCATATTTTGATTTAATACCTTCTACAATTGAATCCTCACAGTCTTCATTATCATCGTGACATTGTAAATTGTTATCTATTCTTGAAAATTCTTCAGTTAATAATAGGAACTTGCAACATATCCTGATTTTCTTCATTGCTTAAAATTTACTGTCCCAATTAAGCGGAATGTTATCCCAATTAAACATATAAATTAACTATTGGTTTCTTGGTCTGGTTTCTGTTCTTTAAGATTTGACCCAAATAAACGGCTGTCCCAATTAAGCGGTGTCCCAATTAAGCGGAATCGACTGTCTACAATTTTGAAATCCAGATACTTAAAATTCCAGACTCATAATATATATTTTTATCATATAAATTTAATGAAAGATAATTAAAAATCAATTTAATTGTGGTATGCTGCAGCTAATGCATCAAACAAATTTAATTTTGAAAGGAAAGGTTTCTAATTTTTTTATTTCACTGGGGAGATAAAGCAACAGGGATATTAATATCAGTGTTGTTTATTTTAATTTTATATTTTTGTCAGTGGTTTAAACCACTGACAAAAAGTCATGGTCACTGTTAACTTTCCCATCTATTAGCACTATACTACTGTATCTTACGTGTACCGACACACAGAGCTCTTCTTGCACATGTTCTATCTGCGGTTGCTAACATAATAATAATATGAGAATTTATTAAGTTTATAACCCAGAACTGGGAAAACTTTTCAAATGTAGAACAGCGTACAAAAAAGGAAGGTAAAATGAATACAAGTAAACTTAAATTCACAAAAATGACATTTGGTAAGATTATGGAACATTTTAAACATTACATTAATTTCGTTTATCCATGTAAACTAAGTATCACAAAAATTACATTTGGTAAGATTATGGAACATTTTACACATTACATTAATTTCGTTTATCCATGTAAACTAAGTTTCACAAAAAGGACATTTGGTAAGATTATGGAACATTTTAAACATTACATTAATTTCGTTTATCCATGTAAACTAAGTATCACAAAAATGACATTTGGTAGGATTATGGAACATTTTAAACATTACATTAATTTCGTTTATCCCTATAAACTAAGTATCACAAAAATGACATTTGGTAAGATAATACATAGCACACATAAAATATTAACACACTTTTATTCCAATCGTTAACTCATATACATTAATCCAGTGGTTCCCAAATAGGGGACTGCGAAAATATTCAGTAGAATTATGAATTTATGAATATTTCCACAAGGTCATAAGACTTTTCAACTTCACCACTAATTAACATTTATTATAAGAAGAAAGAAGCCAGTCCCAATACACTAAAATGAAAATAAATTTATATGTTTTTGAAAGCAGGTATATTAATAAGCTATATTCCAAATGGATGAGAAATACAATGCAAGTAGCCGCAAGAAAGTTAACATTTCTCAAGCGAAGGCTGAAAGAAAGATCGACGAGTTCTTTTCAGGTTCTCGTATGATCCACCAGCTATTTTGACGGATCTCGTGGGCAAGCAAAAATGAATTCTAAAGTATATGCTTTTACTTGATAAGTTATTATTATTTTATTTGAACACACAAAATTAGTATTATTGGATAATATTTTGATAAAAATTAAGTATATACATAGTATTCGGCAGTGATGACATACTGTAATAATTAATGGCAATTATGGCAAAAAAAGATGCACTTTGCATCATTGTTAGATGATGTGGTCTTCATATTTATTATGCTACATGTTGTGCAGTCACTCATTGTAAATAACAAGGAAAACGCAGGAAAGTAAAAGATTGTAATTATATCTCATTAAAACTACTGTTCTTCAAAAAA